>CM059871.1:17983665-18454944 GCA_030490815.1 Acer saccharum
ACAAAATAAGCTTGTATTTCATAAGATGTTCAATGTATTACAAGAGTGATCAAAATGTCACTAAACAAATATTACAATATACAAAAGAATCAAAGATACAAATTGATCTAAGAATGACTACACTAATCACACTATACAAAGACTTGGTTCACAATTCATCACAAGTGAATATTATGAATCAAGACAATAAAATATACAATTAAAATATAAGAGAAAGAGATAGGAAGAATTAACACAAGGGATTTTTTAACGTGGTAAAACCTCCAAGGAGGAAACATCCACGGGTTGAACTACAACCATTGGGTACTATATTATTGGAAAGCAAACATAGAACATTCACAAAGTGACCAATCTTTAGCTCACCCAACCTAGTGAAGTCTAAGCCTACCTAACCCTATTGGAAAGTATGAAATCCCTCAATGATGCGGAACCACCATATATTGGACAACACACTCAACCAACATCGATGGTAGATTAGAAATTCCTCAAGAGTGCATACACCTCCCGTGTACCCCGCTCTATCGGACTCTATGTCTAACCATACGCCTAGGCCTACCAATACAATAGCCAACTCCCTATCCAAGGCACTCTTGCCTCTAGGGAGCCTCCCATGCATGACTATCCGAGTCCTCCCGACTCTAGCCATGACTCCTTGCTTACCTATCCGAGTCATCCCGACTCTAGGCAAGACTTCTTGCTTGGCTATCCGAGTCATCCCGACTCTAACCAAGACTTCATGCCTTTTACAAGGACATCCTAGTGTGATCATGTGAATGCAAATGATGCAAACATTCAATACAACATAGAACATGTGATCAATACATTCTATGGCACAAATAGACCTAAACATGTGATATCACAATTAATCAAGTCTAGATGCAAAAATACATGAATAGAAACCTAAGCATGTGAAACACCTAACACATATACTCAAAGTCTCATTCACACACATAACACTTGAATCACAAAATGTTCATTAAGTACAAATTCAAGATGCTATCAATATACAATTAAAAGCTAGATATATGAGATTAAAATCAATCAATATACTAGACAAAAATATAGAGCAAGGTTTTGAGATTTACATCAATCAAAACCTATATTCTCTAAATCACATAAAAATACACAAATCCTAGATTTCACTAATCAAAGGACCAAATCAAATCTCAAAGTCATTTTAACACAAAATTAATTCAATTAAGTATCAAACAACCTAAGATGCCATTCTAATCACAATACAACTCACAAACAAATGAAAAACCTAGAATCATAAAATCTAGTCAACATAAGTCCACAAATTGAGTTTCAATTAGAATGAAAATCAAGCTACCTTTTCAAATAGCTTTTATAAAACAATAACATAGATATAGAAGAAGAAACCCCAAGCAAATGGAAGGTGAAATAACAAGAAATCCCAAAGTTGAGACTCAAACCATGGATTCTGCAGCTGGTGCGAATTTCAGTGTCCAACCACTTGAAATCACGATCAATCAGCCACCAAACCACTTGGAGATTTTAGAAGACTCAAATACAAACACTCTCCAACTTGAATCACTCAAATCCGACTCCGGATGAGGAAGATATGGTGTTTTGAAGTTTGGAAAAATTGGAGAGAACTCTAGACGGGAATTCTGAAATTTTCTTCTTGAGAATTCTGAAATTTTCTTCTTGAAAATTCAAATGGAGAGAGAGAGAGGGAAGAAATAGGAGGAGAGAGAAGGAGGAAACCGGCCAACCACGTGGTGCCATGTTACCCCCTGGCTGTGGGGGGCGCGTGGCCTACACGGGAGCAGAGGCTGCTCCAGGCCGTGGGGCCCACGGCCTCAACCACGGCCAGCCCTTGTGGCCCACAGCCTAGGCTGTCCTCTCGCACGCTCCCTCGGTTCGTCGGCCCGTATCTCGGGCGTCCGAACTCTAAATTCAAATCCATTTTCAGATTACAAACCGTGACTCTCTCATGCACGATAATGACTATACAACTTTGAAAAATGGTTGAGAAATCATCTCGGAAATCATTGATGAAGTCAACACAATGTAAGAGAATGTAAAGTGGCATAGTCAACACGTTTGGACTCGAAACCTTATGAATGAGTAACCGAAACGACCGGAACTCAATAAGGCATTGAATAAGAACATGTTCAAGTCCTAAACACAAAATACGGAAATATACAAACACAAATACACACACATATGCTAGTTTCCGGACATAGTCCTAGAAAATGCAAAACACAAAGTTTATTAACTAAATGTAAATGCGTGAGCATATTTTGCCAAGTGTGTGAAAGTGAAATGTGAATGAAATAAAATCATGAAGGGACACACAAGAATGATATGTGTGAGTGTGTGCCTAGCCTTGTAAGAGATAAGAGGTCTTTGAATAACTTTGTAGACCGATAATGTCCGAAACTCTTAAAAGCCGGCAACTTGAACGAATAATGGTTGAGACGTCCTTCGTCTTCGAAATTCTTCAATTACTAACCACTAAACATTACAAGTTAAACACGTTTTGATATGGAATTAATACCAACACTAATTATCAACCTAACAGCTTGAGTAAGCTTGGTTGCACATATGTGTATATGTTTTCTATCTAATAAGTGTGATCAATGCTTGTCTACAATCCATGTCATATTTATGTTCAAACATGCATTTTTGGACTAGGAGATGTTCTTAGGAAGTATAATTTGAATGACCTATAGTTATCTCCATGACATGATGATTCTTTTATAACATGCTAATGTCAAATGAAAAAGCATGAAATTCATAAAACATGCTCACATGAAAAGCATGAATTGATGATTGCATATTCTTAAAATGCAAAACTTGTGTGAAAGCTTATGAGACTCAAAATGAATAAAGGATCTTGTATCCGTTCAAAGGGATTTATATTCCAAATGTCTCTCTTTCTTTATTGGTTGAACATGGCTACTATCATACAGATATCTTATCCGGAAAAATCAAATAGGGTGCAAAGTCACTCATGCCATGTTTCGCTTATAAAGTTGGATATAGTTACTCGTAAATAGAAATCAATAATCTCTATATCCTTGCTTTTCTCATGTCAAATGGTGAAATTGGTTTGAATTCTTTTAGAAACCTTTGTCATTTGCTTTGCCAAATACCATTGTATTTTGAACTTGAATGCTACATGTCTTGTATGCAAAGCATGATTTTTCACACATTTTCAATAAAAATAAATCTCCTTGTTTCTCTCCAATTTATTGAGATGCATAAAGTGGCTTATATGACTATGCAAATATTTAGTATGCTACTATCTCTCTTTGCCTTGGGTGACCCGGTTGGGGACTACTCCTTTGCCTATATCATGACAAAAAGGGGGAGTAGGATTTGGTAAGGGGAGATGCAAATTGTTGTTGCAATTGTGCACATTGGGGAAATAACACATTGAGGGGGAGTAACCCTTTGAGGGGGAGCATTACATTTATCATACATTGCATATCTTTGTAATGTTGTGCCTAAATTCTAAAAATGCAAATGCTTGTTTTGATATCACTTGATTAATCTCACATGCATTTTTTTTTTGGAAAAATATAGAAACCTTGTTTTGTAGGGTTGGTTGTTCTACAAGAGATTGGAGCATTGAAGATCTTACTTTGTTTATTATCTCTTTGTATTGTAGAAGATCTATGTTATCCCGTTGTTTCTATTTTTATGTGAGGAATCATGTGAGTGTTGGTTTTGTCACGAAATAGCCAAATGGGGAGATTGTAAGGATTCCCGTAGTTTTTAATTGGCTTATTTCGTGATCAAACCATATGTGAGGATCATGTAAGGGTAGCTTAGGAATGTGTTCAAGCTCAAGGCCCTTGCAAGTGTTAAGCACTCCAAAGGTAATACTCTAAGTGCTTACTTGTCTTGAAGAGATAGTTGCACACACTCACAACTCATGCATATGTTTAATCCTTGTATGTTGTGTGTCTTATTTGTGTGCTTTAATGCTCATTAACATCTCTTCTTGCATGTTAGTTTGATTGCATCTTGCATATCCAATTGCCTTGTCATGCTTAGACTTAGGATTGCATTTTTGCACTCGGCGCTCCCAAAAGCGCTCTACAAAAGCGCTCTACGAACAGCCCCCGTTGGGCGCTGTACAGACTTGATCGATTTAATTCGGTCGCTGTACAAGCGCTGTAGAGGCGCTCTACAAAGCGCTCTACGTAGAGCGCCCCTCTGTTCTGTCGCGAGAACAGAGCAGGGGCACTGTACAGGTGCTGTACAGAAACGCCCTACGTACAGCGCCCATGGCAAAATTGTGGTGTCACTTATCAAAACGACCTCACTTCATCTTGACACCCTATATATATGCCACTTTGACTTTAGGTTAATTACAAGAGTTCATATTCAGATTTCATACTTAGGATATTTTTCAAAGAGAAGAAAAATTCCAAGAACTCATTTTTAATCACTCAAACACTTTTTCATGATCATCAATCATCATCTAGCATCATCTTTGATCATCTAGATGTCATCTTGCATGGATTCTTCATCATACTTTGCTTGGTAAGCTTTTCACTAATATCTTACATATTTTGTGTTTCTCTTAACAAGCAATCTCAATTAATTACTTGTATGTTATTTTGTATGCTTTGGATACAAGATTGAGATTAGTGTGATGTATGTTTGAGAAGTTGTATTGTGATAGCTAATTAGGTTTTGTGCTTAATCTTGATTAGCTAAACTATTTGACATGTCATTTAGTTTGTTATATCTAGGATTGTTCTAATTGCATATTAATCATCTTACATAAGTGTTGTATGTATAAACTCGCCCAACTGACACGTCATCAAAGGAGCTAACAAAAGGTTGCCACGTCATTCATTGACCGGGTAAAAGGAAGAAGTTTGACCAGTCAGGATGAAAAAATAGCTTAGACCAGAGGGAAGTCAAAGGCATGGTCGCCAAAACCAAAAACCTACTCGCCGAATATAGAAGTGTACTCGCCAGATATGCAGTACCCAGAAAATAAAAGTACTCGCTGGATCAGCACACTGGGCTCGAACCGACTCGGCATAAACACAGAAGCAACAAGGAATCATAAAAAGGAAAGAAGACCAAATCCGCGACAGAAAAGGATCCTAATGCAAATCAACAAGGGGAAACCCTAAATAAACATGTATAAATAGAATCACCTATCCCACGAGGAAGGGGTTCAGAAATAGAGAGAGAGAAAAGAGAGCAATTGTGAGAGATTAGAGAGTATAACGAAGCAACTAAAACCTAGTATTATTCTTCTGCCCTCAGGGGCGCCGTGGTTTTTTCGCATTCAAGGGTTTTCCACGTAAAACTTGTCTTTTGCATGTGTTCTCAATTTTCTTGCTTTATATTAAATTGATTTAATTGTTGAGTGCGTGGCAATCCAAATTTCACCGTCAACAATAAGCATATAAGGTTTACCTTGCTCTATGTTGCATTTTGGATATTCACATATATTCACTTAGGGTTGTATTCTCTTCATAGAGAAAGTAAGTCTTGTGTGTAGCTTCCGGGATTAGGTTGCTTAGATCGCAAGCAAATTGGACTAGGTTCACTCATACCGGGATTAGGTAGGTGTGTGATTACTTCCGGGATTAGGTTGTAATCGTTTACACATTTAGTGGATTCGAGGTTCGAGTGTGGCTTACTTACTAGCCCGTGGTTTTTCCCGTGAGGGTTTCCACGTAAAAATCAAGTCTTATTTAATTTTCGCATTTTATACTTGATTTATTGCTTTATCTATTTAGGGGTAATTTCGTAATTTTGACTAACACGAAAAATTGGGTAAAAAGCGTAACATCTATTCACCCCCCCCCCCCCCCCCCCCCCCCCCTCTCGATTGTTCCATACACACTGTGCTATAATTAGTTTCAGAAGTATGTTGCTAAATTACATTCATGGACGCCCCTTGGGGGGATTACCAATAAATAATAAAGCTCAACTAACCTTGGAGGCCATAGGTGTTGCAAAACACCTTCTCCCACTCAATTATTTAAGGCGTGTGATTAAATCCCATAGAATGATTTACTAAGTTATCTAGGTGCCAATTTAGATACCCAAATCATTCAATGCATGTTCATACCAAAAGAGATATATGAGTGGCACTCCTATTCTATATGACATGTTATCATACAATAACAAATACTGTAATATTTACGAAAAATAAATAGCCACAATTTTGATCCATCCTAGAAAAACAAATAAATTACATTTGTTTGGAATACAAAAACTCCTTCCTTGGCGAACAAGTCTTCAAGCGGCAATCATCCACTCGCGCACCCCTTGGCTGCCTCCTATGGGTGTGCACACTCCACAGCACCACAAAAGGCTACCATGCGCAGCCCATAAGATCCAAAGGGCTGCCGTACGAAGCCCATACCACAACAAGCGTAGCTGCGTGCTAAATTGCACGCACGCTCGTTGCTATGGTGCACACGAGCTCAACTTCGTTCCGGTTGCTTCCATATCTTCTAATCTTCAAATCTTCGATACTTGAAAATATTACAGCAGTATATATACATATATAAAATACTGCAGTTTTTTTTTTTTTTTTTAATTAAACCTACTGCAGATTTTTTAAACAATAAAAGTATAGTATTTTTAATACAATTTTGTACTGCAGAATTTTTATTACAATAGTAAAACAATAAAAAAAAAAAACCTTAGCAA
Organism: Acer saccharum; assembly: GCA_030490815.1. Lineage (NCBI taxonomy): Eukaryota > Viridiplantae > Streptophyta > Magnoliopsida > Sapindales > Sapindaceae > Acer > Acer saccharum. Next base: position 17,990,329 of record CM059871.1, read on the forward strand.
CTACCAAGAAGGAACTTGTGACAATAATAGGCCACCATTCTTGTTACAATTCCGAAACAAAAATACATTGAAATTCTAGGACCAAAATCGAGCAACAACAATTCACTTTATAACAACATATATAAATCCATACATTCAACATGTAATTATATATGAGAATACCTAGAGTGGCATCTCTTTCTAAAATAGGCATAATCACAATAAAAAGAAATAGATTCACGTATATATACGTTAATTAATTAAAGGGTACAACCAGGCTCTGATACAAATTGTAGGGAAAAATACGGTCACGCAGCGGAAGCGAGACTAAAATCGAGTTTAGTATAGTTTAAAATTTTTCTATAATTTGAACCTCAACCCTCTAATTAATTAAACATATATATATATATATACTAAAAAGTAGAATACCTTTTGTCGCTTGATCCAATTGACTTTGCGTCGATGGTAATCCGTAAGATCTTCCAATCCTATCACGAACGTGAATCACCTAGGAGCGTGGTCTCCCTTTCTTTGAATTGCGTACCTAAGTATGGAAAACAAAATCTCTCCTCCTGATCGTTAGTCACAATAAAATCCAGGAAACTAGAAAGTATGTTCCGGTCACTTTTGAATTTAACAACCGTTAAGATTGAAACTCGCGTGAACCTAATTCGAAGTTGTGCACAAAGCTTTTTGATATTCATGCTTACAAGTGCACCATCGAAATTAGAACTCTCTTTCTCTATTTCTCTCTTGGCCGAAATTAAACACTTGTCTAGAGTAGGAATTATTTTTCTAAGCAAAAGAAATAATTCACTCAAGCTAGGAGAGGAAAAGAAATGGTGGCCGAATGCTATCCTATCCAATATATAGGGTGGCCGAATTCTTCTTGTATTATTATTAGGGTTGCCGAATTCTTCTTGTATTAGGATTTAGGGTTGGCCGAATTCTCTCACAAAGAGGATTTGTGCTTTACCCTAATTCCTATCAACCTTAGAATCCTAACCCTAATACAACTCATAAGTGTTTAATCCTATTATGACTTATTAAAAGACTTCCTTATTTTATTAGATAAATAAACCTTATTATTTATCTTCTTACTAAATAAATCTTTTATATTTAATATACTACTACCAATAGTATAACTCTAGGAAACATATTTCCTAATCAAAAAAAGATTTTGATTCTCAATTAAATGATTAGCTAATAAATTAATTAATTTCCATTTAATCAATCAATAAAATAAAATAATATTTTAGACTATTATTCTAGTCTTGCCGCCCACACCATATACATGGGCCTAATATTATTTTCTTATTTTATTTAATCCATTAGACTTTAATTAAAAAGCCCACATGTGAACCAGACCCATTCTTACTAAAAGAAACAAGCCCACATGCCTTTCATTAATATATAAATATAATTGAGCAGCCCATTACATAAATAATGTGCAAATTATATTCTTAATATATTAAATACAATTCTAGATGGACCCATAAATTGGTCCGGTAGAAAATATCAAGTGATCCATGCAAGTCCGTGTGGATTGGGGATCTTGGCGGGCTATCTAAATTTAAGCTTCAATAGACATAACCTAATCACAATTAACAAATGATTCACTTAGGTCCGATCTATTAATTTTAACTCATTCCACTAAAGAGCTAAAATTGAACTTTTAAATAAAGATAGAATAAGTAAATATTTCTCATTCGTACCCTAGACAATCTTATTGGAGATGGTATATCCTCGTAAAGAATATCAGTAATCGCCAAGAGCTCATAGATCGCCTATAGCTCTCCAAGTTACCATATTTACTCATATGACCACATTTTAACTTGGATATTTTGACTTGTCCAGAAGCCATGTTTCAATAGACCCTATCGAAAACTTAACGTTAAGATTCAATATCCAATACCTCAAAACATCCATATGATGATATTCTACTCTCATTTAATAAATGAAGCCACGATGTCCATATCTATAAATGAAATCCTCTATCGATTAACAAAAAAATACCACCAAACTATCGAGGATAGACTATGCTATATAATCGTACTCATTGATAACTCAAATGATAACATTTGCAACCATAAGTCCATCATTTATCTCAAGATTAAGATAGACTCTCTTATTGTCCTGATAATAAAAAAACTTTTATCTACTGACGGTTCTAGATAAAGTATTTCATTGTGATCCTATTCAATGCACCCAGTGCACTAGATTCTTTTACTCAAAGACCCTTCGATGATTTCAGACTCAGCATAACTCATTTGATCCCACTCAAATGCTAGCAAAAGAATTCTACAACTTTAACAAGATAAAGGTGCCCAACCTTTAACTTAAGTTGTGAACATTATTCAAGACTAACTAAAGAATTGTGTTTATCTCATACATATCCAGATGTACGAACAATTCTTCTTTTCTCATAGTCTTTTGACCTTATGATTATTTACTTTGACAATTATAATATTAAACTATAAATGCTATAAGATTTGTTAAACCAGAAATCACTTTATTAATATGAAAATATTGTCAATTACAATATTACACTCTTGCTATTGAGCATAATCCTAACACAAAATACATAAACAAATAAACACAAATTCACACAAGCATGCCATATCAAAGAGATAGTCACAAAGCATGCAATTTTACAATGTTTGTCTATAAGAAACCAATGCATGAGCATACTAAGAAGTGTGTGAATGTGTTATACCAAATGTTTGAACTACGATGTAGGGACACACATGTATGAATTGTGTGTGTGTGCGTTAACACCTTGCAAGAGGATAGAAGTCGAAGTATACCTTTGACACTTTCACCTCTTGAAGACGACATTTACACTAGACGTTGCTCTTCATCTTTTAAGCTTCTTTTTGTCCAAGAACATCCTAAGCAACAACTAATACAAATATATAGCATTTTGCAATGGAATCCAGCCAATATAAATCATAAACCTTACACAACCAAATTGCTATAGCTCTCGAAGATCAAGAGAATACTACGTTTACATGCCCGTTTGGAACTTATGCTTATAGAAGAATGCCTTTCGGGCTTTGTAATGCACCGACCACCTTTCATCTGTGCATGACCTCAATTTTTTCTCAGATATGGTTGAAGACATTATAAAGATTTTCATGGAGCTTCAAAGATGTGAAGAGACAAGTCTAGTGTTATATTGAGAAAAATGCCACTTTATGGTTAAAAGTGGTATAGTCTTAGGACATGTGATATCAGAAAAGGGTATTGAGGTTGATAAAGCAAAAATAGAGGTGATGAAGAGTTTGCCTCCTCCTAGGATGGTGAAAGATATTAGATCATTCCTTGGTCATGCGGGGTTCTATAGGCGGTTCATAAAAGACTTCTCAAAGATCTCATGGCCTTTGTGCACTCTCATTCAAAAAGAGGTGGAATTCGAGTTCAACGATAAGTGTGCCACTGCCTTTAGGATTTTGAAGGAAGCAATAACCTCAGCTCTCATCATCATGCCACCAAATTGGAGTCTACCTTTTGAGCTCATGTGTGATGCTTCAGATTATGCAATAGGAGCAGTTTTGGGGCATCGAGTAGAGAAGCTCCCTCATGTCATCTATTATGCATCACGTACTCTTAATGATGCTTAGTTGAACTACTCAACAACGGAGAAGGAGCTCTTAGCTATGGTATTTGCCTTGGAGAAATTTAGACAATACTTGGTTGGTGCAAAGGTTGTAGTATACATAGATCATGCCACAATCCGATATCTATTGCATAAGAAGGATGCAAAGCCTAGGTTGACTAGATAGATACTACTCTTGCAAGAATTTGACCTCGAAATTAGGGACAAAAAGGGCTGTGAGAATGTGGTAGTAGATCATTTGAGTAGGTTGACTCAAGGGACTATTGTTGAGGAAGATGAACTACTGTAAGGATTCCCATTCATTGATTGGTTTATTTCGTGGACAAACCACATGTTGGGGTTTGAATTGTAAGGGTAGTTTAGGTGATTGAGGATCAAGCTCAAAGGCCCTTTTTAAGACCTTAAGGTGACAAGCACTCCAAAGGTATATCTCTAGTGCTTAGTTTTTCTTTGAAGAGATTTAGTTGCACACGCACACTTAGCATATTTGCATATGTGTGCATTCTCTTCACACGTCACATTTCACACTTGCACTTTGTTGTTTGTATATTATTATGTGTTTATGTGTTGTGTAATTCATTTCCCGAAGATTGTTCAGAAACGTCCGCGCATGCACATTGGTGTGCTTGTCTTGTGCAAAGTGGCCCTTGGCTTCTCCTTTGGATTCACCACTTTGCACACTTGTACATTGTGCACAAAGTGGAAATAGGGCATTGTCGCCCTTTGTTGGTGTCACCCTTTGATGGTGTCGCTATGGTGACAGAAAGTTTTATTCCTGAAATTCAATCAGGTATGATGTCGCCTTGAGAACAAATGGCGACAAAGAAGATTTTCTTTGTTGCATCAGACATCTCCATTTGCGTCGCCATGATGTCATCATTTGAAAAATGGCGACAAAGAAGAAAAATCTGATGTTGCCCTGAGACAAATGGCGACAGCAAATGGTGACAACTGATTTTGTCTAAAACGACATAACTTCAATTTGACACTCTCTCTCTATATATATATATGTCTCTTTGTTCTTAGGTCAATGACAGGAGTTCAAATCATCTCTTTAACTTAGAATATTTTTCAAGAGAGAAAATCAAATCAAGAACTCATTTTTAACACTCAAAAACCATTCTCATATGCATCAAAATATCATCTAGCATTTTCTAGCATAGTTAGGATGCTTGCTTGCATGGGTTTTGGTCAACACACACTCTTTGGCAAGTTCTTCACTATTATCTTACATAATTAGTGTTTTATTTATCATTGACATCTCTTATATTATTTGTATGTTCTTAGAATATATTCTAGATACAAAATAGAGATTGTTATGTTGACATGATTGAGTGTTGTATTTTGATAGCTTCATAGGATTGCTTAATCTATGTTTAGCTAAGCTTTATGACATATCATTTAGCTATTGATATCTAGGATTGTATTAATTGTTATTTTATCATCCTAGATAAGCATCTAAGATTCCCTAGCTTTATTTGCTCGTTGGATATTCATATATATTCACATAGGCTTTATTATCTTTTCATTGAGAATTAAGACTTGATGGCTAAGGTTGCTTAGGCCACAAGCAATTGAACTAGGTCTACTTTTACAGGCCTGCGGGTAGTGGTAACGGGTTATTGATCAGGATTAGATCGTAAACCGAGATTAGGTTGTAAACATTATCACAATTAGTGGATTTGAGGTTCGAGTGTGGCGCACTTACTAGCCCGTGGTTTTTCCTTGTTGAGGGTTTCCACGTAAAAATCAAGCGTCATTTAATTTCTGCACTTATATGCTTGATTTGTTAATTTGACTAGTTTGGGGGATTTTCGTGAAAATTGACTAATCGCGAAAATTGGGTAAAATCAGATAAAATCTATTCACCCCCCCCTCTAGATTAATAAATAGAACACACCTATAATTTGTTTCTACTACCATTAAGAGAAAGCTTCACCGATAAGCAATTATGGGCGGTGCAAGATAAGGACCCACGGTATGCGAACATAGTGAATTATTTGGCATCAAACATGACTCCTTCGGAATTGATCCCACAAGTGAAGAAAAGGTTTATTGCTAATAATCAATTCTACTTTTGGGATGAGCCTTACCTTTTCAAGCGTGGTCCAGATCAAATGATTAGAAGATGGGTCTCGAAAAATGAGCAAGGAGAAATTCTGAAATTCTATCATGAGCGTGAGTGTGGAGGTTATTATAATGGAAGGAAAACAATGATGAAGATCCTCCAATGCAGGTTCTATTGGACAACTTTGGCAAAGGATGCCTATGAGTTTTGCTTGAAGTGTGATAGATACCAAAGGTAGGGGAATATTGGAAAAAGGGACAAGATGCCATTGAATAGTGAGCATGTTATTGAATTATTCGACGTATGGGGGATAGACTTCATGGGGCCATTCGTCGCATCCCAAGGTTATAACTTCATTTTGGTGGCCGTAGACTATGTGCCTAAGTGGGTTGAAGCAATCCCTTCAAGGACAAACGATAGCCATTTGGTCATTGGGTTCGTTAAAGAGAATATTTTTTCTAGATTTGGGATTCCTAGGGCGATAATAAGCGATGGTGGAAGTCACTTTTGCAATAGAATTTTTGGAGCCTTGTTGAAAAAGTATGGGGTTAGGCATAAGGTGGCGACCCCATACCATCCCCAAACTTCGGGACAAGTGGAGGTGAGTAACCGACACATCAAACAAATTTTGGAAAAGACAAGCAATGGGAGTAGAAAAGATTGGGCCTCCAAGCTTAGTGACGCATTATGGGTGTACATGATAGCTTTTAAAACACCCATAGGAATAAGTCTCTTCCCATTAGTCTATGGGAAAGCTTGCCATTTGCCGGTAGAACTCAAGTACAACGCATTATGGGCCATTCAGAAATTAAATTTAGACCATGACAAAGCCAGTGAGGAAAGGAAGCTCCAACTCAGTGAACTAGAGGAATTTCGGTTAGAGGCATATGAAAGCGCAAGGCTCTACAAAGAGAAGACTAAGTTTTACCATGATAAGAGATTTAGAAGAAAAGTATTCCAACTGGGAATGTTTGTTCTACTATTTGAGTCTCGTTTGAAATTATTTCCGGGAAAGTTTAAATCAAGATGGACTGGACCTTATAGGGTTGTGCAAGTTTTTGCTCATGGTACCATTGAGATTGAAAGTTTGAAGAAGAGCGAGAGGTTTAAAGTGAATGGTCACCGTTTGAAACCATGTAAGGGAGGAGACCCAACTTGGGAGTCTATTTCAAATGAGGAATTGACCGATCCACTCGGGTAACTATTGTTCTTTCTCTTTCTTGTTAAGCTTTATTTGTGTGAATTTTTAGTTTAGCCTTTTCATATCTTTTGCTTTTATTTCATTTTTCTCTTGTTTACTTTTTGCTTAGAATAAGAGTGTGTTTTTGGATTTTGGTAGAGGATTTAGGATGAATGTGCTTTATTGATGATTTTTGATTGATTGGAATATTAGGGATATGCTATTCTTGATTGAATATTTTTTTTGGATGAGTTGTGCATATTAGGATGAGAGGGCATTTTGCCAAATTTTTGACATACATTGACTATTTTTGATCATATATGAATTCTTTGTTTTGGATATGTTGGGTTGCACCTTTTGCAAATTTTTTCCTCCCATGAACATTGAGGACAATGTCCAATCTAGGTTTGGGGGTACATTTGCGCAACACCATTTTTGCTTATTTTACTTGGCTTTAAAATTTTGAACTGAATTTTTCAAATTCTTGCGATAAGGTCATGATTGAGCATACTTTGCTTGTTGAGATTGATCTTTACATGAGTAGTGAGGAATTGTGCATCTTTGCCATTGTTTGGTTTAGATTAACGTCATGCCATTTAGGGTGTCATTGAACAAAATGTGTTAATCTTTTTCTCATAATGTTGAGTGAATTTTCAAATTTGCTTGAAGGCTAGGAATTAATAGTGGAGATTCCTATGAGGATCACAAACACGACCTTAAAAAGCATATTTTGAGTTGTCAAAAATTCACTCTTTTAAACACTCACTCTCAAACACTTATTCAAGCATGTATAAGTCTCATTTGCGCTTAAACGTTGCTTGCCATAGAATATTATGGACTGCTTGTGGATGCTTTATTTTGCTTTGTGGACAAGCCTTTAGAAGTGATTTTAGGCAATGCATGTGTAAACCACTAATTGGCCTAAAAAACTCCCATATAAACCTATGTGTGTCTCCCAAGCCCCTTTGAAGCCAAACACATTTTAAGCTTTTCATTCATGAACCAAAATGTGTGCAAATTTTTTTTGCAAAATCATGAAAGCTTGAAAAGAAAGAAGAAAGCAAAGGAAAAGAATATGAAAAAAAAAGACATTGGAAAAAAAAAAAAAAAAAAGAGAAGGAAAAGAGAACCAAGAATTAGGCACAATTAGCCTAGAGAGGAAGTGAAAAGTGGATTGAGCTACTCAAATGAAAAAAATTAAAGTAGAATGCACATATGAATTGAAATTGTAAGCCTCGACGCCTAGTGTGTGAATCATATGTGTGAAGCATTGGAACTCATAATTAGAATGTGTGCCTTAGTGTAATCATTGGGTTCTTTGTTATCCATTGCCCCATTCATTATTTCACCATCACCTAAGGCCCCGTTACAACCAAAAGAAAGACCTTCATGATCTTTAGGACTGTCCACGTTGTAAAATTTTGTTAATGCATGTTCTTTCTAATTCATGGCTTGCAATTCCATTCATGAGACTTAGTTTTCAGAAATTTCGTTTTAAATATCATAATATGCAATCAATTAGATATCCATGACATGAATTCATATTGCATATGTATTTTGATAATGTAGGGAAAAATACGGTCACGTAGCGGAAGCGAGACTAAAAAGGGGTTTTAGTATAGTTTAAAATTTTTCCATAATTTGAACCATAACCCTAAAATTAATTAACATATAATACTAAAGATATCATACCTTTGTCGCGTGATCCGATTGACATTGCGTCGATGGTAATCTGTAAGATCTTCCAATCCAATCTCGAACGTGAATCACCTAGGAGCGTGGTCTCCCTTCTCTTTGAATTGTGTACCTGAGGATGGATTAACAAAACTTTTTCTTTTTCGTTAGTCACAATAAGTTCCAAGAGACAGCAAAGAATGTTCCAGTCACTTTTGAATTCACAATCTTTAGATTGAAACTCGCGTGAACCTTATTCGAAATTGTGTACAAAACCTTTTGATGTAAAAGTAACTAGTGCACTATCGAAATAAGAACAAACTTTTCTCTTTATTCCTCTTGGCCAAAAATTACACTAGTCTAAGAGTTGGATTCTATTTTTCTCTAGCAAAAGAAAAAACTCTCACCAAAAGAATTAGGGTTGCCGAAAATATACAAAGAATATATATATTATCTTTTGCGAATTCCTTGCTCAATGTAAATTATATATATTGGGCGAATTCTCCTTTCTTTTTGCCATATAAAATAATATATAAATATATTAGAATTCAACTTGCCATATAAATCTATATATTTTGGCGACCAATTCTATATGCCATATAAATAATATATATCTCAAACATATAGATTGCATATTCTGCATGCCTATATGTATATATATATTTCCACATGCATTCCGCATGCATTCATGCATATATTTATTTCCATTCCTCATGCATATATGTATATATATATTTCCGCATGCATTCATGCATATATTTATTTATATATTCCGCATGCATATATATATTTATATATTCCGCATGCATATATATTATATACAAACCCTAATCCAACTCTTTAGTGTATTTGTGACTATATCAAAGACTTCCTAATTTGACTAGATAAATAAATCCCTTATTTATCTACTTACCAAATAAAGTCTTTTATATTTATTATACTACCACAATAGTATACTACTAAGAAACATATTTCCTAGTCAAAAAAAGATTTTGATTCTCAATTAAATGATTAACTAATAAATTAATTAATTTCCATTTAATCAATCAATAAAATAAAATAATATTTTAGACTATTATTCTAGTCTTGCCGCCCACACCATATACATGGGCCTAATATTATTTTCTTATTTTATTTAATCCATTAGACTTTAATTAAAAAGTCCACATGTGAACCAGACCCATTCTTACTAAAAGAAACAAGCCCACATGCCTTTCATTAATATATTAATATATTTGATCAGCCCATTAAATAAATAATGTGCAAATTATATTCTTAATATATTAAATACAATTCTAGATGGACCCATAAATTGGTCCGGTACAATATATCAAGTGATCCATGCAAGTCCGTGTGGATTGGGGATCTTGGCGGCTATCTAAATTTAAGCTTCAATAGACATAACCTAATCACAATCAACAAATGATTCACTTAGGTCCGATCTATTAATTTTAACTCATTCCACTAAAGAGCTAAAATTGAACTCTTAAATAAAGATAGAATAAGTAAATATTTCTCATTCGTACCCTAGACAATCTTATTGGAGATGGTGTATCCTCGTGAAGAATATCAGTAATCGCCAAAAGCTCATAGACCGTCTATAGCTCTCCAAGTTACCATATTTACTCATATGACCACATTTTGAACTTGGATATTTTGACTTGTCTAGAAGCCATGTTTCAATAGACTCTATCGAAAACTTAATGTTAAGATTCAATATCCAATACCTCAAAACATCCATATAATGATATTCTACTCTCATTTAATAAATGGAGACACGATGTCCATATCTATAAATGAAGTCCTCTATCGATTAACAAATGAATACCACCAAACTATCGAGGATAGACTATGCTATATAATCGTACTCATTGATAACTCAAATGATAACACTTGTAACCATAAGTCCATCATTTATCTCAGGATTAAGATAGACTCTCCGATTGTCCTGATAAGGAAAAAACTTTTATCTACTAACGGTTCTAGATAAAGTATTTCATTGTGATCCTATTCAATGCACCCAGTGCACTAGATTCTTTTACTCGAAGACCCTTCGATGATTTCAGACTCAGCATAACTCATTTGATCCCACTCAAATGCTAGCAAAAGAATTCTACAACTTTCACAAGATAAAGGTGCCCAACCTTTAACTTAAGTTGTGAACATTATTCAAGACTAACTAAAGAATTGTGTCTACCTCATACATATCCAGATGTACGAACAATTCTTCTTTTCTCATAGTCTTTTGACCTTATGATTATTTACTTTTGACAATTATAATAATTAAACTATAAATGCTATAAGATTTGTTAAACCAGAAATCACATTATTAATATGAATAGATTGTCAAAAACACTATTACACTCTTGCTATTGAGCATAATCCTAACAGATAATATGCAATCAATTAGATATCCATGACATGAATTCATATTGCATATGTATTTTGAGTGAAACCTAGGAGTCTTAGAGAAGAAAAGAGAGAATCTGGTGAGGATTAGTTAATCGAGGCAAATTACATTCTAAACCGAATGGCACCTTTGCTTTGAAGCTTTGAAGCTTTGGCATTTTGAATGTAAGGTCGCATTGCATACAATCATATCTAGAGTGGCATGCTCTTAATCTTTACTTAACATTCTCTTACATGTATAAGTCCTCACTAGTGCATCATTGCTTAAATCTCTTCATTTTGGTTTCGCATATTGATCATGATAAGACAAACTTGCTCAGATGAGCTACAGCTTTAATTGAAAACCTTTGAAATATCTTGATGCATATCTTTGGGGTTGATTTGTGATTGTTTTGCTCAAGGACTAGCAAAAGATAGGTTTGAGGGTATTTGATCGAGCCAAAATTGGCATGATTTTGGCCCTCATTCCCGTCTTTTTACACTTGATTCTCGGGTGTTTCCCCGTATTTAATGTCGTCAAGTCAAGCGTTTCAGGTTTAATTAGGCCTCAAGGGCATTTGTGAAGAATATGAGGAGTTTGGTGCAAAAAGGAGCACAAGGTGGCAAAACAGGTCATTTTTGCCCTTTCGATGAAATATGGTCGATATGGCGATAATGAGATATAAATGAAGCGTAGCTGTCACCATAAGATGTCGCCCAGAGACAAATGGCGACATTGAAGAACACAAAGCATCGCCACGAGTGTCGCCACGACGACAAAAAGATTATTTCCAAGAGCAAAACTATCAGGTGTGGTGTCGCCATGAATGTCGCCACGGCGACAAAGAGTTTTCCCCAAAAGAAGTCATGTCGCCCTTTGGTGTCGCCACGAGACCAAGGGCGACCTCTCTAAGAACAAGATGGCGACCTCTCTAAGAACAAGATGGCGACACGCTCAATTTCCTCATGGTCGCTATTTGCACCATGGTGAAAAAGATGAAAATGGCCGCGACAATTGAATCTCAGATTGTGTAACTGCTTGTTGCCATAATGTCGCCATGGCAACATAAATAGCGACATCTTGCCATATCAGATTTACAAGCAGTTATCAGTACAATTCCAAGAGTTACTATAAATATTCTTCTTCTCCAACTTGATTGAGGATCAAAGCATTACTTGAGCATGAAATTTACAGAGATTAGATCTAGTTTTTCTTCCATACTTCATCTTTCAACTTCCTTCATTCTCTAAACTTGTTCTACCATTTCCATCCAAAACCTCAACACCAAATCTTGACTACTTCACCCAACCATTCCTCTCTTCCCATTCTCTATACCTTAATACCTTTGTCACTCACCATTAGACACCCAGCTATCCATACACATCATCTTCTACCACTCTTTGCACAAGGAGCATCCAAGTAAAGGAAGGAGCAAGCACTAAAAAAGGAGGCCCAAGGGTGATTTCCTTATCTATCACTTCCATTTTATTTGATTATGACTATGTGTATCTAAACCCCTAATCTAGGGGATAGATGTGAGGAACAATTGGTTGTGGGTATTTGCTAAGCTATTTGTAATTTAATCTCTATATGTGTTCTATTTCACTTTATATTTAGATCATATTCACTATATGATTTGCTTTGTATATCATTAGTAGATTATAATCTTATGTGGGATAACATGTTATGAAACCAATCTTGGATTAACACCCTTGATTGGTTAAGAGCATAGTGATTAGGATAGGTTAGTGGTGGGAATATCAGCCCCATTAATTTAAACCTCAATTTGTAACTAATTGATCCCACATTGACCCCCTTTCCTTAATCAGTTAGGTATCTTGGTGGCAAGATGCTTAGGGTTCATGGTGATGACCCAAGCACATCCTAGAAAACAAATGGTTAACATATAAGAGATTGGTCATTAAAGAGGCTTTGAAGGCATTACCCATTCCCACTTGCAACTCCATTTATTTCCTAGCATCTATCTTATTAGTTTAAATCCATACTCTTATCAAGATTGTTGAGTCTTCTATTTGTTTTATCACCTTTTGTATGTTTATTTTATTTGCATTTTGGTGTTTATGACACCACACACTTATCCATTTACAATGATTTATTATATTGCACTTAGGATTAGTCAATCAATCTAACACATTACTCCATCTCCCTGTGGAACTAATCTTGCTTACCACTTGCTAAGAATTTATATCTTAAAGGATTTTTAAGTGGCTAAAACATGGTTTTCAAAAGATCAAACTAAAACATCATTTTTTGAGTACATAAACAATGGCTCATCAGTAATGAACCTGATTGCCATTGTGCTCATGTGACACTCATAGATGCTACTAGGTCAAATGGACTTGGTATGTCTATAAGGACTTGTCCCTTGCCCTGATATGGTACTGTGTTTGACCCTAAATGGGGAGCTCAAGCAAAGAAAGCAAAATTGCATGAATCTTACATATGCAAAAAGTTGACTTTTTATGTTATTTTATGATTGCTTGAGTGTGCATGGTGAATAACATTGATTAATGTTTGAATAATGTTTTTATTTACACCTTGCACGGTTGCTTTGAATGTTAATGCATGATTTATGCTATTGCTTGAGTATGCTTATCTATTTGAGGAATGTTCTACTTGTTAGTACATATGATTGACCTTAAATTATTCTCCATGTTCATGATTCTTTGATATGCATTCTTAAGCTCTCTCTTGAAAAAGGGCTACTAGCAATATGACGTGCAGTCGTCCAAGGTTGGAAAAGGCTACTCATTTGAAACCAAGTGAAAGCCATCAAGAGAGATATATTTGCATGAAAAACAGAAATACATGCTTGCTAGGTTTAATGGAGAAAATTTAAAAGTTGAAAAATTATTGATGATGTGTTGTGATGCATTGTTAAATAAGACCTTAAAATTGTTGATTGATGATGTGTCTTGCAATGTACAAAAGATGATATATTCTTGATGTGATTAGTTCACTTTGCACACAAATGCTTGGATATATATCTTCTTATCATAACAACAGGATTTGAATTGGTTTGACTTCATTTGGAAAACCTATTGATTGTTACTTCAATTGATTCTTACTTCAATTGATTCTTATGCACGAGCTTAATAGTGTTTGTACAACATGCTAAGAAACTTTTACACACACACACACACACATTTTTCTGTGAATAAAATTGATGTGGCCGTTTTGCACAATAAAATAATGTTTTAATGTGTTCGTTTAGAAAATCAATTTTTACCACTAGAAAATCCTTTTAGGATGTAAAGATTAGTAAAACGGTAAGTAAGGATTTGTTCCACAGGAAATTAGAGTAATTAGTTGAATAAATTAACAATTTCTAAATGCGATAAGGTAAATCATAAGAAATGGATGGTTGTATGGTTTGTCAAGCGATCAAACAATAATAAAATGTGATAGGGAAAATAGAATGCTCAACAAGTCTAGATACGATATGGATTTTATCAATTAAGAGAATTGCTATGGAATTGACGAAGTCGCAAGTGGATTACGGGCAATGCTTCTTAAGCCACCTTAGTGAACCAATCTCACAAATGTTAACCAATTGTAGCCTTAGTTGTGTTTAGACCATCACTATGAACCCTAAACAACTTCCCACCGAAATGCCTAACCGATTAAGGAGAGGGGGTCAAGGCGGGATCGGTTTATTATAATTAAAGGTTTAGATTATCGCAGTTGATATACCCTCCGAGAATCTATCCTACTCACTATGTTCTCAATCCATCAAGGGTGTCAATCTAATCAAGATTATATAACAAATTATCCTAAACAAGAGTATAATCAACGAGTAATCAAATGAAATAAAGCGGCTTGATAAGTGTTAGGATTATGCTCAATAGCAAGAGTGTAATATTGTAATTAACAATCTTTTTCATATTAATAAAGTGATTTCTGGTTTAACAAATCGTATAGCATTTATAGTTTAATATTATAATTGTCAAAGTAAATAATCATAAGGTCTAAAGACTATGAGAAAAGAAGAATTGTTCGTACATCTGGATATGTATGTGGTAGACACAATTCTTTAGTTAGTCTTGAATAATGTTCACAACTTAAGTTAAAGGTTGGGCACCTTTATCTTGTTAAAGTTGTAGAATTCTTTTACTAGTATTTGAGTGGGATCAAATGAGATATGATGAGTCTAAAATCATCGGAGTGTCTTCGAGTAAAAGAATCTAGTGCACTGGGTGCATTGAACTGGATTACAATGAAAAGCTTTATCTAGAACCGTCAATAGATAATAGTCTTTTCATTATCAGGACAATCGGAGAGTCTATCTTAATCCTGAGATAAATGATGGACTTATGGTTGCAAGTGATATCATTTGAGTTATCAATGAGTATGATTATATCGCATAGTCTATCCTCGATAGTTTGGTGATTGTTAGGTTGATAATTAGTGTTGGCATTAATTCCATATCAAAACGTGTTTTACTTGTAATGTTTAGTGGTTAGTAAATGAAGGATTTTGAAGACGAAGGACGTCTCAACCATTGTTCGTTCAAGTTGCCGGCTTTTAAGAGTTTCGGACATTATCGGTCTACAAAGGTATTCAAAGACCTATTATCTCATACAAGGCTAGGCACACACTCACACATATCATTCTTGTGTGTCCCTTCATGATTTTATTTCATTTACATTTCACTTTCACACACTTGGCAAAATATGCTCATGCATTCACATTTAGTTAATAAACTTTGTGTTTTGCATTTTCTAGGACTATGTCCGGAAACTAGCATATGTGTGTCTATTTGTGTTTGTATGTTTCCGTATTTTGTGTTTAGGACTTGAACATGTTCTTATTCAATGCCTTATTGAGTTCCGGTCATTTCGGTTACTCATTCATAAGGTTTCGAGTCCAAACGTGTTGACTATGCCACTTTACGTTCTCTTACGTTGTGTTGACTTCATCGATGATTTCCGAGATGATTTCTCAACCGTTTTTCAAAGTTGTATAGTTTTTTTCGTGCGTGAGAGAGTCACGGTTCATAATCCGAAAACGGATTCGAATTCGGAGTTCGGACGCCCGAGATACGGGCCGACGAACTGAGGGAGCGCGGGAGAGGACAGCCCAGGCCGTGGGCCACATGGGCTGGCCGTGGTTGAGGCCGTGGGCCCCACGGCCTGGAGCACCCTCTGCTCCCGTGTGGGCCACGCGCCCCCCATGGCCTGGGGGTGACGTGGCACCACGTGATTGGTCGAAAATCTCCTTCTCTCTCCTCCTATTTCTTCCCTCTCTCTCTCATTTTGAATTTTTTAAGAAGAAAAAACTGATTTCCCGTCAGCCCTCTCCTCTGAAATTTCAGATTTTCGAAACACCATATCTTCCTCATCCGGAGTCGGATTTGAGTGATTCAAGTTGGAGAGTGTTCGTATTTGAGTCCTCTAACATCTCCAAGTGGTTTGGTAGCTGTTTGATCGTGATTTCCAGTGGTTGATCACTGAATTCCGAACCAGCTTCAAAATCCGAGGTAATGGTCTCATCTTAAGGATTTCTTGTTATTTGACCTTCCAAATGCTTGGGGTTTCTTCTTCTATATCTATGTTATTGTTTTATGAAAGCTATTTGAAAAGGTAGCTTGATTATCATTCCAATTGAAACTCAATTTGTGGACTTATGTTGACTAGATTTTATGATTCTAGGTTTTACATTTGTTTGTGAGTTGTATTGTGATTAGAATGGCATCTTAGGTTGTTTGATACTTAATTGAATTAATTTTGTGTTAAAATGACTTTGAGATTTGATTTGGTCCTTTGATTGAAGAAATCAAGGATTTGTGTATTTGTTTGTGATTTAGAGAATATAGGTTTTGATTGATGTAAATCTCAAAACCTTGCTCTATATTTTTGTCTAGTATATTGATTGATTTTAATCTCATATATCTAGTCTTTGATTGTATATTGATAGCATCTTGAATTAGGACTTAATGAACATTTTGTGATTCAAGTGTTATGTGTGTGAATGAGACTTTGAGTGTATGTGTTAGGTGTTTCACATGCTTAGGTTTCTATTCATGTATTTTTGCATCTAGACTTGATTAATTGTGTTTTCACATGTTTAGGTCTATTTGTGCCATAGAATGTTTTGATCACATGTTCTATGTTGAAATGAATGTTTGCATCATTTGCATTCACATGATCACACTAGGAAGTCCTTGTAAAAGGCAAGAAGTCTTGGCTAGAGTCGGGGTGACTTGGATAGCCAAGCAAGAAGACTTGCCTAGAGTCGGGATGACTCGGATAGGTAAGCAAGGAGTCATGGCTAGAGTCGGGAGGACTCGGATAGTCATGCATGGGAGGCTCCCTAGAGGCAAGAGTGCCTTGGATAGGGAGTTGGCTAATATATTGGTAGGCCTAGGCGTATGGTTAGACATAGACTCCGATAGAGCGGGGTACACGGGATGTGTATGCACTCTTGAGGAATTTCTAATCTACCATCGATGTTGGTTGAGTGTGTTGTCCAATATATGGTGGTTCCGCATCATTGAGGGATTTCATACTTTCCAATAGGGTTGGGTAGGCTTAGACTTCACTAGGTTGGGTGAGCTAAAGATTGGTCACTTTGTGAATGTTCTATGTTTACTTTCCAATAATATAGTACCCAATGGTTGTAGTTCAACCCATGGATGTTTCCTCCTTGGAGGTTTTACCACGTTAAAAAAATCCCTTGTGTTAATTCTTTCTATCTCTTCTCTTATATTTTAGTTGTATATTTTATTGTCTTGATTCATAATATTCACTTGTGATGTATTGTGAACCAAGTCTTTGTATAGTGTGATTAGAGTATTCATTCTATAGATCAATTTGTATCTTTGATTCTTTTGTATATTGTAATATTTGTTTAGTGACATTTTGATCACTCTTGTAACACATTGAACATCTTATGAAATACAAGCTTATATTGTTGTTATGTTTATTTGATATTTTACCTCACATGACTTGTTGATATACTTAGATATTTCTCTTATGATTGTGTCATCGTATTGTCTATGTATGTCTACCTTGGCTTATTGTGTTGTGTGTAAGGCTACCTTGAGGGACAAACGGATGTTTGTTCAAGGGTTTGAAAAAAGGTGTAAAAACCTATTCACCCCCCCCCCCCCCTCTAGGTATGCTTTAAGCAATTTAACTTCGTTTGTGTACATTCAGTGATATTCATTTGTTAATCGATAGAGGACTTCATTTATAGATATGGACATCGTGGCTCCATTTAATAAATGAGAGTATAATATCATCATATGGATGTTTTGAGGTAATTGGATATTAAATCTCAACGTTGAGTTTTCGATAGTGTCTATTGAAAACATGGCTTCTGGACAAGTCAAAATATCTAAGTTCAAAACGTGGTCATATGAGTAAATATAGTAACTTGGAGAGTTATAGGCGGTCTATGAACTCTTGGCGATTACTGATATTAATCACGAGGATACACTATCTCCAACATGATTGTCTAGGGTATGAATGAGGAACATCTTCCTTTTCTATCTTTATTTAAGAGTTCAATTTTAGCTCTTTAGTGGAATGAGTTAAAATTAATGGATCGGATCTAAGTGAATCATTTGTTGATTGTGATTAGGTTGTGTCTATTGAAGCTTAAATTTAGATAGCCCGCCAAGATCCCCAATCCACACGGACTTGCATGGATCACTTGATATATTCTACCGGACCAATTTAAGGGTCCATCTAGAATTGCATTTAATATATTAAGAATATAATTTGCACATTATTTATGTAATGGGCTGCTCAATTATATTAATATATTAATGAAAGACATGTGGGCTTGTTTCTTTTAGTAAGAATGGGTCTGGCTCACTTGTGGGCTTTTTATTTAAAGTCCAATGGATTAAATGAAATAAGAAAATAATATTAGGCCCAATTTTAGACAAGTGGGGCGGCAAGGTTAATATATTAGCCTATATATTATTTTGTTTTCATTGTTTAATTAAATAAGAATTAATTAATTTATTAATTAATTGTTTAATTAAGAAACAAATCTTTTTCTGAATAGGAAATATATTTCCTAGAGTTATACTATTGTTAGTAGTATACTAAAAGTAAAAGACTTATTTGGTAAGAAAATAAAAAATTAATTTTATTTATTTAATCAAATAAGAAGTCTTTTAATTTAGTCAATAAAAGGAATAAAATATCTATGAGTTGGATTAGGGTTTGAAGTCTATTCTTTGATGGAAATTAGGGTGCAACACAATCCCTTTTAGGAGTGTGATTTGCGGCAACCCTAGTGTCAAAAGGAGCAAGATTTCGGCAACCCTAAAAGACAAGGAGAGGAAAATTTCGGCCACCTATATATTCCCACATATAGAATTCGGCCACCCTAGTTGTTCTTGATACAATTTTCTTCTTCTTCTCAATTCATAGAAAGTGATTTTATTTTACTAAAAACATAAAAGAGTGAATAGATTATTCTTTGATGGTACACTAATTGCTTGTTCATCAATAAGCTTGTGTGTACAACATCGATTTAGGTTCACGCAAGTTTCGATCATTAGATTAAGAACTCAAAAGTGACCGGAATAATCTTAGTCTTCTTTTGATTGTTTTATGACTAACAAAAGAAAAAGAAAAGTTTGTTTGTCCATTCTCAGGTTTGCAATTCAAAGAAAAGGGAGACCACGCTCCTAGGTGATCCGTGCTAGGATTGAAGATCTTGCGGATTACCATCGACGTAAGTCAATCGGATCACGCGACAAAAGGTATTCTTCTTTTGTTGATTGTATGTATGTTTAATTAATTAAAGGATTAAGGTTCATAAAAAGGAAAATTTTTTAAAACTACTAAATCTATTTTTAGTCTCGCTTCCGCTGCGTGTACTGGTATTTTTCCCTACAATTGGTAACAGAGCCTTGGTTGAACCCTTTTAATTAATTAACGTATATATACGTGGATCTATTTCTTTTTATTGTGATTATGCATGTTTAGAAAGAGATGGCACTCTAGGTATTCGCATATATAATTACATGTGATGTATGGATTTATATATGTTTTATGTGGATTGTTGTTGCTCGATTTTGGTCCTAGATTTTCAATGTAATTTTTGTTTCGGAATTGTAACAAGAAAGGTGGTCTATTATCGCCATAATTCCTTCTTGGTAGTTGTTAGGTTTTATTTTATTTTTTTTGGTAAGTGCAGTATTTTTTTTAATATTACTACTGCAGTTTTTTATTTAATTTTTAGTGCAGTTTTTTATGTGTAAAAGTACTGCAATGAATAAAAAAAAAATTAAAAAAAAAAAAATTAATACTACAGTATTTTATTATTTTATACTGTTGTAAAGTATTCGGGTATTGAAGATTCGAAGATACGAAGAAAAACGAAGCAACCGGAACCGAGAACGAGCACCGTGCGCACCCTAGGAGTGGATTGGGCTGCGCATGGCAAGCCCAAAACTTGGTGGGCTGTGCACGGCAGCCCTGGGAGGCTTCCTGGGCTGCGCACAGCAGCCCCTTTGTGGGGTTGAAACTAAATATAGCACGGTGTGTATAAACCTATCTAGAGGGGGGGTGAATAGATTTTACGCTTTTTACCCAATTTTTCGTGTTAGTCAAAATTACGAATTTACCCTCAAGATAATATAAACAAGCAAGTGTAATATGGTGCGGAAATTAAATCAACACTTGATTTTTACGTGGAAACCCTCACGGGAAAAACCACGGGCTATGTAAGTAAGCCACACTCGAACCTCGAATCCACTAAATGTGCAAACGATTACAACCTAATCCCGGAAGTAATCACACACCTACCTAATCCCGGTATGAGTGAACCTATTCCAATTTGCTTGTGATCTAAGCAACCTAATCCCGATTGCTACACACAAGACTTACCTTCTCTAGAAGAGAATACAACCCTAAGTGAATATATGTTAATATCCAAAATGCAACATAGAGCAAGGGAAACCCTATATGCTTATCTAAGATGATTAATATGCAATTAAGAACAATCCTAGATATCAAAACTAAATAACATGTTAAATAGCATAGATAATCATAGATTATAAAAACCTAGATATCTATCAAAAACAACACTCAATCAATTCATCACAAATAATCTCTTTTCTTGTATTTAGCATATGATCTAAAACATACAAGTAATTTAAAAGAGATGGCTTGATAGTAAAAATATTACAATAAAATGAACTTAATCAAAATCTTACCAAGCAAGTTGTGATGATGCAAACCCATACATGGATGCACTCTATATAGACATAGAAGATGCAATATGAAATTTGATGCAAAAGGGGTTTGATTTGAGTGGTTAAAGGTGAGTTCTTGATTTGATTTTCTCTCAAATCTCTCTCTCTCTCTCAAGAATATGGAGCCTCTCTCTCTAGGGTTTGATTTTGTGGCACACCCTCAAAATTATGAGAAAGATATGTATTTATAATGCCCAAATGAAACTACGTCGTTTTGGAAGAAATGGAAAAAGTATGGGCATTTTCGCGGTACTCGCGTCAGTGCAGCGACTCAACATTCGAGCGCTTCGAAACATGACCAAACGACATCGAAACCTTTCATATAATATATCGTTGGAAAGGTATGAATGTCTATTTTCTACTTGTTTTTAGAGAATGACATTTTGATATCTATAGAAAAAGTTATGGTCAATTGAGTGACCAAAGGTCAGAAACGGACAACAACAGAGTTGCCCTGTTTTGGTTGTAACTTTGGAGATTTTAAAACTAATCCAAACGGTCATGAAATATTACGAATAATATAACGTTGGAAAGTTATGGGTGTCTAGTTTGTACAGAAATTTTCAAAACTCATTTTGAAGCTTTGTGTAAAAAGTTATGGTCACAAGACCATGCAAAGGTCATTTTTGAAAACACTTAAAACATTGAAATCCAATCTTTTAAAACTAGACACCTTACTCCAATCAACCAAACCAAAACTACCACTTATCCAAGAGAAGAATGAGACCTTCTCAAGTGGTCAACCATCGCGCTAAGACATGCACACCATCGTGCAAGCGCGGACATTTCCGATCACACAAACGGAAACGAATTACACCACACTTAAGACTAATCATGAAGTGCAAGTGTGGGTATTGAATGCATCCTAATGCTTAACATGTCATGGCATTATCATTGAACAAGATGCACTCAATTCAAACATGCATGAATAAAATTCATGACTTTGCATCCTAATGCCTAAACATGTCATGGCATTTCAATAAACTAGATGCAATTAAATAAACATGCATGAAGAGATATTCAACAATTATGAATGCACACATATGAAAACACACAACATATAAGAATAACATTTATGCATGAGTTGTGAGTGTGTGCAACTATCTCTTCAAGACAAGTAAGCACCTAGAATATTACCTTTGGTGCTTGTCAATAATGAGGTCTTCAAAGGGCCTAATGCACTAACAACAACATCTAAACTACCCTTACAAAGAATCCCCACAAATGGTTTGATCACGAAATAAGCCAATTAACAACAACGGGAATCCTTACAAGGGTTGTGGGGTGTGTCGCCCATGTGAATAGGCCGAAGGATGAGCGTATGGTTGATGGGCCACTTGAAGATCTTGTATTCCTAAACAATTGTAATTTACTTGTTTTTCTAGGATGGGCCAAAATTGTTGCTATTTAATTTTTGCTTAAATATTACAATATTTGTTATTGTATGATAACATGACATATTGAATAGGAGTGCCACTCATATATCTCTTTTGGTATGAACATGCATTGAATGATTTAGGTATCTAAATTGGCATCTAGATAACTTGGTAAATCATTCTTTGGGATTTAATCACACGCCTTAAATATTTGAGTGGGAGAAGGTATTTTTGTAACACCTATGGCCTCCAAGGTTAGTTGAGCTTTATTATTTATTGGTAATCCCCCCAAGGGGCATCCATGAATGGAATTTAGCAACATACTTCCTTACAAGGATAGACTAGACAATGGACTCAAATGAGATCTACTCCCCAAGGAGGGATTTTCGTGAGAGAAAATTGGGGGTCGATATCTTGGTAACACACTCAATGTAATTTTATTGATATCCTCCCAAGAGTTCTTGTCAATAAAATTGCAAGGCTAAAATTGAAAACGCTGGTTGTTATGTTAACAATTAGGTAGGACCTAGTCTAACTAGTAAATGGTGCGAACTCCCAAAGGAGGCGTAACATTTATAGGTGTTGGATCACCGTTGAATTTTATGATTGAGTTATTTATTTAATTCAAGATAAATATTTAAAAGTGCTTTCTCATGATTATTTACTTTTATATGTTTTGTTTTATTCAGAAATCATGACCCCATCACTTATGAACATCCTGAAAGATAACACTTTAACTGGAGATAATTATGTCACACGGAAAAGGAAAATTGGGTTGTTGCTGCAAAGTGAAAAACATAAGTTTGTTCTAACTACTCCTAAACTACCTGCTCCTAATAATGAATCTAGCATAATGTATAGAGATGAGTATGAGCAGTGGAAGACTTCAGATGATATGGCCAAATGTTATATTATGGCCACCATCTCCGACGTGTTGCAACAGCAGCATGAAGGAATGGAGTCCGCTGCTGATATAATGATGTCTTTGGAGGAGATGTTTGCTATGAAGTCTAGGACGACTAAGAGAGAGGCAGTGACTGCTTTTATGAATCTTAGAATGAAACCTGGACAGGCTGTGAAAGATCACATGATGAAAGTCATAGCACATCTCAACATTGCTGAACTGCATGGCGCTGAGATAGATGGTGAGACAAAGATTGATATGGTTGTCAATTCATTGTCAGATCCCTTTGATCAGTTCAAATTGGACTACACTTTGAACAAAAAGGAATACACCTTACAAGGCCTGATGCAAGATGTTCAAAGTGCTGAAAAGATCCTTGTGAAAGGCAAAGGTCAAGAGATTCATATGGTTGGTAAAGTTGCTACTGTTAAGGCTCGTCAAAAGGTCAAGAAACAACAGAAGAAAAAGCAACTTGGGCCTACCAAGAAGGAGACCAAGAAAGTAACCAAGATCAAAGGGAAATGCTTCCTTTGTGGTGAAAAGGGACATTGGAAAAGAAATTGCCCAAAGTCCCAGAATAAGAAGGAAGAAGGTAATGTGAATTATCTTAAAACATGTTTTTCGGCAGATTCTACAGATTCTTAGATCATAGACTCTGGAGCCACTAATCATATTTGTTATTCCTTGTAGGGGTTCCAAGAAAGGAGAAGGCTGAATAAGAATGAAATCAATTTGCGCTTGGGCAACGGAACGTTAGTGTCTGCAAGTGCAGTGGGAGATATTAGAGTTTGTTTGGATTCCAGAAGGAATTTAGATTTGACAGACGTTTATTATGTACCTCAATTCAAGAGGAATTTAATTTCAGTTTCTTGTTTGAATAAATTTGGATATTCGGTTACTTTTAATAAAGTTTTTATTATTAGTAAGAATGACAAAATTATTTGCCAAGGTACATTGGAAAACGGTCTATACTTTTTGCATAGAAATATCTCTCACTCGTTAGACACAGAATTAACGGAACCTAATCATAAAAGAGTAAAATTATCAATAGATGAAACCTACCTTTGGCATTTACGCTTAGGTCATATTAACCTTAATAGGATTAAAAGATTGGTAAGTGACGGACCTTTAAGTGACTTAAAGGTTGATGATCTACCAACTTGTGAATCTTGTTTGGAAGGTAAAATGACCAAAAGGTCGTTCTCTGCCAAAGGTGCAAGAGCCACTGAATGTTTAGGATTGATACACACTGATGTATGTGGACCAATGAGCATTCAAGCTAGAGGTGGATATGAGTACTTCATCACCTTCACAGATGATTACTCGAGATTTGGTTATGTGTATCTCATGGACATAAGTCGGATGCTTTTGACATGTTCAAAGCATTCAAAGCTGAAGTGGAAAATCAGCTTGAGAAACACATAAAAATCTTGAGATCTGATCGTGGTGGAGAATATCTATCTGGTGAGTTTCAGCAATATCTTATTGATAATGGGATAGTTTCTCAGTTTTCTGCACCAGGTACACCTCAACATAATGGGGTAGCAGAAAGGAGAAATAGAACTCTTTTGGATATGGTTAGGTCTATGTTGAGTTATTCAACGCTTCCTATTTCTTTTTGGGGATATGCTTTACAAACTGCTATATACATTCTAAACGATGTACCATCTAAGTCTGTTCCTAAAACACCGCATGAGTTGTGGACTGGGTGCAAGCCTAGTTTACAACACTTAAGGATATTTGGTTGTCCTGCGCATGTGTTAAAAGGAAAGACAGAAAAGATGGAGTCCCGTTCGGAAACATGTATATTTGTAGGGTATCCAAAAGAAACTAAAGGATATTATTTCTATAGTCCTTCAGATCTTAAAGTATTTGTTTCGACAAATGCTAAATTTCTGGAAAAGGACTATATGAATGATTTTGTGCCTAGAAGTAGAATTGTCCTGAATGAGATGTCAGGAGATACAATTCCACGAGAGGTTACACAACCTAACCCAATTGTAAGTTCCGATCCAACACAAGATCAACAACCTACCATTCCTCGTCGTAGTGGGAGGGTTAGAACACAACCTGAAAGATACATCGGTCTGGGAGAATCATTGGAGAATCTCCCGGACGACGATGATCCCTATGCGTACAAGGAAGCTATGGAGGATGTTGATAGTCGCCATTGGCAAAAGGCAATGCTATCTGAGATTGAATCTATGTTCGATAACAAAGTCTGGTCCCTTGTAGACTTGCCTAAAGGGATAAAACCCATTGGGTGCAAGTGGGTATACAAGAGGAAAAGAGGTATGGATGGAAAAGTGGAAACCTTTAAAGCTAGATTGGTAGCTAAAGGGTATACACAGAAAGAAGGTATCGATTACGAGGAAACCTTCTCTCATGTGGCCATGCTTAAATACATTAGGATACTCTTATCCATTGCAGCTTCTTTAGATCTAGAGATTTGGCAAATGGACGTCAAGATAGCTTTCCTTAATGGAAGTCTTGACAAAAGCATCTACATGATGCAACCAGAGGGATTCATGTTAGGATTATGCTCAATAGCAAGAGTGTAATAGTGTTTTTGACAATCTATTCATATTAATAATGTGATTTCTGGTTTAACAAATCTTATAGCATTTATAGTTTAATTATTATAATTGTCAAAAGTAAATAATCATAAGGTCAAAAGACTATGAGAAAAGAAGAATTGTTCGTACATCTGGATATGTATGAGGTAGACACAATTCTTTAGTTAGTCTTGAATAATGTTCACAACTTAAGTTAAAGGTTGGGCACGTTTATCTTGTTAAAGTTGCAGAATTCTTTTGCTAACATTTGAGTGGGATCAAATGAGTTATGATGAGTCTGAAATCATCGGAGGGTCTTCGAGTAAAAGAATCTAGTGCATTGGGTGCATTGAACTGGATCACAATGAAATACTTTATCTAGAACCGTCAATAGATAATAGTCTTTTCATTATCAGGACAATCGGAGAGTCTATTTTAATCCTGAGATAAATGATGGACTTATGGTTGCAAGTGGTATCATTTGAGTTATCAATGAGTACGATTATATAGCATAGTCTATCCTCGATAGTTTGGTGATATTCTTCATTTATAGATATGGACATCGTGGCTCCATTTATTAAATGAGAGTAAAATATCATCATATGGATGTTTTGAGGTATTGGATATTGAATCTTAACGTTAAGTTTTCGATAGAGTCTATTGAAACATGGCTTCTGGACAAGTCAAAATATCCAAGTTCAAAATGTGGTCATATGAGTAAATATGGTAACTTGGAGAGCTATAGGCGGTCTATGAGCTCTTGGCGATTACTGATATTCTTCACGAGGATACACCATCTCCAATAAGATTGTCTAGGGTATGAATGAGAATATTTACTTATTACATCTTTATTTAAGAGTGCAATTTTAGTTATTTAGTGGAATGAACTAAAATTAATAGATTGAACCTAAGTGAATCATTTGTTGATTGTGATTGGGTTATGTCTATTGGAGCTTAAATTTAGATAGGCCTGCCAAGATCCCCAATCCACACGGACTTGCATGAATCACTTGATATATTCTACCGGACCAATTTATGGGTCCATCTAGAATTGTATTTAATATATTAAGAATATAATTTGCACATTATTTATTTAATGGGCTGATCAATTACTTTAATATATTAATGAAAGGCATGTGGGCTTGTTTCTTTTAGTGAGAATGGGTCTGGTTCACATGTGGGCCTTTTATTAAGGTCCAATGGATTTAATAAAATAGAAAAACAATATATAGATATATTAATATATATGGCACATGGCCGAGATATAAATATGATATTATATTGTTTTATTTTTATTATTTGATTAAATGGAAATTAATTAATTGATTAATTAATTATTTAATTAAAAATCAAAATCTTTTTCTGACTAGGAAATATGTTTCTTAGTAGTATACTATTGTGGTAATATAAATAAAATAAAAGACTTTATTTGGTAAGTAGATAAATAAGGGATTTATTTATCTAGTCAAATAAGGAAGTCTTTTATATAGTCACAAATACACTAAAGAGTTGGATTAGGGTTTGGAATTCTAAGGAAATCTACCTAGGGTTAGGATTTAAGTCAAAAGACACAAATCCTACATGGTAGAAGATTTTCAGCCACATGATATATATAGCTAATATATATATATATAATAGATATGGAGCAAAGATTCGGAAATATAAATACAATATATATTATAAATATATATGGCACTTGAGCCGGAATATATATTAGAATAGATATTAGAAATATATGTGGCATGCAGAATCATATATATATTGACTTATATAAAATATAGGTGAGAGGAGAATTCGTGCGCAACATATATAATATATTGTGCAAAGTTTTTGCACTAGAGATATATAACATATTTAGCAAGGGAATTCAGCCACTTGATACATATATATATTCTTTGTATAGAATTTGGCTAACCCTAGAGTTCTTGCTTGAGAGAGTTTTTTCTTTTGCTAGAGAAAAATAGATTCCAACTCTTAGATTAGTGTGAGAATTCGGCCAAGAGGAATAGAGAGAAAAGTTTGTTCTTATTTCGATAGTGCACTAGTAACTTTTATATCAAAAGGTTTTGTGTACAATTTCGAATAAGGTTCATGCGAGTTTCGATCTAACGATTGTGAATTCAAAAGTGACCGGAACATTCTTTGTAGCCTCTTGGAATTTGTTGTGACTAACGAAAAAGAAAAAGTTTTGTTAATCCATCCTCAGGTACACAATTTAAAGAGAAGGGAGACCACACTCCTAGGTGATTCACGTTTGTGATTAGATTGGAAGATCTTGTGGATTACCATTGACGCAATGTCAATCGGATCACGCGACAAAGGTATGATATCTTTAGTATTATATGTTAATTAATTAGAGGGTTAAGGTTCAAATTATGGAAAAATTTTAAACTATACTAAACTCTATTTTAGTCTCGCTTCCGCTGCGTTGACCGTATTTTTCCCTACAATTCATTGAAAGGGGCCAAATGGAAAAGGTATGCAAGTTGCAGAAATCCATATATGGATTAAAGCAAGCATCCAGATCCTGGAACATAAGGTTTGATCAAGCTGTCAAAGGTTTTGGATTTATTCAGAATCCTGATGAACCTTGTGTATACAAAAGGATTAAGGGCGACAAGTTGGTTTTCCTGATTCTTTATGTTGATGATATACTACTCATTGGAAACGATGTAGGTGTATTGACATCAGTAAAAGAATGGTTAGCAAAACAATTTGATATGAAGGACTTAGGAGAAGCAAGTTTTATTCTAGGTATCCAAGCAATAAGGGATAGAAGGAATAGAACGATTGCATTATCCCAAGCTTCATACATAGATAAGATCTTGTCTAGGTTTTCCATGTAGGATTCCAAGAAAGGTATGTTACCTTTCAGACATGGAATCAAGCTTTCTAAGGAACAAGTTCCTAAGAATGAGCATGAAGAGCAACTCATGAGTAGAGTTCCATATGCCTCGGCAGTTGGAAGTCTCATGTATGCAATGCTCTGTACTAGACTAGATATTTGTTTTGCTGTTGGCATAGTTAGCAGGTTTCAATCGAAACCTGGTCCTGATCACTGGACGGCAGTCAAGCATATTTTCAAGTATCTCAAGAGAACGAGAGATAATATGCTTGTGTACTCTGGATGGGATTTGATTCCCGTTGGGTATACAGATTCTGATTTCCAATCAGATTCTGACTCCAGAAAATCCACATCAGGGGCTGTGTTTACTATTGGAGGAGGAGCAGCAGTCATATGGAGGAGTATCAAGCAATCTTGTATTGCTGATTCCACCATGGAAGCTGAGTATGTTGCTGCATGC
This sequence comes from Acer saccharum, assembly GCA_030490815.1. Classification (NCBI taxonomy): domain Eukaryota; kingdom Viridiplantae; phylum Streptophyta; class Magnoliopsida; order Sapindales; family Sapindaceae; genus Acer; species Acer saccharum. The sequence continues at coordinate 18,019,618 of CM059871.1, forward strand.
GAGGCTGCCAAAGAGGCTGTTTGGCTCCACCAATTCTTGATTGACTTGGAAGTGGTTCCTAGTGCGAATTAGCAGATCACTATCTACTGTGACAACAGTGGAGCAGTGGCTAATTCAAAAGAACCAAGAAGTCACAAGAGAGGAAAACACATTGAAAGAAAGTATCATCTTTTAAGGGAGATTGTTCAAAGAGGTGACGTGACGATTACAAAAATCGCGTCAGCAGAAAATCTAGCAGATCCCTTCACAAAGGCTCTACCTCAGAAGAGTTTCGATGGGCATGAGAGATATGACACATTTGCTACAGCGCAAGTGGGAGATTGTTAGGATTATGCTCAATAGCAAGAGTGTAATATTGTAATTAACAATCTTTTTCATATTAATAAAGTGATTTCTGGTTTAACAAATCGTATAGCATTTATAGTTTAATATTATAATTGTCAAAGTAAATAATCATAAGGTCTAAAGACTATGAGAAAAGAAGAATTGTTCGTACATCTGGATATGTATGTGGTAGACACAATTCTTTAGTTAGTCTTGAATAATGTTCACAACTTAAGTTAAAGGTTGGGCACCTTTATCTTGTTAAAGTTGTAGAATTCTTTTACTAGCATTTGAGTGGGATCAAATGAGATATGATGAGTCTAAAATCATCGGAGTGTCTTCGAGTAAAACAATCTAGTGCACTGGGTGCATTGAACTGGATCACAATGAAAAGCTTTATCTAGAACCGTCAATAGATAATAGTCTTTTCATTATCAGGACAATCGGAGAGTCTATCTTAATCCTGAGATAAGTGATGGACTTATGGTTGCAAGTGATATCATTTGAGTTATCAATGAGTACGATTATATCGCATAGTCTATCCTCGATAGTTTGGTGATATTCATTTGTTAATCGATAGAGGACTTCATTTATAGATATGGACATCGTGGCTCCATTTAATAAATGAGAGTATAATATCATCATATGGATGTTTTGAGGTAATTGGATATTAAATCTCAACGTTGAGTTTTCGATAGTGTCTATTGAAAACATGGCTTCTGGACAAGTCAAAATATCCAAGTTCAAAACGTGGTCATATAAGTAAATATGGTAACTTGGAGAGTTATAGGCGGTCTATGAACTCTTGGCGATTACTGATATTAATCACGAGGATACACTATCTCCAACATGATTGTCTAGGGTATGAATGAGGAACATCTTCCTTTTCTATCTTTATTTAAGAGTTCAATTTTAGCTCTTTAGTGGAATGAGTTAAAATTAATGGATCGGACCTAAGTGAATCATTTGTTGATTGTAATTAGGTTGTGTCTATTGAAGCTTAAATTTAGATAGCTCGCCAAGATCCCCAATCCACACGGACTTGCATGGATCACTTGATATATTCTACCGGACCAATTTAAGTGTCCATCTAGAATTGCATTTAATATATTAAGAATATAATTTGCACATTATTTATGTAATGGGCTGCTCAATTATATTAATATATTAATGAAAGACATGTGGGCTTGTTTCTTTTAGTAAGAATGGGTCTAGCTCATATGTGGGCTTTTTATTTAAAGTCCAATGGATTAAATGAAATAAGAAAATAATATTAGGCCCAATTTTAGACAAGTGGGGCGGCAAGGTTAATATATTAGCCTATATATTATTTTGTTTTCATTGTTTAATTAAATAAGAATTAATTAATTTATTAATTAATTGTTTAATTAAGAAACAAATCTTTTTCTGAACAGGAAATATATTTCCTAGAGTTATACTATTGTTAGTAGTATACTAAAAGTAAAAGACTTATTTGGTAAGAAAATAAATAATTAATTTTATTTATTTAATCAAATAAGAAGTCTTTTAATTTAGTCAATAAAAGGAATAAAATATCTATGAGTTGGATTAGGGTTTGAAGTCTATTCTTTGATGGACATTAGGGTGCAACACAAACCCTTTCAGGAGTGTGATTTGCGGCAACCCTAGTGTCAAAAGGAGCAAGATTTCGGCAACCCTAAAAGACAAGGAGAGGAAAATTTCGGCCACCTATATATTCCCACATATAGAATTCGGCCACCCTAGTTGTTCTTGATACAATTTTCTTCTTCTTCTCAATTCCTAGAAAGTGATTTTATTTTACTAAAAACATAAAAGAATGAATAGATTATTCTTTGATGGTACACTAATTGCTTGTTCATCAATAAGCTTGTGTGTACAACATCGATTTAGGTTCACGCGAGTTTCGATCATTAGATTGAGAACTCAAAAGTGACCGGAATAATCTTGGTCTTCTTTTGATTGTTTTGTGACTAACAAAAGAAAAAGAAAAGTTTGTTTGTCCATTCTCAGGTTTGCAATTCAAAGAAAAGGGAGACCACGCTCCTAGGTGATCCACGTTCGTGCTAGGATTGAAGATCTTGCGGATTACCATCGACATAAGTCAATCGGATCACGCGACAAAAGGTATTCTTCTTTTGTTGATTGTATGTATGTTTAATTAATTAAAGGGTTAAGGTTCATAAAAAGGAAAAATTTTTAAAACTACTAAATCTATTTTTAGTCTCGCTTCCGCTGCGTGTACTGGTATTTTTCCCTACAATAAGACCCCATACCTAGAGCTAACATCATATAACCCAATTGAGACATTGTAGAATAGGCTAAACTTTTCTTAATATCTTTTTGAGCAAGATCTAAAGTGTCTCCTAATAATATTGTTATTATACCTATAAAAGATATTAGATTCATTATGTATGGTATCGCCATGAAAAGTGGAAGAAGACGAGCTACAAGAAAAATTCCCGCTGCTACCACAGTAACGGCATGGATAAGAGCCGAAATAGGAGTAAGACCCTCCATGGAATCAGGTAACCATACATGAAGGGAAAATTGTGAGGATTTAGCAACTGTGCGGCTAGGATTCAAAAAAAGGGGCCAGGGCCCAGAGTATGAACTAATAACTATAGCACTAATAACCAACTCATTGCTTCGCATTATCTGGATCCAAAGAACCAGTCAAGATAAAGATATAATATATTAGACATATCGTTGTAGCAACTGAAATCTTTTTTTGCATAAAGATAAAAAAACCAATCAGATTATTAGTTGTGAAGTTATAAGTCAGAAAGCAAAATAGAAAAAAAGTATGCGGATAAGTGGAAGGATGAGAGAAAGATAGAACGGAAATATCAATGATATATGATTCCAATATGTAAGGTCGATGAGACATGTCAATTGTATAATGAGCAGAACACAAATAGAGATTCAATACATATTAAAGCTTAAGCAAAACTCAATCCAAATGTTCTCACATCAATTCCTTAGAAAGGGGGTTTAGTTACACATATTACAATGAAAGGGAAGGCAAGTAAAAGATTAGGAAATCACCCTTGGGCCTCCTTTTGTAGAGCTTGATCCTTTCATTGCCTTTGATGCTCCTTGTGCAAATAGCAAATGATGAGGATGTGTCTAGATAGGTGGAGTCAAATGGGAAGTGACTAAGGAGATATGTGGAGAATATGGGAAGAAAGGAATGATTGGGGGAAAGTAATCTAGATTAAGAGGTGAGTTTGGGATGTAGGAGATAAGTTCAAGTAAAGAAATGGAAGATGTTGAGAGATGATTGATGGTGATCCTAGGTTGAAGAAAGGATTCTAGGATGATTTCAATTGGAAAAATATGATGAATTTATAGTGTTTTCAAATCAGGTCACGAGTAGTTAATTACCAAAACACCCCTGACTTGGCAAATTGCCATTTTGACCCCTTAAACGGGGGCGTTTGGTAAAATTCCAACCAATAAGAGCATGGCACTGTGAGATTCCACGATGGTTTTCAGGCGACAGAGTCAGGTGCCAAAAATACTCCCTGTCGCTGTGGCGATGAATGAAATTGAACTGCGACAATTTGCAAGGCATTGTCACGGTTTGGATTAAAGGCGATATTAAGGCGACACTGATGGTGAGATTGGAGGATTGTGGTTGGTAGATCCCGGCAGTGTGGAGGACTAAAAAAGGGTCCATCTTGGTTACAATGAGCTTGCCGTCATTTTGGGCCGACAATCGATCGGAGATAGTTCTGGAATGGCTGATTTCGATGGTGGTTGCAGCTAGGGTTATGGAGGCAGGCGAGAGGTTAAAGATGATGTTGAAGGAGATGGGTTGTGTTGTGGGCTGGGGTGTATTTGGGTTTAGTCTGATTTGATTTAGGCAAGGGATTGGGCTTCGCGTTTGGGCTTGCGCATTTGGGCCTCACCTGTTAGCCCCCATTTTATGCAAAACACACTTTGAGGAAGCTGATTGTGTGGGTTGTCATGATTTGCATGACAAATTGCAGTTCAGCCCCTTCATTCTTACAAATCCATAATAACTTCAATCCTTCCTCCAATAATTACACTTTTGCTCATAATTCTCCAAATTATTACAATAACCCTGCTCTTTAGAAATACCTGAAAACACTTAATTAACAACATTAAAACATGGGGAAAATGCCCGAGAATCAAACATAAGGAGATGGAAATGAGGACCAAAATCATACCAATTTTGGTTTGATCAAAAATCTCCTTGAATCACTCTCAATTACTTGAGTTGCATAAAGTTAGATTACTTGATTATGCAAATGCCTTTTGTGCTAATGGCTTTCTTTGCTAAAGGAACCTGATAGAGGGAGCTCATTTGTCTATCTCATGACAAAAAGGGGGAGAAGTCTTGACAAATATAGGGGGAGCATTGCACATGCATTAATTTGTATTGCTTTATTGAGTGCAAATGTTTTCTATGTTTAATCACTTCACATGCACTTGTTGTTATAAAGTGCTTTCTTGCTATTGTGTGTAGGTATGATGATCTACGAAGAGGACCTCTCTTCCTTCTGAGGGACAGGCTAGAACTGTCAGCTAAATCACCACCATCACTGTGTTCGAAGATTTTCTCAAGACTATCTGACAACATTGTGGAAGAGTGAGGAAGACAACAAGTGAAAATGAAGAGAAAAGAAGACAACGAGTGAGAGTGAAGAGTGAAGAAGATAGCAAGTGAGAGTGAAGAATGAAGAAGACAACAAGTGAGAGTGAAGAGTGAAGAGGAATGAAGAATTTATAGAGAGTGGAGATGGTTACTGGAATGGAATAGTTTGTAGGGAAAAATAAACAAATAAAAGTGTTACACGCAGCGGAAGCGATACTAAAGACGATTTAGTGACTTTTAAAATTTTTCCTTTATGAACCTTAAACCCTTTTAATCAATAAACCTGCATATATATCAACAAAAGTAAATTACCTCTTGTCGCGTGATCCGATTGACTTACGTCGATGGTAATCCGCAAGACCTTCAATCCGAGCACGAACGTGGATCACCTAGGAGCGTGGTCTCCCTTTCCTTTGAATTGCAAACCTGTGAATGGACCAAACAAATACTTTCTATTCTTTGTTAGTCACAAAACAATCAAAAGAATGTCAAAATTATTCCGGTCACTTTTGAGTTCTCAATCTTATGATCGAAACTCGCGTGAACCTAGATCGATATCGTATACACAAGCTTATTGATGTTTAAGCAATTGTATACTATCAAAGAATAATTTTTCACTCCTTTTTGTCTCTCTAGAATAAAAACTCTCTTAGAATTAAGAAGAAGAAGAAAATAAAAACTCAAGCACCAATTAATTGATGTGGCCGAACCCTATAAGAACATATATATAGGTTGGCCGATTTTTTCTTCTTTTTCCTTTAGGGTTGCCGAATTCTATGTAGTATATGATTAGGGTTGGCCGAATTTCATCATGTCACTTATATAGGGTGACTAAAATTCAACCCTAATTCTTTTTAACTTTATAGACTTCAAACCCTAATCCAACTCTTTTATTTTTATTCTTTTATTTGACTAAATAAAAAAAAAAGACTCCTTATTTGATTAAATAAATAATACTAATTTATTTATTTACTTATCAAACAAGTCTTTTACTTTTAGGAAAGATTTGTTTCTTTAATTAAACAATTAATCAATAAATCAATTAATTCTTATTTAATTAAAACAAATGAAACAAAATAATATTTTTAGGTTAAAACCTTAACCTAGCCGCCCCACTTATATAAAATGGGCCTAATATTATTTTCCTATTTCATTTAATCCATTGGACTTTAAATAAAAAGCCCACATGTGAACCAGACCTATTCTTACTAAAAGAAACAAGCCCACATGTCTTTCATTAATATATTAATATAATTGAGCAGCCCATTACTTAAATAATGTGCAAATTATATTCTTAATATATTAAATGCAATTCTAGATGGACCCTTAAATTGGTCCGGTAGAATATATCAAGTGATCCATGCAAGTCCGTGTGGATTGGGGATCTTGGCGGGCCATCTAAATTTAAGCTTCAATAGACATAACCTAATCACAATCAACAAATGATTCACTTAGGTCCGATCCATTAATTTTAACTCATTCCACTAAAGAGCTAAAACTGAACTCTTAAATAAAGATAGAAAAGGAAGATGCTCCTCATTCATACCCTAGACAATCATATTGGAGATAGTGTATCCTCATGATTAATATCAGTAATCGCCAAGAGTTCATAGACCGCCTATAACTCTCCAAGTTACCATATTTACTCATATGACCACGTTTTGAACTTGGATATTTTGACTTGTCCAGAAGCCATGTTTTCAATAGACACTATTGAAAACTCAACGTTGAGATTTAATATCCAATTACCTCAAAACATCCATATGATGATATTATACTCTCATTTAATTAAATGGAGCCACGATGTCCATATCTATAAATGAAGTCCTCTATCGATTAACAAATAAATATCACCAAATTATCGAGGATAGACTATGCGATATAATCGTACTCATTGATAACTCAAATGATATCACTTGCAACCATAAGTCCATCATTTATCTCAGGATTAAGATAGACTCTCCGATTGTCCTGATAATGAAAAGACTATTATCTATTGACGGTTCTAGATAAAGCTTTTCATTGTGATCCAGTTCAATGCACCAAGTGCACTAGATCCTTTTGCTCGAAGACACTCCGATGATTTTAGACTCATCATATCTCATTTGATCCCACTCAAATGCTAGCAAAAGAATTCTACAACTTTAACAAGATAAAGGTGCCCAACCTTTAACTTAAGTTGTGAACAATATTCAAGACTAACTAAAGAATTGTGTCTACCACATACATATCCAGATGTACGAACAATTCTTCTTTTCCCATAGTCTTTAGACCTTATGATTATTTACTTTGACAATTATAATATAAACTATAAATGCTATACGATTTGTTAAACCAGAAATCACTTTATTAATATGAAAAAGATTGTTAATTTACAACATTACACTCTTGCTATTGAGCATAATCCTAACATAGTTAACAAGTATTAATGGCGCAAAACAATAGGAAACGTGGGAAAGACAATTTTAGGAAACATGCACCGTCAAGACCTCTCGTTTAAAACAACAGACCTCCTCTTATCTGACACGTGGAAGACTCATTAATTGCAAGCGCGCTGAGAGCGGATTTCTTCCTAGGCAATGGTTTCCAGCGAGGTAGGATATACAAAATCCTTCAAGTGCTATAAATATCCTGACTCCAACCCTAACCAGGTACTGGTGTTCAAGTCATGGGGGACTTCTGTTAACGGCTTAAAAAGGCAGGGGTTCAAATAAGGAGTTTCTTTCCTTACCAATCTGCTTGGAGTAGAAGGACGATACAGGGAGCGTCAGGCCACCTCATGACAGAACCGGGATTAGCACACCCATAGCAACCATGTACGAACTAGGATTGGGATCAGGGTCACCCCGATTCCCTAGTACCAAGGAACGCTGATGTCAAGGCCCAGAGAACCTCGATATCACAGTGCGCTGGTTTCCTGATACCTAAAAGCATCGGTACCACGGTACATGGCACCTAATACTCTAGTACCACGGTTCCCTCCTTGGACCAGCCTACCAAGCATTCCCCGTCCACTCAGTAGGGGAAACAACAGCTAGGATGGTTTCAACACTTCAAGAGAGAAACAACTAAAGAAGACTTAGAGTAAGACCACGTCATAAGAAGATGAACACACTGTAATATCTAGCTAAAGGAAAGAAGGGTGGCGTTTTCCCGCCCTTCATAACACCATTTACGGGAATAGTCAACCTCATCAATCCTATAAAAATGGAAACAATTTGCTTGATTCTTGGGACAATTCCTGCACTTAAACTTGGCCTCCATCAATGCCAAATCAATGTTCTTTTGATTGCTAACTGATTGGCTAAATTAACAAAATGGACAGCGAGAATTGTAACCTATAAATATTACAAAGCTCTCTCTGGAAAAAAGGGGAAAACCGATTTCTACTTATCGACTAGCACGAGCTCGCCATTGCCTATAGTGTCAAAAATACCTTGCCAAAAATCTCAATACACCACCATTGCATCAGCCAGTTGCATGTCATTCTTTGTTTATTACTAAAAGAGTCAACCATTATTTTTCACGTACTACAATATATTTATACATGCTTGTCCTTACTCTTTGTTTTAGCTACACTTATTCATCTTTACCAAGATCATATAGGTACCAGGGGGTACCCCTCCAACTGTGACCTACTAGGTCGTGGTTTTAAAAGTGTTAATCAGAAATCCTCCCTTTGCACTTTTTCGATTAACAATAGATTTCAATAAAACCTAACTCACATTCAAGTTTCTAATTAACCACAACCAGTTTGTAATTGAAGCTCTATCAACTATCAACATTTGATCAAGCTACGTACACTAAAATAGGAAGAAGCCCCAAGGTATTTGAGCATTATAATCAAAGAGAATCAAAGGATTAACAATTACCTTGTGTGACTAAGTCCTATCACGAAATTTGGTGTAGAACACCAAAATGCTTGATCAATTGACTCCTACGTTGCTTGGAAGTGATAGAAGACTTCAAGACAAAAATTATCCAACTTTAATCACTCAAATCAGATGAGAAATGAGAGAGATATGGTGTTTGGAAGATAGGAAAGTTGAGAGAAAATTATGCACGTGTCTTTTTTAAGTTATTTGAAAAGAGAGAGGGAAAAGAGATTCAAAGAGAGGGAAGCATGATAGACCTAGGGCAACCAATGGCCATGCGCCACCTTACCCACCCAAGGATGTGCGTGGCCATCTCGGGGGCAGATGAGACTCTTCCCCGAGATGGCCACGCGCCTCCTTAGGGATGGATGGCAAAATGGCCTTCGACCATTGCCTTCCTCCCTAGCGCTCTCTCGCGTTCTTTGACCGTTCTCCAGCCTCCAAACTTCATATTTGAATCCATTTACGAATTATGAATTGTGACTCTCTCTCATGCACATGAACAACTACAAAACTTTGATCAAAAATTAGGAATTCAACTCCATACGTGAAGACAAAGACAATGCATGGTAAGTGTACGGAAAGTTTCGTAACTTCCAACTCGGAACTCAAAAACTAAGGAATGTGTAATTGAAATGACCAGAAATCAATAAGGAATAATATGGGAACCTACTCAAGTCTGATATCACTAAACCACAAACAAACAAACACATGTACACACAAGTATGCGATTTCCTAGATATAGTCCTAGAACATGCAATTTACAAATTTTATCAATTTAAGTCTAATGCATGAGCATACAATGTCAAGTGACTGAATGTGTTATACCAATTTAGAACAATGATGTAGGGACATATATGGATGCAATGTGTGTGTGTGTGTGTGTGTGTGTGTGTGTGTGTGTGCATATGTTAGAATTATGCTCAATAGCAAGAGTGTAATATTGTAATTAACAATTTTTTTCATATTAATAAAGTGATTTCTGGTTTAACAAATCGTATAGCATTTATAGTTTAATATTATAATTGTCAAAGTAAATAATCATAAGGTCTAAAGACTATGAGAAAAGAAGAATTGTTCGTACATCTGGATATGTATGTGGTAGACACAATTCTTTAGTTAGTCTTGAATATTGTTCACAACTTAAGTTAAAGGTTGGGCACCTTTATCTTGTTAAAGTTGTAGAATTCTTTTGCTAGCATTTGAGTGGGATCAAATGAGATATGATGAGTCTAAAATCATCGGAGTGTCTTCGAGCAAAAGAATCTAGTGCACTGGGTGCATTGAACTGGATCACAATGAAATACTTTATCTATAATCGTCAGTAGATAAAAGTCTTTTCATTATCAGGACAATCGGAGAGTCTATCTTAATCCTGAGATAAATGATGGACTTATGGTTGCAAGTGTTATCATTTGAGTTATCAATAAGTACGATTATATCACATAGTCTATCCTCGATAGTTTGGTGATATTCATTTGTTAATCAATAGAGGACTTCATTTATAGATATGGACATCGTGGCTCAATTTAATAAATGAGAGTATAATATCATCATATGGATGTTTTGAGGTAATTGGATATTAAATCTCAACGTTGAGTTTTCGATAGTGTCTATTGAAAACATGGCTTCTGGACAAGTCAAAATATCCAAGTTCAAAACGTGGTCATATGAGTAAATATGGTAACTTGGAGAGTTATAGGCGGTCTATGAACTCTTGGCGATTACTGATATTAATCACGAGGATACACTATCTCCAACATGATTGTCTAGGGTATGAATGAGGAACATCTTCTTTTTTATCTTTATTTAAGAGTTCAATTTTAGCTCTTTAGTGGAATGAGTTAAAATTAATGGATCGGACCTAAGTGAATCATTTGTTGATTGTGATTAGGTTGTGTCTATTGAAGCTTAAATTTAGATAGCCCGCCAAGATCCCCAATCCACACAGACTTGCATGGATCACTTGATATATTCTACCGGACCAATTTAAGGGTCCATCTAGAATTGCATTTAATATATTAAGAATATAATTTGCACATTATTTATATAATGGGCTGCTCAATTATATTAATATATTAAAGAAAGACATGTGGGCTTGTTTCTTTTAGTAAGAATGGGTCTGGCTCACATGTGGGCTTTTTATTTAAAGTCCAATGGATTAAATGAAATAAGAAAATAATATTAGGCCCAATTTTAGACAAGTGGGGCGGCAAGGTTAATATATTAGCCTATATATTATTTTGTTTCATTGTTTAATTAAATAAGAATTAATTAATTTATTAATTAATTGTTTAATTAAGAAACAAATCTTTTTCTGAACAGGAAATATATTTCCTAGAGTTATACTATTGTTAGTAGTATACTAAAATTAAAAGACTTGTTTGATAAGAAAATAAATAAATAATTTTATTTATTTAATCAAATAAGAAGTCTTTTAATTTAGTCAATAAAAAGAATAAAATATCTATGAGTTGGATTAGGGTTTGAAGTCTATTCTTTGATGGAAATTAGGGTGCAACACAAGCCTATTTTGGCATGTGATTTGCGGCAACCCTAGTTGGTTTTAGAGAAGGATTTTCGGCAACCCTAAAAGAAAAGAGGAAAGAAATTCGGCCACCTATATATTCACACTTATAGGGTTCGGCCACTGGAGAGTTTCATAGAGACAATTTTCTTCTTCTTCTCAATTCGTAGAAAGTATTTTTATTCTACTAAAACATAAAAGAGTGAATAAATTATTCTTTTATGGTACAATAATTGCTTGTTCATCAATAAGCTTGTGTGTACAACATCGATTTAGGTTCACGCGAGTTTTGATTATTAGATTGAGAACTCAAAAGTGATCGGAATAATCTTAGTCTTCTTTTGATTGTTTTGTGACTAACAAAAGAAAAAGAAAAGTTTGTTTGTCCATTCTCAGGTTTGCAATTCAAAGAAAAGGGAGACCACGCTCCTAGGTGATTCACGTTCGTTGTTCGTGCTAGGATTGAAGATCTTGCGGATTACCATCGATGTAAGTCAATCGGATCACGCGACAAAAGGTATTCTTCTTTTGTTGATTAAATGTATGTTTAATTAATTAAAGGGTTAAGGTTCATAAAAAGGAAAAATTTTAAAACTATACTAAATCTATTTTTAGTCTCGCTTCCGCTGCGTGTACTACGGTGTTTTTCCCTACAGCATAAGCATTGTAAGAGTAATGAGGCATAAACATACCTTTGATGAGCAATAAAGCTTTTTCCTCTTGAAGACTCTATCTTGCTTGATAAGTTGCCAAATCTTCCTTAAAGCTTGAGTCATCATCAATCTAAGACCACTAATCAATGCAAGTGACACATTGTTTTGATATGGAATTTATGCCAACAAGACTCAAAAACCTAACAATTGTAAGGACCTCCATTTTATGATTGGCTTATTTCATGACAAACCACATTGGGGATGATTTTGTAATGGGTTGCTTAGGTTCTCAATGGCAAGCTTCAAAGTATCTTCGTGACTTCAAGAGCAAGAGCGAAAGGTAAATCACTTAACTTGCCTCCTGAAGAGAATAGTTGCACACACACACACTTACATGCATTTGTATTGTTATGCAATTGTTCCTTATTGCTTATATGTGCATTTTTTTTCACAATTACACTTGCACTTCTTTCTTAGACTTAAGTTTTGTTTTGTGTGGTGTAATTCATTTCTCGATGTTTGATCGGAGACGTCTGCATATTCATAATGGTGTGCTTGTTTTAGCACGATGAGTGTCCACCAGAGATGGTCCCAGTGCACGGGTCTCTACCCACGCAACACCTACGTAGTGCTATCAGGTTGTTTTTCTAGGTCCCGGTGTGCCAATGACTACGCTGGTCTCTACCCACACAGTGCTCTTGTGTGTTTTTCTAGGTCTCGGTGCACCGATGACTGCGCCGGTCTCTACCCGCGCAGTGTTCTTGGGTTTCTTTTCATGCGCCTAATGCATGGGTAATGCGCAAGTCCATACCCGCACAATGTCCAATTTCAGCCTATTTTTCTAAAATGGCGTAGTTTCACTTAGGGTTCCTTTACCCCTTCATCTCCTCCATTCGTTTTTTAGAGCTTAAAAAGTTGATTTTTTGAGAGGAAGATTTCTCTAAGAGAGAGAAACTCCAAGAGTTGTTATTTAACTCTCCAAACCTAAAACCCATCATCTTCATGCATCATTGAGCATCTTTAGGCATGGGTCTTCATCATTGAAAATATATATAAAACGAGTCTAAAGTAATCTAGAGGGGGTGAATAGATTTTAATTCAGCTATTACCAAATATTCCGAATTAGTCAATATTGCAAAAATAACCCCAACTAGTCAAATACAAAATCAAGTGTAAAGGTGCGGAATTTAAATGACACTTGATTTTTACATGGAAACCTTCAACAAGGAAAAACCATGGGCTATTATGTGCGCCACACAATGAACCTCGAATCCACTAATTGCAATGGTGTTTACAACCTAGGTTGACCACGTCAAACCCTACAATCACTAACCCACCACTAATACCCGCATGCCTTTAAAAGTGAACCTAGTTCCTTGCTTGCAAACTACGAAATGGTAAATACATGACTTGACTCTCTAAGAGAAGAGATTAACAACTTAAAGTGAATATGTGTAATATTCAAAATGCATAAATGCAAGGTCAAACATTTAAGCTTATCTAGGCATGGAAGAACATGTTAAATACTCCTGGATATCATGTAGCTATATGACATGCATACAACTTAGCTATGTAAAGGGTAAACAATCCTATATATAATAGCTATCACAAATAATCTCAATCAACCAATGAGATAAACTAGCTAGATGTGCAAATAAAACCCTATATGCAATAGCTATCACAAACAACTCACAAAACACAATAAAAATGCAATCTTGAAACTAGTCAAGTAATAAAAATGCTATCTTGTAAAGCAAAAACATGTGAAGAGATGCAAATAAATGTTACTACAAGTCATGTGAGTAATAAAGAAAACCCATAAGAAATCAATTTAGAACATGCTAGATGATGTATGAAACATGAAAGTATGATGGGTGTTTGTGTTTTGTGTAATAAAAATCAAGTCTTGATACCTTTGCTTTGAAGTCACTTCTTTAGCTCTCAAAATGTGTAATTTTTGCTCTAAAAAACGACCAAAGGCTATCAAGGCATATATATATGAGATCCAAGCAAAGTGAGGTCATTTTGAAAAAAAAACGCTTCAGCTTCTCGCCATTTGCGCTGGTGGTGCACTGGTCGAGTAGTGCACACACACCAACATACAACCTCTGTGGAAGTTGCGCTGGTGAGCCATGCATGACGACCACCAGCGCACGACCAGCAGCAATCCTCAGCCAAGGTTGCGTTTGTCCGGCACATGATGACCAGCGCTGTTAGGTTGATAATTAGTGTTGGCATTAATTCCATATCAAAACGTGTTTTACTTGTAATGTTTAGTGGTTAGTAAATGAAGGATTTCGAAGACGAAGGACGTCTCAACCATTATTCGTTCAAGTTGCCGGCTTTTAAGAGTTTCGGACATTATCGGTCTACAAAGGTATTCAAAGACCTCTTATCTCTTACAAGGCTAGGCACACACTCACACAAATCATTCTTGTGTGTCCCTTCATGATTTTATTTCATTTACATTTCACTTTCACAAACTTGGCAAAATATGCTCATGCATTCACATTTAGTTAATAAACTTTGTGTTTTGCATTTTCTAGGACTATGTCCGGAAACTAGCATATGTGTGTGTATTTGTGTTTGTATGTTTCTGTATTTTGTGTTTAAGACTTGAACATGTTCTTATTCAATGCCTTATTGAGTTCCGGTCGTTTCGGTTACTCATTCATAAGGTTTCGAGTCCAAACGTGTTGACTATGCCACTTTACGTTCTCTTACGTTGTGTTGACTTCATCGATGATTTCCGAGATGATTTCTCAACCGTTTTTCAAATTTGTATAGTCCTTTTCGTGCGTGAGAGAGTCACGGTTTGTAATCCGAAAATGGATTCGAATTCGGAGTTCGGACGCCCGAGATACGGGCCGACGAACCGAGGGAGCGCGCGAGAGGACAGCCCAGGCCGTGGGCCACATGGGCTGGCCGTGGTTGAGGCCGTGGGCCCCACGGCCTGGAGCACCCTCTGCTCCCATGTGGGCCAAGCGCCCCCCACGGCCTGGGGGTGATGTGGCACCACGTGATTGGTCAAAAATCTTCTTCTCTCTCCTCCTATTTCTTCCCTCTCTCTCTCATTTTGAATTTCCAAGAAGAAAATTTCAGTTTTCCCGTCAGCCCTCTCCTCTGAAATTTCAGATTTTCGAAACACCATATCTTCCTCATCCAGAGTCGGATTTGAGTGATTCAAGTTGGAGAGTGTTTGTATTTGAGTCCTCTAACATCTCCAAGTGGTTTGGTAGCTGTTTGATCGTGATTTCCAGTGGTTGATCACTGAATTCCGAACCAGCTTCAAAATCCGAGGTAATGGTCTCATCTTAGGGATTTCTTGTTATTTGACCTTCCAAATGCTTGGGGTTTCTTCTTCTATATCTATGTTATTGTTTTATGAAAGCTATTTGAAAAGGTAGCTTGATTATCATTCCAATTGAAACTCAATTTGTGGACTTATGTTGACTAGATTTTATGATTCTAGGTTTTACATTTGTTTGTGAGTTGTATTGTGATTAGAATGGCATCTTAGGTTGTTTGATACTTAATTGAATTAATTTTGTGTTAAAATGACTTTGAGATTTGATTTGGTCCTTTGATTGAAGAAATCAAGGATTTGTGTATTTGTTTGTGATTTAGAGAATATAGGTTTTGATTGATGTAAATCTCAAAACCTTGCTCTATATTTTTGTCTAGTATATTGATTGATTTTAATCTCATATATCTAGCCTTTGATTGTATATTGATAGCATCTTGAATTAGGACTTAATGAACATTTTGTGATTCAAGTGTTATGTGTGTGAATGAGACTTTGAGTGTATGTGTTAGGTGTTTCACATGCTTAGGTTTCTATTCATGTATTTTTGCATCTAGACTTGATTAATTGTGTTTTCACATGTTTAGGTCTATTTGTGCCATAGAATGTATTGATCACATGTTCTATGTTGAAATGAATGTTTGCATCATTTGCATTCACATGATCACACTAGGAAGTCCTTGTAAAAGGCATGAAGTCTTGGTTAGAGTCGGGATGACTCGGATAGCCAAGCAAGAAGACTTGCCTAGAGTCGGGATGACTCGGATAGGTAAGCAAGAAGTCATGGCTAGAGTCGGGAGGACTCGGATAGTCATGCATGGGAGGCTTCCTAGAGGCAAGAGTGCCTTGGATAGGGAGTTTGCTAACATATTGGTAGGCCTAGGCGTATGGTTAGACATAGAGTCCGATAGAGCGGGGTACACGGGAGGTGTATGCACTCTTGAGGAATTTCTAATCTACCATCGATGTTGGTTGAGTGTGTTGTCCAATATGTTAGGATTATGCTCAATAGCAAGAGTGTAATGTTGTAATTAACAATCTTTTTCATATTAATAAAGTGATTTCTGGTTTAACAAATCGTATAGCATTTATATTTTATATTATAATTGTCAAAGTAAATAATCATAAGGTCTAAAGACTATGGGAAAAGAAGAATTGTTCGTACATCTGGATATGTATGTGGTAGACACAATTCTTTAGTTAGTCTTGAATAATGTTCACAACTTAAGTTAAAGGTTGGGAACCTTTATCTTGTTAAAGTTGTAGAATTCTTTTGCTAGCATTTGAGTGGGATCAAATGAGATATGATGAGTCTAAAATCATCGGAGTGTCTTCGAGCAAAAGGATCTAGTGCACTGGGTGCATTGAACTGGATCACAATGAAAAGCTTTATCTAGAACCGTCAATAGATAATAGTCTTTTCATTATCAGGACAATCGGAGAGTCTATCTTAATCCTAAGATAAATGATGGACTTATGGTTGCAAGTGATATCATTTGAGTTATCAATGAGTACGATTATATCGCATAGTCTATCCTCGATAATTTGGTGATATTCATTTGTTAATCGATAGAGGACTTCATTTATAGATATGGACATCGTGGCTCCATTTAATTAAATGAGAGTATAATATCATCATATGGATGTTTTGAGGTAATTGGATATTAAATCTCAACGTTGAGTTTTCAATAGTGTCAATTGAAAACATGGCTTCTGGACAAGTCAAAATATCCAAGTTCAAAACGTGGTCATATGGGTAAATATGGTAACTTGGAGAGTTATAGGCGGTCTATGAACTCTTGGCGATTACTGATATTAATCACGAGGATACACTATCTCCAATATGATTGTCTAGGGTATGAATGAGGAGCATCTTCCTTTTCTATCTTTATTTAAGAGTTCAGTTTTAGCTCTTTAGTGGAATGAGTTAAAATTAATGGATCGGACCTAAGTGAATCATTTGTTGATTGTGATTAGGTTATGTCTATTGAAGCTTAAATTTAGATGGCCCGCCAAGATCCCCAATCCACACGGACTTGCATGGATCACTTGATATATTCTACCGGACCAATTTAAGGGTCCATCTAGAATTGCATTTAATATATTAAGAATATAATTTGCACATTATTTAAGTAATGGGCTGCTCAATTATATTAATATATTAATGAAAGACATGTGGGCTTGTTTCTTTTAGTAAGAATGGGTCTGCTTCACATGTGGGCTTTTTATTTAAGTGACATGATGAAATTCGGCCAACCCTAATCTTAGACTACATAGAATTCGGCAACCCTAAAGGAAAAAGAAGAAAAAATTCGGCCAACCTATATAAGGGTTCTTATAGGGTTCGGCCACCACAAGTTTTGTAGCTTGAGTTTTTATTTCTTTCTTCTTCTTCTTAATTCTAAGAGAGCTTTTATTCTAGAAAGACAAAAAGGAGTGTGAAATTATTCTTTGATAGTATACAATTGCTTAATCATCAATAAGCTTGTGTATACGATATCGATCTAGGTTCACGCGAGTTTCGATCATAAGATTGAGAACTCAAAAGTGACCGGAATAATTTTGACATTTTTTTTGATTGTTTTGTGACTAACAAAGAAAAGAAAGTTTTTGTTTGGTCCATTCACAGGTTTGCAATTCAAAGGAAAGGGAGACCACGCTCCTAGGTGATCCACGTTCGTGCTCGGATTGAAGGTCTTGCGGATTACCATCGACGTAAGTCAATCGGATCACGCGACAAAAGGTAATTTACTTTTGTTAATATATATGCATGTTTATTGATTAAAAGGGTTTAAGGTTCATAAAGGAAAAATTTTAAAAGTCACTAAATCGTTTTTAGTATCGCTTCCGCTGCGTTTTATTATTTTTCCCTACAATTGGTATCAGAGCCTAGGTTGAACCCTTTTAATTAATTAACGTATATATACGTGGATCTATTTCTTTTTATTGTGATTATGCATGTTTAGAAAGAGATAGCACTCTAGGTATTCAAATATATAATTACATGTGATGTATGGATTTATATATGTTTTATGTGGTTTGTTATTGCTCGATTTTGGCCCTAGATTTTCAATGTAATTTTTGTTTCGGAGTTGTAACAAGAAGGGTGGTCTATTATCGCCATAATTCCTTCTTGGTAGTTGTTAGGTTTTATTTTTTTTATATGTGCAGTATTTTTTTAGGTTTACTGCAGATTTTTTATTTTTTTTTTAGTATGTGCAGTTTTTTGTTTGTAAAAATACTGCAGTGAATAAAAAAAAAATAAAAAATTAATGCTGCAGTATTTATTATATATATACTGCCGTAATATGTTTAGGTCTTGAAGATTCGAAGACACGAAGCAAAACGAAGCTACCGGAACCATGAACGAGCACCGTGCGCACCCTAGGAGTGGATTGGGCTGCGCATGGCAAGCCCAAGCATGGTGGGCTGCGCACGGCAGCCCTGGAGTCCTCATGGGCTGCGCACGGCAGCCCCTTAGTGGGGTTGTGAGTTGTGCTCGCCCGTGGGTTGGGCCGAAGGATGAGCGTATGGTTGATGGGCCACCTGAAGATCTTGTATTCCTGACAATTGTAATTTACTTGTTTTTCTAGGATGGGCCAAAATTGTTGCTATTTAATTTATGCTTAAATATTACAATATTTGTTATTGTATGATAACATGACATATAGAATAGGAGTGCCATGCATATATCTCTTTTGGTATGAACATGCATTGAATGATTTAGGTATCTAAATTGGCATCTAGATAACTCGGTAAATCATTCTATGGGATTTAATCACACGCCTTAAATAATTGGGTGGGAGAAGGTGTTTTTGTAACACCTATGGCCTCCAAGGTTAGTTGAGCTTTATTATTTATTGGTAATCCCCCCAAGGGGCATCCATGAATGGAATTTAGCAACATACTTCCTGTTAGGATTATGCTCAATAGCAAGAGTGTAATGTTGTAATTAACAATCTTTTTCATATTAATAAAGTGATTTCTGGTTTAACAAATCGTATAGCAATTATAGTTTATATTATAATTGTCAAAGTAAATAATCGTAAGGTCTAAAGACTATGGGAAAAGAAGAATTGTTCGTACATCTGGATATGTATGTGGTAGACACAATTCTTTAGTTAGTCTTGAATAATGTTCACAACTTAAGTTAAAGGTTGGGCACCTTTATCTTGTTAAAGTTGTAGAATTCTTTTGCTAGCATTTGAGTGGGATCAAATGAGATATGATGAGTCTAAAATCATCGGAGTGTCTTCGAGCAAAAGGATCTAGTGCACTGGGTGCATTGAACTGGATCACAATGAAAAGCTTTATCTAGAACCGTCAATAGATAATAGTCTTTTCATTATCAGGACAATCGGAGAGTCTATCTTAATCCTGAGATAAATGATGGACTTATGGTTGCAAGTGATATCATTTGAGTTATCAATGAGTACGATTATATCGCATAGTCTATCCTCGATAGTTTGGTGATATTCATTTGTTAATCGATAGAGGACTTCATTTATAGATATGGACATCGTG
The DNA here is from genome assembly GCA_030490815.1 of Acer saccharum. NCBI lineage: Eukaryota > Viridiplantae > Streptophyta > Magnoliopsida > Sapindales > Sapindaceae > Acer > Acer saccharum. The sequence goes on from CM059871.1 coordinate 18,039,449, forward strand.
GCTCCATTTAATTAAATGAGAGTATAATGTCATCATATGGATGTTTTGAGGTAATTGGATATTAAATCTCAACGTTGAGTTTTCAATAGTGTCTATTGAAAACATGGCTTCTGGACAAGTCAAAATATCCAAGTTCAAAACGTGGTCATATGAGTAAATATGGTAACTTGGAGAGTTATAGGCGGTCTATGAACTCTTGGCGATTACTGATATTAATCACGAGGATACACTATCTCCAATATGATTGTCTAGGGTATGAATGAGGAGCATCTTCCTTTTCTATCTTTATTTAAGAGTTCAGTTTTAGCTCTTTAGTGGAATGAGTTAAAATTAATGGATCGGACCTAAGTGAATCATTTGTTGATTGTGATTAGGTTATGTCTATTGAAGCTTAAATTTAGATGGCCCGCCAAGATCCCCAATCCACACGGACTTGCATGGATCACTTGATATATTCTACCGGACCAATTTAAGGGTCCATCTAGAATTGCATTTAATATATTAAGAATATAATTTGCACATTATTTAAGTAATGGGCTGCTCAATTATATTAATATATTAATGAAAGACATGTGGGCTTGTTTCTTTTAGTAAGAATGGGTCTGGTTCACTTGTGGGCTTTTTATTTAAAGTCCAATGGATTAAATGAAATAAGAAAATAATGTTAGGCCCAATCTTATACAAGTGGGGCGGCAAGGTTAAAATTTTAACCTAAAATATTATTTTGTTTCATTTGTTTTAATTAAATAAGAATTAATTAATTTATTGATTAATTGTTTAATTAAAGAAACAAATCTTTCCTAAAAGTAAAAGACTTGTTTGACAAGGAAATAAATAAATTAGTTTTATTTATTTAATCAAATAAGGAGTCTTTTTATTTAGTCAAAATAAAAGAATAAAAATCAAGGAGTTGGATTAGGGTTTGAAGTCTATAAAGTTGAAAAGAATTAGGGTTGAATTTTAGTCACCCTATATAAGTGACATGATGAAATTCGGCCAACCCTAATCTAAGACTACATAGAATTCGGCAACCCTAAAGGAAAAAGAAGAAAAAATTCGGCCAACCTAATGCTTGGTGCTTGAGTTTTTATTTCTTTCTTCTTCTTCTTAATTCCAAGAGAGTTTTTATTCTAAAAGACAAAAAGGAGTGTGAAATTATTCTTTGATAGTATACAATTGCTTAATCATCAATAAGCTTGTGTATACGATATCGATCTAGGTTGACGCGAGTTTCGATCATAAGATTGAGAACTCAAAAGTGACCGGAATAATTTTGACATTCTTTTGATTGTTTTGTGACTAACAAAGAATAGAAAGTTTTTGTTTGGTCCATTCACAGGTTTGCAATTCAAAGAAAAGGGAGACCACGCTCCTAGGTGATCCACGTTCGTGCTCGGATTGAAGGTCTTGCGGATTACCATCGACGTAAGTCAATCGGATCACGCGACAAAAGGTAATTTACTTTTGTTAATGTATATGCATGTTTATTGATTAAAAGGGTTTAAGGTTCATAAAGGAAAAATTTTTAAAAGTCACTAAATCGTTTTTTAGTATCGCTTCCGCTGCGTTTACCACTTTTGTTATTATTTTTCCCTACAATTGGTATCAAAGCCTAGGTTGAACCCTTTTAATTAATTAACGTATATATACGTGGATCTATTTCTTTTTATTGTGATTATGCATGTTTAGAAAGAGATGGCACTCTAGGTATTCAAATATATAATTACATGTGATGTATGGATTTATATATGTTTTATGTGGTTTGTTATTGCTCGATTTTGGCCCTAGATTTTCAATGTAATTTTTGTTTCGGAGTTGTAACAAGAAGGGTGGTCTATTATCGCCATAATTCCTTCTTGGTAGATTGCTAGGTTTTATTTTTTTTTATATGTGCAGTATTTTTTTAGGGTTACTGCAGATTTTTTATTTTTTTTGTATGTGCAGTTTTTTTGTTTGTAAAATACTGCAGTGAATAAAAAAAAAAAAAAAAAATTAATACTGCAGTATGTATTATATATATACTGCCGTAATATGTTTAGGTCTTGAAGATTCGAAGACACGAAGCAAAACGAAGCTACCGGAACCATGAACGAGCACCGTGCGCACCCTGGGAGTGGATTGGGCTGCGCATGGCAAGCCCAAGCTTGGTGGGCTGCGCACGGCAGCCCTGGAGTCCTCATGGGCTGCGCACGGCAGCCCCTTAGTGGGGTTGTGAGTTGTGCTCGCCCATGGGTTGGGCCGAAGGATGAGCGTATGGTTGATGGGCCACCTGAAGATCTTGTATTCCTGACAAATTGTAATTTACTTGTTTTTCTAGGATGGGCCAAAGTTGTTGCTATTTAATTTATGCTTAAATATTACAATATTTGTTATTGTATGATAACATGACATATAGAATAGGAGTGCCACGCATATATCTCTTTTGGTATGAACATGCATTGAATGATTTAGGTATCTAAATTGGCATCTAGATAACTCGGTAAATCATTCTATGGGATTTAATCACACGCCTTAAATAATTGAGTGGGAGAAGGTGTTTTGGTAACACCTATGGCCTCCAAGGTTAGTTGAGCTTTATTATTTATTGGTAATCCCCCCAAGGGGCGTCCATGAATGGAATTTAGCAACATACTTCCTTACAAGGATAGACTAGACAATGGACTCAAACGAGATCTACTCCCCAAGGAGGGATTTTCGTGAGAGAAAATTGAGGGTCGATATCTTGGTAACACACTCAATGTAATTTTATTGATATCCTCCCAAGAGTTCTTGTCAGTAAAATTGCAAGGCTAAAATTGAAAACGCTGGTTGTTATGTTAACAATTAGGTGGGACCTAGTCTAACTAGTAAATGGTGCGAACTCCCAAAGGAGGCGTAACATTTATGGGTGTTAGATCACCGTTGAATTTTATGATTGAGTTATTTATTTAATTCAAGATAAATATTTAAAAGTGCTTTATCATGATTATTTACTTATATATGTTTTGTTTTAATTCAGAAATCATGACCCCATCACTTATGAACATCCTGAAAGATAACACTTTAACTGGAGATAATTATGTCACATGGAAAAGGAAAATTGGGTTGTTGCTGCAAAGTGAAAAACATAAGTTTGTTCTAACTACTCCTAAACCACCTGCTCCTAATAATGAATCTAGCATAATGTATAGAGATGAGTATGAGCAGTGGAAGACTTCAGATGATATGGCAAAATGTTACATTATGGCCACTATCTCCGACGTGTTGCAACAGCAGCATGAAGGAATGGAGTCCGCTGCTGATATAATGATGTCTCTAGAGGAGATGTTTGCTATGAAGTCTAGGACGACTAAGAGAGAGGCAGTGACTGCTTTTATGAATCTTAGGATGAAACTTGGACAGGCTGTGAAAGATCACATGATGAAAGTCATAGCACATCTCAACATTGCTGAACTGCATGGCGCTGAGATAGATGGTGAGACAAAGATTGATATGGTTGTCAATTCATTGTCAGATTCCTTTGATCAGTTCAAATTGGACTACACTTTGAACAAAAAGGAATACACCTTACAAGGCCTGATGCAAGATGTTCAAAGTGCTGAAAAGATCCTTGTGAAAGGCAAAGGTCAAGAGATTCATATGGTTGGTAAAGTTGCTACTGTTAAGGCCCGTCAAAAGGTCAAGAAACAACAGAAGAAAAAGCAACTTGGGCCTATCAAGAAGGAGACCAAGAAAGTAACCAAGATCAAAGGGAAATGCTTCCTTTGTGGTGAAAAGGGACATTGGAAGAGAGATTGCCCAAAGTCCAAGAACAAGAAGGAAGAAGGTAATTTGAATTATCTTGAAACATGTTTTTTGGCTGATTCTACAGATTCTTGGATCATAGACTCAGGAGCCACTAATCATGTTTGTTATTCCTTGCAGGGGTTTCAAGAAAAGAGAAAGCTGAGTAAGAATGAAATCAATTTGCGCTTGGGCAACGGAACGTTAGTGTCTGCAAGTGCAGTGGGAGATATTAGAGTTTATTTGGATTCTAGAAGGCATTTAGATTTAATAGACGTTTATTATGTACCTCAATTCAAGAGGAATTTAATTTCAGTTTCTTGTTTGAATAAATTTGGATATTCGGATACTTTTAATAAAGTTTTTATTATTAGTAAGAATGACAAAATTATTTGCAAAGGTACATTGGAAAATGGTCTATACTTTTTGCATAGAAATATCTCTCACTCGTTAGACACGGAAATAACGGAACCTAATCATAAAAGAGTAAAATTATCAATGGATGAAACCTACCTTTGGCATTTACGCTTAGGTCATATTAACCTTAATAGGATTAAAAGATTGGTAAGTGACGGACCTTTGAGTGACTTAAAGGTTGATGATCTACCAACTTGTGAATCTTGTTTGGAAGGTAAAATGACCAAAAGGACGTTCTCTGCCAAAGGTGCAAGAGCCACTGAATGTTTAGGATTGATACACACTGATGTATGTGGACTTATGAGCATTCAAGCTAGAGGTGGATATGAGTACTTCATCACCTTCACGGATGATTACTCGAGATTTGATTATGTGTATCTCATGAGACATAAGTCGGATGCTTTTGACATGTTCAAAGCATTCAAAGCTGAAGTGGAGAATCAACTTGAGAAACACATAAAAATCTTGAGATCTGATCGTGGTGGAGAATATCTATCTGGTGAGTTTCAGCAATATCTTATTGATAATGGGATAGTTTCTCAGTTTTCTGCACCAGGTACACCTCAACAAAATGGGGTAGCAGAAAGGAGAAATAGAATTCTTTTGGATATGGTTAGGTCTATGTTGAGTTATTCAACGCTTCCTATTTCTTTTTGGGGATATGCTTTACAAACTGCTATATACATTCTAAACGATGTACCATCTAAGTCTGTTCCTAATACACCGCATGAGTTGTGGACTGGGCGCAAGCCTAGTTTACAACACTTAAGGATATTTGGTTGTCCTGCGCATGTGTTAAAAGGAAAGACAGAAAAGATGGAGTCCCGTTCAGAAACATGTATATTTGTAGGGTATCCAAAAGAAATTAAAGGATATTATTTCTATAGTCCTTCAGATCTTAAAGTATTTATTTCGACAAATGCTAAATTTCTGGAAAAGGACTATATGAATGATTTTGTGCCTAGAAGTAGAATTGTCCTGAATGAGATGTCAAGAGATACAATTCCACGAGAGGTTACACAACCTAACCCAATTGTAAGTTCCGATCCAACACAAGATCAACAACCTACCATTCCTCGTCGTAGTGGGAGGGTTAGAACACAACCCGAAAGATACATCGGTCTGGGAGAATCAGTGGAGAATCTCCCGGACGACGATGATCCCTATACGTACAAGGAAACTATGGAGGATGTTGATAGTCGCCATTGGCAAAAGGCAATGCAATCCGAGATTGAATCTATGTTCAATAACAAAGTCTGGTCCCTTGTAGACTTGCCTAAAGGGATAAAACCCATTGGGTGCAAGTGGGTATACAAGAGGAAAAGAGGTATGGATGGAAAGGTGGAAACCTTTAAGGCTAGATTAGTAGCTAAAGGGTATACACAGAAAGAAGGTATCGATTACGAGGAAACCTTCTCTCCTGTGGCCATGCTTAAATCCATTAGGATACTCTTATCCATTGCAGCATCTTTAGATCTAGAGATTTGGCAAATGGACGTCAAGACAGCTTTCCTAAATGGAAGTCTTGACGAAAGCATCTACATGATGCAACCAGAGGGATTCATTGAAAAGGGCCAAATGGATAAGGTATGCAAGTTGCAGAAATCCATATATGGATTAAAGCAAGCATCCAGATCCTGGAACATAAGGTTTGATCAAGCTGTCAAAGCTTTTGGATTTATTCAGAATCCTGACGAACCTTGTGTATACAAAAGGATTAAAGGCGACAAGTTGGTTTTCCTGATTCTTTATGTTGATGTACTACTACTCATTGGAAACGATGTAGGTGTATTGACATCAGTAAAAGAATGGTTAGCAAAACAATTTGATATGAAGGACTTAGGAGAAGCAAGTTTTATTCTAGGTATCCAAGTAATAAGGGATAGAAAGAATAGAACGATTGCATTATCCCAAGCTTCATACATAGACAAAATCTTATCTAGGTTTTCCATGCAGGATTCCAAGAAAGGTATGTTACCTTTCAGACATGGAATCAAGCTTTCTAAGGAACAAGTTCCTAAGAATGAGCATGAAGAGCAATTCATGAGTAGAGTTCCATATGCCTCGGTAGTTGGAAGTCTCATGTATGCAATGCTCTGTACTAGACCAGATATTTGTTTGCTGTTGGCATAGTTAGCAGGTTTCAATCGAAACCTGGTCCTGATCACTGGACGGCAGTCAAGCATATTTTCAAGTATCTCAAGAGAACGAGAGATAATATGCTTGTATACTCTGGAGGGGATTTGGTTCCCGTTGGGTATACAGATTCTGATTTCCAATCAGATTCTGACTCCAGAAAATCCACATCAGGGGCTGTGTTTACTATTGGAGGAGGAGCAGTTATATGGAGGAGTATCAAGCAATCTTGTATTGCTGATTCCACCATGGAAGCTGAGTATGTTGCTGCATGCGAAGCTGCCAAAGAGGCTGTTTGGCTCCGCCAATTCTTGATTGACTTAGAAGTGGTTCCTAGTGCGAATAAGCAGATCACTATCTACTGTGACAACAGTGGAGCAGTGGCTAATTCGAAAGAACCAAGAAGTCACAAGAGAGGTAAACACATTGAAAGAAAGTATCATCTTTTAAGGGAGATTGTTCAAAGAGGTGACGTGACGATTACCAAAATCGCGTCAGCAGAAAATCTAACAGATCCCTTCACAAAGGCTCTACCTCAAAAGAGTTTCGATGGGCATCTAGAGAATATGGGCTTGAGAGATATGACACATTTGCTATAGCGCAAGTGGGAGATTGTTAGGATTATGCTCAATAGCAAGAGTGTAATGTTGTAATTAACAATCTTTTTCATATTAATAAAGTGATTTCTGGTTTAACAAATCGTATAGCATTTATAGTTTATATTATAATTGTCAAAGTAAATAATCATAAGGTCTAAAGACTATGGGAAAAGAAGAATTGTTCGTACATCTGGATATGTATGTGGTAGACACAATTCTTTAGTTAGTCTTGAATAATGTTCACAACTTAAGTTAAAGGTTGGGAACCTTTATCTTGTTAAAGTTGTAGAATTCTTTTGCTAGCATTTGAGTGGGATCAAATGAGATATGATGAGTCTAAAATCATCGGAGTGTCTTCGAGCAAAAGGATCTAGTGCACTGGGTGCATTGAACTGGATCACAATGAAAAGCTTTATCTAGAACCGTCAATAGATAATAGTCTTTTCATTATCAGGACAATCGGAGAGTCTATCTTAATCCTGAGATAAATGATGGACTTATGGTTGCAAGTGATATCATTTGAGTTATCAATGAGTACGATTATATCGCATAGTCTATCCTCGATAGTTTGGTGATATTCATTTGTTAATCGATAGAGGACTTCATTTATAGATATGGACATCGTGGCTCCATTTAATTAAATGAGAGTATAATATCATCATATGGATGTTTTGAGGTAATTGGATATTAAATCTCAACGTTGAGTTTTCAATAGTGTCTATTGAAAACATGGCTTCTGGACAAGTCAAAATATCCAAGTTCAAAACGTGGTCATATGAGTAAATATGGTAACTTGGAGAGTTATAGGCGGTCTATGAACTCTTGGCGATTACTGATATTAATCACGAGGATACACTATCTCCAATATGATTGTCTAGGGTATGAATGAGGAGCATCTTCCTTTTCTATCTTTATTTAAGAGTTCAGTTTTAGCTCTTTAGTGGAATGAGTTAAAATTAATGGATCGGACCTAAGTGAATCATTTGTTGATTGTGATTAGGTTATGTCTATTGAAGCTTAAATTTAGATGGCCCGCCAAGATCCCCAATCCACACGGACTTGCATGGATCACTTGATATATTCTACCGGACCAATTTAAGGGTCCATCTAGAATTTCATTTAATATATTAAGAATATAATTTGCACATTATTTAAGTAATGGGCTGCTCAATTATATTAATATATTAATGAAAGACATGTGGGCTTGTTTCTTTTAGTAAGAATGGGTCTGGTTCACATGTGGGCTTTTTATTTAAAGTCCAATGGATTAAATGAAATAAGAAAATAATGTTAGGCCCAATCTTATACAAGTGGGGCGGCAAGGTTAAAATTTTAACCTAAAATATTATTTTGTTTCATTTGTTTTAATTAAATAAGAATTAATTAATTTATTGATTAATTGTTTAATTAAAGAAACAAATCTTTCCTAAAAGTAAAAGACTTGTTTGACAAGGAAATAAATAAATTAGTTTTATTTATTTAATCAAATAAGGAGTCTTTTTATTTAGTCAAAATAAAAGAATAAAAATCAAGGAGTTGGATTAGGGTTTGAAGTCTATAAAGTTGAAAAGAATTAGGGTTGAATTTTAGTCACCCTATATAAGTGACATGATGAAATTCGGCCAACCCTAATCTAAGACTACATAGAATTCGGCAACCCTAAAGGAAAAAGAAGAAAAAATTCGGCCAACCTATATAGGGGTTCTTATAGGGTTCGGCCACCATAATGCTTGGTGCTTGAGTTTTTATTTCTTTCTTCTTCTTCTTAATTCCAAGAGAGTTTTTATTCTAAAAGACAAAAAGGAGTGTGAAATTATTCTTTGATAGTATACAATTGCTTAATCATCAATAAGCTTGTGTATACGATATCGATCTAGGTTGACGCGAGTTTCGATCATAAGATTGAGAACTCAAAAGTGACCGGAATAATTTTGACATTCTTTTGATTGTTTTGTGACTAACAAAGAATAGAAAGTTTTTGTTTGGTCCATTCACAGGTTTGCAATTCAAAGAAAAGGGAGACCACGCTTCTAGGTGATCCACGTTCGTGCTCGGATTGAAGGTCTTGCGGATTACCATCGACGTAAGTCAATCGGATCACGCGACAAAAGGTAATTTACTTTTGTTAATGTATATGCATGTTTATTGATTAAAAGGGTTTAAGGTTCATAAAGGAAAAATTTTTAAAAGTCACTAAATCGTTTTTTAGTATCGCTTCCGCTGCGTTTACCACTTTTGTTATTATTTTTCCCTACACTTCCTTACAAGGATAGACTAGACAATGGACTCAAACGAGATCTACTCCCCAAGGAGGGATTTTCGTGAGAGAAAATTGAGGGTCGATATCTTGGTAACACACTCAATGTAATTTTATTGATATCCTCCCAAGAGTTCTTGTCAATAAAATTGCAAGGCTAAAATTGAAAACGCTGGTTGTTATGTTAACAATTAGGTGGGACCTAGTCTAACTAGTAAATGGTGCGAACTCCCAAAGGAGGCATAACATTTATGGGTGTTGGATCACCGTTGAATTTTATGATTGAGTTATTTATTTAATTCAAGATAAATATTTAAAAGTGCTTTATCATGATTATTTACTTATATATGTTTTGTTATATTCAGAAATCATGACCCCATCCCTAATGAACATCTTAAAAGATAATTTTTTAACCGGAAATAATTATGTCACATGGAAAAGGAAAATTGGGTTGTTGCTGCAAGCTGAAAAACATAAGTTTATTCTGTCTGCTCCTAAACCACCTGCTCCTACTTATGAATCTCAGATTCATATGATTGGTAAAGTTGCTACTGTTAAGACCCGTCAAAAGGTTAAGGAACAACAGAAGAAAAAGTAACTTGGGCCTACCAAGATGGAGACCAAGAAAGTAACCAAGATCAAAGGGAAATACTTCCTTTGTGGTGAAAAGGGACATTGGAAAAGAAATTGCCCAAAGTCCCAGAACAAGAAGGAACAAGGTAATATCAATTATCTTGAAACATGTTTTCTGGCAGATTCTACAGATTCTTGGATCATAGACTCTGGAGCCACAAATCATGTTTGCTATTCCTTACAGGGGTTCCAAGAAAGGAGAAAGTTGAATGAGAATGAAATCAATTTGCGCTTGGGCAACGGAACGTTAGTGTCTGCAAGTGCAGTGGGAGATATTAGAGTTTATTTGGATTCTAGAAGGCATTTAGATTTAATAGACGTTTATTATGTACCTCAATTCAAGAGGAATTTAATTTCAGTTTCTTGTTTGAATAAATTTGGATATTCGGTTACTTTTAATAAAGCTTTTATTATTAGTAAGAATGACAAAATTATTTGCAAAGGTACATTGGAAAACGGTCTATACTTTTTGCATAGAAATATCTCTCACTCGTTAGACACAGAAATAACGGAACCTAATCATAAAAGAGTAAAATTATCAACAGATGAAACCTACCTTTGGCATTTACGCTTAGGTCATATTAACCTTAATAGGATTAAAAGATTGGTATGTGACGGACCTTTGAGTGACTTAAAGGTTGATGATCTACCAACTTGTGAATCTTGTTTGGAAGGTAAAATGACCAAAAGGACGTTCTTTGCCAAAGGTGCAAGAGCCACTGAATGTTTAGGATTGATACACACTGATGTATGTGGACCTATGAGCATTCAAGCTAGAGGTGGATATGAGTACTTCATCACCTTCACGGATGATTACTCGAGATTTGGTTATGTGTATCTCATGAGACATAAGTCGGATGCTTTTGACATGTTCAAAGCATTCAAAGCTGAAGTGGAAAATCAGCTTGAGAAACACATAAAAATCTTGAGATCTGATCGTGGTGGAGAATATCTATCTGGTGAGTTTCAGCAATATCTTATTGATAATGGGATAGTTTCTCAGTTTTCTGCACCAGGTACACCTCAACAAAATGGGGTAGCAGAAAGGAGAAATAGAACTCTTTTGGATATGGTTAGGTATATGTTGAGTTATTCAACGCTTCCTATTTCTTTTTGGGGATATGCTTTACAAACTGCTATATACATTCTAAACGATGTACCATCTAAGTCTGTTCCTAAAACACCGCATGAGTTGTGGACTGGGCGCAAGCCTAGTTTACAACACTTAAGGATATTTGGTTGTCCTGCGCATGTGTTAAAAGGAAAGACAGAAAAGATGGAGTCCCGTTCAGAAACATGTATATTTGTAGGGTATCCAAAAGAAACTAAAGGATATTATTTCTATAGTCCTTCAGATCTTAAAGTATTTGTTTCGACAAATGCTAAATTTCTGGAAAAGGACTATATGAATGATTTTGTTCCTAGAAGTAGAATTGTCCTGAATGAGATGTTAGGAGATACAATTCTACGAGAGGTTACACAACCTTACCCAATTGTAAGTTCCGATCCAACACAAGATCAACAACCTACCATTCCTCGTCGTAGTGGGAGGGTTAGAACACAACCTGAAAGATACATCGGTCTGGGAGAATCAGTGGAGAATCTCCCGGACGACGATGATCCCTATACGTACAAGGAAGCTATGGAGGATGTTGATAGTCGCCATTGGCAAAAGGCAATGCAATCCGAGATTGAATCTATGTTCAATAACAAAGTCTGGTCCCTTGTAGACTTGCCTAAAGGGATAAAACCCATTGGGTGCAAGTGGGTATACAAGAGGAAAAGAGGTATGGATGAAAAGGTGGAAACCTTTAAGGCTAGATTAGTAGCTAAAGGGTATACACAGAAAGAAGGTATCGATTACGAGGAAACCTTCTCTCCTGTGGCCATGCATAAATCCATTAGGATACTCTTATCCATTGCAGCATCTTTAGATCTAGAGATTTGGCAAATGGACGTCAAGACAGCTTTCCTAAATGGAAGTCTTGACGAAAGCATCTACATGATGCAACCAGAGGGATTCATTGAAAAGGGCCAAGTGGATAAGGTATGCAAGTTGCAGAAATCCATATATGGATTAAAGCAAGCATCCAGATCCTGGAACATAAGGTTTGATCAAGCTGTCAAAGCTTTTGGATTTATTCAGAATCCTGACGAACCTTGTGTATACAAAAGGATTAAAGGCGACAAGTTGGTTTTCCTGATTCTTTATGTTGATGATATACTACTCATTGGAAATGATGTAGGTGTATTGACATCAGTAAAAGAATGGTTAGCAAAACAATTTGATATGAAGGACTTAGGAGAAGCAAGTTTTATTCTAGGTATCCAAGTAATAAGGGATAGAAAGAATAGAACGATTGCATTATTCCAAGCTTCATACATAGACAAAATCTTGTCTAGGTTTTCCATGCAGGATTCCAAGAAAGGTATGTTACCTTTCAGACATGGAATCAAGCTTTCTAAGGAACAAGTTCCTAAGAATGAGCATGAAGAGCAATTCATGAGTAGAGTTCCTTATGCCTCGGCAGTTGGAAGTCTCATGTATGCAATGCTCTGTACTAGACCGGATATTTGTTTTGCTGTTGGCATAGTTAGCAGGTTTCAATCGAAACTTGGTCCTGATCACTGGACGGCAGTCAAGCATATTTTCAAGTATCTCAAGAGAACGAGAGATAATATGCTTGTATACTCTGGAGGGGATTTGGTTCCCGTTGGGTATACAGATTCTGATTTCCAATCAGATTCTGACTCCAGAAAATCCACATCAGGGGCTGTGTTTACTATTGGAGGAGGAGCAGTTATATGGAGGAGTATCAAGCAATCTTGTATTGCTGATTCCACCATGGAAGCTGAGTATGTTGCTGCATGCGAAGCTGCCAAAGAGGCTGTTTGGCTCCGCCAATTCTTGATTGACTTAGAAGTGGTTCCTAGTGCGAATAAGCAGATCACTATCTACTGTGACAACAGTGGAGCAGTGGCTAATTCGAAAGAACCAAGAAGTCACAAGAGAGGTAAACACATTGAAAGAAAGTATCATCTTTTAAGGGAGATTGTTCAAAGAGGTGACGTGACGATTACCAAAATCGCGTCAGCAGAAAATCTAGCAGATCCCTTCACAAAGGCTCTACCTCAGAAGAGTTTCGATGGGCATCTAGAGAATATGGGCTTGAGAGATATGACACATTTGCTATAGCGCAAGTGGGAGATTGTTAGGATTATGCTCAATAGCAAGAGTGTAATGTTGTAATTAACAATCTTTTTCATATTAATAAAGTGATTTCTGGTTTAACAAATCGTATAGCATTTATATTTTATATTATAATTGTCAAAGTAAATAATCATAAGGTCTAAAGACTATGGGAAAAGAAGAATTGTTCGTACATCTGGATATGTATGTGGTAGACACAATTCTTTAGTTAGTCTTGAATAATGTTCACAACTTAAGTTAAAGGTTGGGCACCTTTATCTTGTTAAAGTTGTAGAATTCTTTTGCTAGCATTTGAGTGGGATCAAATGAGATATGATGAGTCTAAAATCATCGGAGTGTCTTCGAGCAAAAGGATCTAGTGCACTGGGTGCATTGAACTGGATCACAATGAAAAGCTTTATCTAGAACCGTCAATAGATAATAGTCTTTTCATTATCAGGACAATCGGAGAGTCTATCTTAATCCTGAGATAAATGATGGACTTATGGTTGCAAGTGATATCATTTGAGTTATCAATGAGTACGATTATATCGCATAGTCTATCCTCGATAATTTGGTGATATTCATTTGTTAATCGATAGAGGACTTCATTTATAGATATGGACATCGTGGCTCCATTTAATTAAATGAGAGTATAATATCATCATATGGATGTTTTGAGGTAATTGGATATTAAATCTCAACGTTGAGTTTTCAATAGTGTCTATTGAAAACATGGCTTCTGGACAAGTCAAAATATCCAAGTTCAAAACGTGGTCATATGAGTAAATATGGTAACTTGGAGAGTTATACGCGGTCTATGAACTCTTGGCGATTACTGATATTAATCACGAGGATACACTATCTCCAATATGATTGTCTAGGGTATGAATGAGGAGCATCTTCCTTTTCTATCTTTATTTAAGAGTTCAGTTTTAGCTCTTTAGTGGAATGAGTTAAAATTAATGGATCGGACCTAAGTGAATCATTTGTTGATTGTGATTAGGTTATGTCTATTGAAGCTTAAATTTAGATGGCCCGCCAAGATCCCCAATCCACACGGACTTGCATGGATCACTTGATATATTCTACCGGACCAATTTAAGGGTCCATCTAGAATTGCATTTAATATATTAAGAATATAATTTGCACATTATTTAAGTAATGGGCTGCTCAATTATATGAATATATTAATGAAAGACATGTGGGCTTGTTTCTTTTAGTAAGAATGGGTTTGGTTCACATGTGGGCTTTTTATTTAAAGTCCAATGGATTAAATGAAATAAGAAAATAATGTTAGGCCCAATCTTATACAAGTGGGGCGGCAAGGTGAAAATTTTAACCTAAAATATTATTTTGTTTCATTTGTTTTAATTAAATAAGAATTAATTAATTTATTTATTAATTGTTTAATTAAAGAAACAAATCTTTCTTAAAAGAAAAAGACTTGTTTGACAAGGAAATAAATAAATTAGTTTTATTTATTTAATCAAATAAGGAGTCTTTTTATTTAGTCAAAATAAAAGAATAAAATCAAGGAGTTGGATTAGGGTTTGAAGTCTATAAAGTTGAAAAGAATTAGGGTTGAATTTTAGTCACCATATATAAGTGACATGATGAAATTCGGCCAACCCTAATCTTAGACTACATAGAATTCGGCAACCCTAAAGGAAAAAGAAGAAAAAATTCGGCCAACCTATATAAGGGTTCTTATAGGGTTCGGCCACCACAAGTTTTGTAGCTTGAGTTTTTATTTCTTTCTTCTTCTTCTTAATTCTAAGAGAGCTTTTATTCTAGAAAGACAAAAAGGAGTGTGAAATTATTCTTTGATAGTATACAATTGCTTAATCATCAATAAGCTTGTGTATACGATATCGATCTAGGTTCACGCGAGTTTCGATCATAAGATTGAGAACTCAAAAGTGACCGGAATAATTTTGACATTTTTTTTTGATTGTTTTGTGACTAACAAAGAAAAGAAAGTTTTTGTTTGGTCCATTCACAGGTTTGCAATTCAAAGGAAAGGGAGACCACGCTCCTAGGTGATCCACGTTCGTGCTCGGATTGAAGGTCTTGCGGATTACCATCAACGTAAGTCAATCGGATCACGCGACAAAAGGTAATTTACTTTTGTTAATATATATGCATGTTTATTGATTAAAAGGGTTTAAGGTTCATAAAGGAAAAATTTTAAAAGTCACTATATCGTTTTTAGTATCGCTTCCGCTGCGTTTTATTATTTTTCCCTACACAATATATGGTGGTTCCGCATCATTGAGGGATTTCATACTTTCCAATAGGGTTGGGTAGGCTTAGACTTCACTAGGTTGGGTGAGCTAAAGATTGGTCACTTTGTGAATGTTCTATGTTTACTTTCCAATAATATAGTACCCAATGGTTGTAGTTCAACCCGTGGATGTTTCCTCCTTGGAGGTTTTACCACGTTAAAAAATCCCTTGTGTTAATTCTTTCTATCTCTTCTCTTATATTTTAATTGTATATTTTATTGTCTTGATTCATAATATTCACTTGTGATGTAATGTGAACCAAGTCTTTGTATAGTGTGATTAGTGTATTCATTCTATAGATCAATTTGTATCTTTGATTCTTTTGTATATTGTAATATTTGTTTAGTGACATTTGGCTCCCTCTTGTAACACATTGAACATCTTATGAAATACAAGCTTATTTTGTTGTTATGTTTATTTGATATTTTACCTCACATGACTTGTTGATATACTTAGACATTTCTCTTATGATTGTGTCATCGTATTGTCTATGTATGTCTACCTTGGCTTATTGTGTTGTGTGTAAGGCTACCTTGAGGGACAAACGGATGTTTGTTCAAGGGTTTGAAAAAAGGTGTAAAAACCTATTCACCCCCCCCCCCCCCTCTAGGTATGCTTTAAGCAATTTAACTTCGTTTGTGTACATTCAAGCGCAATGAACTGGTGTGCGCGGGTAAGGGACCAGCGCACTGCACATGTACTCAAAACAATCAAGAAAAATGTGCAAGTGCGAATTGTGAAATACATACACTCAAAATGCAATAATCACACATGCATGCTAAAGTAATGTGTGTGTGCAACTAAATCTCTTCAATTAAGAGTCAAGACAAGTAAACTACCTTCCTTGAAGCTCTTGATGTCCACAATGAGGTCCTTTGACATTTGATAAGGATTTTTTCAATCCTAAGCTACCCTTACATAATTGAACACCATTGTGATTTTGTCAACAAAATAAGCAAATCAAAAAGTGAGGCACTTACAATCTCCCCCTTTGGCTATTTCGTGATAAAATCAACACTCACAAAGCATCCTCACAAAAACAAAAAATTGTTGGTCAACAAAATTTTTCTACATTACAATAAAGCTCCTAGACTAAGTCTTGAACATCTTCAAGTCAATTTCAAGCTTGTAGAAAAATCCAACCTACACACAATCAATAAGAAATATACCTTCTAAGACCAAGTGTGTGAAAGGTGCTTATAACAAGAGTAATTGCAATTGCTAATCAAGGAAATAAAACAATACAATCAAAAACAGTGTAATCATGCAATGCAATGCAACTCCCCCTAAATGCAATCCCAACATGGGTTACTCTCTCTCAACTCCCCCTAAATGCAATGCCAAGAATGACACATAATCTCCCCAACCTTACTCCCCCTTTTTGTCATGAGATAGGCAAAGGGAGTCTCCCCTAATAGGTAAGCTTTAGCAAGGAGAGCTTGTAGCACAAGCACATATGCATAATCATATAAGCAATTTTATGCAACTCAATTAAGTAAGAGAGATTCAAGGAGTTTTATTCTAAGAAAAATGTGTGTCAAAGATGCTTTGTATGCAAGACATGTTGCATTCAAGTTCAAAAGCAATTGTATTTAGCAAAGCCAACAACAAAGGTTTCCAATAGAATTCAAACCAATTTCACCCTTTGTCATGGAAAAAGGAAGGATATAGAGTTTAAGCATTTTAATTTTAAGGAGCAACTATATCCAACTTTATAAGCAAAACAAGACATGAGCGACTTTGCACCCTATTTGATTTTTCCAGGTGAGATACCCGTATGATAGTAGCCTTGTTCTACAAATAAAGAAGGAGAGACTTTGGATTTTAAGATCCTTATTTATTTGAGTCACAACGTTTGCTTTTGCACACAAATTTGCATTCAAGATATAGCAATCAAATATTTCACATTTTTCATCTCATACTTTTCAACTTAAGCATGTCATTAAAATGGAATTATCATGTCATGGAGATCAATTAAAGGTCATTCAAAAAGTAATTCTAAGTACATCTCCTATTCCAAAAATGCATGTTTGAGCATAAATATGACATGGATTGCAAGCAAGGTAATGTAGCACACTTATTAAGAAAAATACATATAAGCATGTACAACCAATCATCGCAATTAAATAAGAGACATAAAATATATTCATGTAGCACAATGCATGATCATGCAACTTTGCTCTCTTTGCTTGAGCTCCCTATATAGGGTCAAGACATACTATTTCAATGAGGGGCATGAGGCCCTATAGACCTACCAAGTCCATTGGACCTAGTTGTATCTACGAGTATCATATTGGCACAATAGCATGCGGGTTCATCTTTTCTAATCCACTTACGTGACACATTTTTGTTCCTAGTGGTCACAGTCAACATATTACTAGATTTCCTAGGATCATAGACTTTAGGTTTCCTAGGCACATGCATATTGGCTGTTCTAAGCCTATTTCTTTTCGTCATGCTCTCAACCCTACATTTCTTAATGTACCTAAAGCAATTTGGCCTTATATGCCCTTAAACACCACAAAAATGACAAGTAGGTATAAAATAAGGAGTCATACCATATCCTTGTGAGGTCATTGGAGACTTGTCATGCATTTGATGTTGCTTTTGGTGTTGAACCGGTTCTCTCCTTCTTTGTTGTTGAACCGAATTGGGATGCCTCCTTGGTTGAGGTTGCATGGCTTGCCTTTTTGGTTGGTGAAGCCTTGGGTGAGGAAAGCTTGGGAGTGGAGCTCTTGGATGTTGAGGTTGAGCTTCACTCTTTATTGGCATCTTCACTTGGCAACTCTTGGATGACTCTCCAAGTTCAATCTTCCTCGTAGGATGTTGAGATGGAGGAGACAACTTATGAACAAGTTCCTTCACAAAAGTTGTCTTGTCCGAGGAAGGGGTGGACTTATCATCAATAAAGTCAAGCCCTCTCTTATCATTGGGCATCTTGCCAATGTTCAATATGTGGTCAAGATTCTCCGATCCCAAAGTCAATTTAGCAAGAGTATTTCTTGCCTCTTCAAGCTCCTTCTCCAACCTAAATTCATTCACTTTAACAAGTGTCACTTCCTCATCCAAGTGAGACACCTTAGTTCTAAGTTGGAGATTATCTTCATTCAACCTCATTATCTTTTCTTTCCTATCCTTCAAGCATTGTTGGAGAAAATCAATAAACTCTTGATAGATTATCAGACTACCATTTGATTTTTCGGAGCATGTACTTTCTTGATCAAAGCTTCTTCCACTTAAGCTTTCGTGGCTCATATCTTCAATGATAGCTTCTCTCAATTTAACTCCTATTTTGTCTCCACTTTTCAAGTCACCATTCTTGGGCCCTTAAGAATTTTGGTGAAGGCTTGAGTATCTTTATGGTAAGAGACCGGAAAGGCAAAGTAGTTTTTCTCACAATCATTCAAGCTTGAGGGACTTTGTTCAACAACTTTCACTTTGTTGTCCCGCTTGTGAGAGTTAGCAAATGCCATAAATTTGGCCACATCCTCTTCATCACACGAAGAGTCATCATTATCTTCAGTGTCAAGACAATCCCCTTTTGCCTTTTTGGTTGAGAAGTTAGCTTCATCGCCTCATAGGCCAACAACTTCCTAATAACCTCACTTGGCATCATTTCCTCTATAGCGGACACCTTTAATTCAAACCTTTTGGGAAAAGATCTCATGATCTTTTGCTTGATCCTCATGTCAGAGTAAGGATCCCCAAGTTGATGGCTTTGGTTGACAATGTCCATCAACTTGATTTGGAAGTCATTGAAGCACTCATCTTCTTCCATCTTGATGGTCTCTAACTTGACTTGCAACATTTGAAGTTTAGAGTCCTTGACCGTGTCCGTCCCCTCATGTGCCGTCTCAAGAATCTTCCATGCTTTATGGGCATTCTTAGTAATTTGGATGAGCTTGTATTGGTTGTCATCCATGGCATAAAAAATGGCGGGCATCGCCTTGTTGTTCCACTTGGAGGCTTTGAAATTTTGAGCACTCCATTCCGACTTCGGCTTGGAAACAATGCTTCCATCTTCAAGAGTCTTGGTGGGTGGAGAATACCGATCTTCAATTATCATCAAGACCTTGTCATCAATTGCCAAAAGATAAGCCTCCATCTTCCCCTTCCATGAGGAGTAATTGTCACTATGGAGCAATGGAGGTCTTATGCTAGAAGCTCCCTCTCTACTCATCTCAAAACCACTCATGGTGTTTGGGTGAGAATGATATGTATGCAAACAAATAAGCTAAACACACAAGACACAAAAAAATGTAAGCAAATGCAAGAGACTCTATCAAGAGCAAGGGATCTCCTAATTATGTTAAGGAACCCATGTTAAAGAACCCGCTCTAATACCAATTGAATATATATATATATATAAAACGAGTCTAAAGTAATCTAGAGGGAGAGTGAATAGATTTTAATTCGGTTATTACCAAATATTCCAAATTAGTCAATATTGCAAAAATAACCCAAACTAGTCAAATACAAAATCAAGTGTAAATGTGCGAAATTTAAATGACACTTGATTTTTACATGGAAACCTTCAACAAGGAAATACCACGGGCTGTTATGTGCGCCACACAATGAACCTCGAATCCACTAATTGCAATGGTGTTTACAACCTACGTTGACCATGTCAAACCCTACAGTCACTAACCCACCACTACTATCCACAGGCCTTTAAAAGTGAACATAGTTCCTTGCTTGCAAACTACAAAATGGTAAATACAAGACTTGACTCTCTAAGAGAAGAGATTAACATCCTAAAGTGAATATGTACAATATTCAAAATGCATAAATGCAAGGTCAAACATTTAAGCTTATCTAGGCATGGAAGAACATATTAAACACTCCTAGTGTAAGGTTCCCATTTGTTGATTGGCTCATTTTGTGGACAAACCACATGTTGGAGTTCTTTGTAAGGGTAGCTTAAGTGTTGGTGTTATTGCTCAATGCCCTTTGAAGACCTCGTCTTGATAAGCACCGAAGGTAAATTTCTATGTGCTTACTTGTCTTGAAGAGATAGTTGCACACACTCACAACTCATGCATATGTTTAATCCTTGTATGTTGTGCGTCTTATTTTTGTGCATTAATGTTCATTAACATCTCTTCTTGCTTGTTATTTTGATTGCATCTTGTGATTATAATGTCATATCATGTTAGGCGTTTAGGATACATCTAGCTTTACCTTTTTACCCTTGCATGTTATTTGTGGGTTCAACGGAGTAGACTGTGCGCTGGTCGACATGCGCCAGACTAGCGCAGTCCACCAGCGCAGATCACCCAGTGGTCTGTCGCTGGTCGCGCGCTTGTCACACCAGCGCAAATCGCCCAATGATTTGCCGCTGGTTGTGTGCCCTTCATGTGCGCTGGTCGTCAAGCGCCTGTGCATGGTTTGCCTATACGCTGGTCGTGCGCTTGATATCCAGCGCAAGCTCACCAGCGCACAGTGCAATTTTTGGTGCTGTAAGGATTCCCAATTATTGATTGGCTTATTTCATGGACAAACCACATGGGAGGCTTGTTGTAAGGGTAGCTTAGGAATTGGTGAAAGTTCAATGGCCCTCTCAAGACCTCAAGAGAAGAAGCACCAAAGGTAAATTCTATTGCTTACATGCTTTGAAGAGATCATAGTTGCACACACTCACAACTCATGCATATTTCTTATACTTATATGTTGTGTGTTTTCATATGTGTGCATTCATAATTGTTGAATATCTCTTCATGCATGTTTATCTAATTGCATCTAGTTTATTAAAATGTCATGACATGTTTAGGCATTAGGATGCAAAGTCATGAATTTTATTCATGCATGTTTGAATTGAGTGCATCTTGTTCAATGATAATGCCATGACATGTTAGGCATTAGGATGCATTCAATACCCACACTTGCACTTCATGATTAGTCTTAAGTGTGGTGTAATTCGTTTCCGTTTGTATGATCGGAAACGTCCGCGCTTACACGATGGTGTGCATGTCTTAGCGCGATGGTTGACCACTTGAGAAGGTCTCATCCTTCTCTTGGATAAGTGGTAGTTTTGGTTTGGTTGTTTGGAGTAAAATGTCTAGTTTCAAGAGATTGGATTTTAATGATTTTCAAAACTGACCTATGTACGGTCTTGTGGCCATAACTTTTTACACAAAGCTTCAAAATGAGTTTTGAAAATTTCTGTACAAACTAGACACCCATACCTTTCCAACGGTATATTATTCGTAATATTTCATGACCGTTTGGATTGGTTTTAAAATCTCCAAAGTTCCAACAAAAACAGGGCAACTCTGTTGTTGTCCGTTTCTGACCTTTGGTCACTCAATTGACCATAACTGTTTCTACAGATATCAAAATGTCATTTTGTAAAAACAATTAGAAAGTAGACATCCATACCTTTTGAACTATATATCATATGAAAGGTTTCGATGTCGTTTGGTCATATTTCAAAGCGCTCGAATCTTGAGTCGCTGCACTGACACGAGTACCGCGAAAATACCCATATTTTTTCCATTTCTTCCAAAACGACATAGTTTCACTTGGGCATTATAAATACATATCTTTCTCATCATTTTGAGGGTAGAGCCACAAAATCAAACCCTAGAGAGAGAGGCTCCTTATTCTTGAGAGAGAAAGAGAGACTTGAGAGAAAAAGCTTAAAGATTACATCTTTATCTCTCTAAACCCATTCCCACATGCACAAATCATCATCTAGGCATCATCTAGGTTCATCTAGCATGTGCTAATGCATGGGTCTTCTTCAACACACATGGTATGATTTGTTGAACACTTTTATCTTACATAATTAGTGTTTTTACTTATCAATTTATCTCTTTTATCACTTGTATGTTCTTTGAGTAATTTCTACATACATGATTGAGATTATGTGTTGATTGGGTTATTTATGTTAGCTAGGTTTTCATGCCTATTTTATATCTAGCTAATTAATCTCATTATATGATTGAGATTATTTTTTATAGCTTAATTGATTAGGTCATTATTGCCTAAAAGCTATGCCATAAACATTCTTGTGTGATTTATTGATAACTAGGTTGATAGATTGTATTTTAATCAACTAGTTAATCTTTTGAATGTTTGTGGGTTATTTGTGATAGCTATTGTATTTAGGATTGGTCATCCTTACCATAGCTAAAGTTGTATGCCATGTCATATAGCTATTTTGATATCTAGGATTGATTTTATTGTCATCATATAATCCTAGATAAGCATCTAAGGTTCCCTAGCTTTATTTGCTCTTTGAATATTCATTGCATATTCACATAGGGTGTTTGATCTCTTCAGAGAAGTAAGTCTTGTGTGATAAACCGGGATTAGGTCGGACACCGGGATTAGGTGGTCACATGAGCAAATTGGACTAGGTCCACTTTTACAGGCCTACGGGTAGTGGTAGCAGGATATTGGCCGGGATTAGGCTGTCAAACCTGGATTAGGTTGTATACGCTATCACAATTAGTGGATTCGAGGTTCGAGTGTGGCGCACTTACCAGCCCGTGGTTTTTCCCGTGAGGGTTTCCACGTAAAAATCAAGTGTTATTTAATTTCCGCATTTTATACTTGATTTATTGCTTTATCTAGTTAGGGGTAATTTCGTAATATTGACTTCACACGAAAAATTGGGTAATACGTTTAAAATCTATTCACCCCCCCCCCCATAGATAGTTTTATACACACCGTGCATTAATTTG
The DNA here is from genome assembly GCA_030490815.1 of Acer saccharum. Lineage (NCBI taxonomy): Eukaryota > Viridiplantae > Streptophyta > Magnoliopsida > Sapindales > Sapindaceae > Acer > Acer saccharum. The sequence continues at coordinate 18,062,419 of CM059871.1, forward strand.
TTTCAATTGGTATCAGAGCAGGTTCCTAGATATACTTAGGTGATCCAAGCTCATTTTGGTGTGTTGTGCATTTTGTATGATAGTTGTTTTTGACATACATCTTGCATTCTTCTCATATGCATTCATTTGACTCAAACACTATGAGTGAATTTGAGAGAGAAGAAAATAACTCCGATGAGGAGATGTCCCTCTAAGGTGAGAGAGGAGACGAAGATGAAAGGGCGTTGCTCACATCACCAAAGAGCTTCAAGCCCAAGCCTTCCTCAATCTTGGTCTAACCAACCAAGAAGGCTAACTTCCCTCAACCTATGATCCTAAAAGGGAAGTGCTCAATCATGCAAGCTCAACCGAGCAAGCAACATTTTCTTGGTCATCAACAAAGGAGGAGAGATGCTAAATTGCCATATTGTTGTAGCTTTCACATGATTGGGGAGTTTATCTTGAGGGAGAGTAACCCGTTGAAGGGGGAGCATTGCATTATCATACATTGCATACTCTTGTAATGTTGTGCCTAAATTCTAAAAATGCAAATGCTTGTTTTGATATCACTTGATTAATCTCACATGTACTTTTTTGGAAAAATATAGAAACTTTGTTTTGTAGGATTGGTTGTTCTACAAGAGATTGGAGCATTGAAGATTTTATTTTGCTTATTATCTCTTTGTATTGTAGAAGATCTATGTTATCCCGTTGTTTCTATTTTTTATGTGAGGAATCAATGTGAGTGGTGGTTTTGTCACGAAATAGCCAAAGGGGGAGATTGTAAGGACTCCCGTAGTTTTTTTATTGGCTTATTTCGTGATCAAACCATATGTAGGGATCATGTAAGGGTAGCTTAGGAATGTGTTCAAAGCTCAAGGCCCTTGCAAGTGTTAAGCACTCCAAAGGTAATACTCTAAGTGCTTACTTGTCTTGAAGAGATAGTTGCACACACTCACAACTCATGCATATGCTTATTCCTTGTATGTTGTGTTTCTTATTGTTGTGCATTAATGTTCATTAATATCTCTTCTTGCTTGTTATTTTGATTGCATCTTGTGATTATATGTCATAGCATTTTAGGCTTTTAGGATGCATCTTCATTTACCTTTTTACCCCTTGCATGATTTCTTGTGGGGTTCAAAGGAGTGGGCTTTGCGCTGGTCGTCAAGCGCCAGACCAGCGCAGCTCACCAGCGCAGATCGCCCAGTGGTCTGTCGCTGGTCATGTGCTGGTCCACACTAGCGCAAGCCCACCAGCGCTAATCGCCCAGTGGTGTGTGTAGGGAAAAATAACAAAAGTAGTACACGCAGCGGAAGTGATACTAAAAATTAGATTTAGTGACTTTTAAAAAAAAATTTCCTTTATGAACCTTAAACCCTTTAATTAATTAAACATGCATATACATTAACAAAAAGTAGATTACCTTTTGTCGCGTGATCCGATTGACTTACGTCGATGGTAATCCGCAAGATCTTCAATCCTAGCACGAACGTGGATCACCTAGGAGCGTGGTCTCCCTTTTCTTTGAATTGCAAACCTATGAATGGACAAAACAAAACTTTTCTTTTCTTTGTTAGTCACAAAACAATCAAAAGAATGTCTAAGATTATTCCGGTCACTTTTGAGTTCTTAATCTAATGATCGAAACTCGCGTGAACCTAGATCGATATCGTATACACAAGCTTATTAATGATTAAGCAAATAGTATACTATCAAAGAATAATCTAACACTCCTTTTTGTCTTAGTAGAATAAAAAACTCTCTATGAATGAAGAAGAAGAAGAAAAATATAATCTCATGAACACATGTGTTTTTTGTGGCCGAACCCTATAGCAAGAATAATATAGGGTGGCCGAATTTTGCTTCCTTTCTCCTTTAGGGTTGCCGAATTCTATGTAGTTGTGTATTAGGGTTGGCCGAATTTCATCATGTCACTTATATAGGGTGACCGAAATTCAACCCTAATTCTTTTCAACTTTTTAGACTTCAAACCTTAATCTAACTCATAGATATTTTATTCTATTCTTTTGACGAAATAAAAAGACTCCTTATTTGATTAAATAAATAAAATTAATTATTTATTTCCTTATCAAACAAGTCTTTTACATTTAGGAAATATATTTCCTAATTAGAAAAGATTTGTTTCTTTAATTAAACAATTAATTAATAAATTAATTAATTCTTATTTAATTAAAACAAATGAAACAAAATAATATATTAGGTTAAAACTTAACCTTGCCGCCCCACTTGAATAAAATTGGGCCTAATATTATTTTCTTATTTCATTTAATCCATTGGACTTTAAATAAAAAGCCCACATGTGAACCAGACCCATTCTTACTAAAAGAAACAAGCCCACATGTCTTTCATTAATATATTAATATAATTGAGTAGCCAATTACATAAATAATGTGCAAATTATATTCTTAATATATTAAATGCAATTCTAGATGGACCCTTAAATTGGTCCGGTAGAACATATCAAGTGATCCATGCAAGTCCGTGTGGATTGGGGATCTTGGCGGGCCATCTAAATTTAAGCTTCAATAGACATAACCTAATCACAATCAACAAATGATTCACTTAGGTCCGATCCATTAATTTTAACTCATTCCACTAAAGAGCTAAAACTGAACTCTTAAATAAAGATAGAAAAGGAAGATGCTCCTCATTCATACCCTAGACAATCATATTGGAGATAGTGTATCCTCGTGATTAATATCAGTAATCGCCAAGAGTTCATAGACCGCCTATAACTCTCCAAGTTACCATATTTACTCATATGACCACGTTTTGAACTTGGATATTTTGACTTGTCCAGAAGCCATGTTTTCAATAGACACTATCGAAAACTCAACGTTGAGATTTAATATCCAATTACCTCAAAACATCCATATGATGATATTATACTCTCATTTAATTAAATGGAGCCACGATGTCCATATCTATAAATGAAGTCCTCTATCAATTAACAAATGAATATCACCAAACTATCGAGGATAGACTATGCGATATAATCGTACTCATTGATAACTCAAATGATATCACTTGCAACCATAAGTCCATCATTTATCTCAGGATAAAGATAGACTCTCCGATTATCCTGGTAATGAAAAGACTTTTATCTATTGACGGTTATAGATAAAGTATTTCATTGTGATCCAGTTCAATGCACCCAGTGCACTAGATTCTTTGCTCGAAGACACTCCGATGATTTTAGACTCATCATATCTCATTTGATCCCACTCAAATGCTAGCAAAAGAATTCTACAACTTTAACAAGATAAAGGTGCCCAACCTTTAACTTAAGTTGTGAACATTATTCAAGACTAACTAAAGAATTGTGTCTACCACATACATATCTAGATGTACGAACAATTCTTTTTTTCCCATAGTCTTTAGACCTTTTGATTATTTACTTTGACAATTATAATATTAAACTATAAATGCTATACCATTTGTTAAACCAGAAATCACTTTATTAATATGAAAAAGATTGTTAATTACAACATTACACTCTTGCTATTGAGCATAATCCTAACAATCTCCCACTTGCGCTATAGCAAATGTGTCATATCTTTCAAGCCCATGTTCTCTAGATGCCCATCGAAACTCTTCTGAGGTAGAGCCTTTGTGAAGGGATCCGCTAGATTTTCTGCTGACGCGATTTTGGTAATCGTCACGTCACCTCTTTGAACAATCTCCCTTAAAAGATGATACTTTCTTTCAATGTGTTTACCTCTCTTGTGACTTCTTGGTTCTTTCGAATTAGCCACTGCTCCACTGTTGTCACAGTAGATAGTGATCTGCTTATTCGCACTAGGAACCACTTCCAAGTCAATCAAGAATTGGCAGAGCCAAACAGCCTCTTTGGCAGCTTCGCATGCAGCAACATACTCAGCTTCCATGGTGGAATCAGCAATACAAGATTGCTTGATACTCCTCCATATAACTACTCCTCCTCTAATAGTAAACACAGCCCCTGATGTGGATTTTCTGGAGTCAGAATCTGATTGGAAATCAGAATCTGTATACCCAACGGGAACCAAATCCCCTCAAGAGTATACAAGCATATTATCTCTCGTTCTCTTAAGATACTTGAAAATATGCTTGACTGCCGTCCAGTGATCAGGACCAGGTTTCGATTGAAACCTGCTAACTATGCCAATAGCAAAACAAATATCTGGTCTAGTACAGAGCATTGCATACATGAGACTTCCAACTGCCGAGGCATATGGAACTCTACTCATGAATTGCTCTTCATGCTCATTCTTAGGAACTTGTTCCTTAGAAAGCTTGATTCCATGTCTGAAAGGTAACATACCTTTCTTGGAATCCTGCATGGAAAACCTAGACAAAATTTTGTCTATGTATGAAGCTTAGGATAATGCAATCGTTTTATTCTTTCTATCCCTTATTACTTGGATACCTAGAATAAAACTTGCTTCTCCTAAGTCCTTCATATCAAATTGTTTTGCTAACCATTCTTTTACTGATGTCAATACACCTACATCGTTTCCAATGAGTAGTATATCATCAACATAAAAAATTAGGAAAACCAACTTGTCGCCTTTAATCCTTTTGTATACACAAGGTTCGTCAGGATTCTGAATAAATCCAAAACCTTTGACAGCTTGATCGAACCTTATGTTCCAGGATCTGGATGCTTGCTTTAATCCATATATGGATTTCTGCAACTTGCATACCTTTTCCATTTGGCCCTTTTCAATGAATCCCTTTGGTTGCATCATGTAGATGCTTTCGTCAAGACTTCCATTAAGGAAAGCTGTCTTGACGTCCATTTGCCAAATCTCTAGATCTAAAGATGCTGCAATGGATAAGAGTATCCTAATGGATTTAAGCATGGCCACAGGAGAGAAGGTTTCCTCGTAATCGATACCTTTTTTCTGTGTATACCCTTTAGCTACCAATCTAGCTTTAAAGGTTTCCACCTTTCCATCCATACCTCTTTTCCTCTTGTATACCCACTTGCACCCAATGGGTTTTATCCCTTTAGGCAAGTCTACAAGGGACCAGACTTTGTTATCGAACATAGATTCAATCTCGAATTGCATTGCCTTTTGCCAATGGCGACTATCAACATCCTCCATAGCTTCCTTGTACGTATAAGGATCATCGTCGTCCGGGAGATTCTCCACTGATTCTCCCAGACCGATGTATCTTTCGGGTTGTGTTCTAACCCTCCTACTACGACGAGGAATGGTAGGTTGATGATCTTGTGTTGGATCGGAACTTACAATTGGGTTAGGTTGTGTAACCTCTCGTGGAATTGTATCTCCTGACATCTCATTCAGGACAATTCTACTTCTAGGCACAAAATCATTCATATAGTCCTTTTCCAGAAATTTAGCATTTGTCGAAACAAATACTTTAAGATCTGAAGGACTATAGAAATAATATCCTTTAGTTTCTTTTGGATACCCTACAAATATACATGTTTCTGAACGGGACTCCATCTTTTCTGTCTTTCCTTTTAACACATGCGCAGGACAACCAAATATCCTTAAGTGTTGTAAACTAGGCTTGCGCCCAGTCCACAACTCATGCGGTGTTTTAAGAACAGACTTAGATGGTACATCGTTTAGAATGTATATAGCAGTTTGTAAAGCATATCCCCAAAAAGAAATAGGAAGCGTTGAATAACTCAACATAGACCTAACCATATCCAAAAGAGTTCTATTTCTCCTTTCTGCTACCCCATTCTGTTGAGGTGTACCTGGTGCAGAAAACTGAGAAACTATCCCATTATCAACAAGATATTGCTGAAACTCACCAGATAGATATTCTCCACCACGATCAGATCTCAAGATTTTTATGTGTTTCTCAAGCTGATTTTCCACTTCAGCTTTGAATGCTTTGAACATGTCAAAAGCATCCGACTTATGTCGCATGAGATACACATAACCAAATCTCGAGTAATCATCTGTGAAGGTGATGAAGTACTCATATCCACCTCTAGCTTGAATGCTCATAGGTCCACATACATCAGTGTGTATCAATCCTAAACATTCAGTGGCTCTTGCACCTTTGGCAGAGAACGTCCTTTTGGTCATTTTACCTTCCAAACAAGATTCACAAGTTGGTAGATCATCAACCTTTAAGTCACTCAAAGGTCCGTCACATACCAATCTTTTAATCCTATTAAGGTTAATATGACCTAAGCGTAAATGCCAAAGGTAGGTTTCATCTGTTGATAATTTTACTCTTTTATGATTAGGTTCCGTTATTTCTGTGTCTAACGAGTGAGAGATATTTCTATGCAAAAAGTATAGACCGTTTTCCAATGTACCTTGGCAGATAATTTTGTCATTCTTACTAATAATAAAAACTTTATTAAAAGTAACCGAATATCCAAATTTATTCAAACAAGAAACTGAAATTAAATTCCTCTTGAATTGAGGTACATAATAAACGTCTATCAAATCTAAATGCCTTCTAGAATCCAAATAAACTCTAATATCTCCCACTGCACTTGCAAACACTAACGTTCCGTTGCCCAAGCGCAAATTGATTTCATTCTTACTCAGCTTTCTCCTTTCTTGAAACCCCTGCAAGGAATAACAAATATGATTAGTGGTTCCTGAGTCTATGATCCAAGAATCTGTAGAATCAGCCAAAAAACATGTTTCAAGATAATTCAAATTACCTTCTTCCTTCTTGTTCTGGGACTTTGGGCAATTTCTCTTCCAATGTCCCTTTTCACCACAAAGGAAGCATTTCCCTTTGATCTTGGTTACTTTCTTGGTCTCCTTCTTGATAGGCCCAAGTTGCTTTTTCTTCTGTTGTTTCTTGACCTTTTGACGGGCCTTAACAGTAGCAACTTTACCAACCATATGAATCTCTTGACCTTTGCCTTTCACAAGGATCTTTTCAGCACTTTGAACATCTTGCATCAGGCCTTGTAAGGTGTATTCCTTTTTGTTCAAAGTGTAGTCCAATTTGAACTGATCAAAGGAATCTGACAATGAATTGACAACCATATCAATCTTTGTCTCACCATCTATCTCAGCGCCATGCAGTTCAGCAATGTTGAGATGTGCTATGACTTTCATCATGTGATCTTTCACAGCCTGTCCAGGTTTCATCCTAAGATTCATAAAAGCAGTCACTGCCTCTCTCTTAGTCGTCCTAGACTTCATAGCAAACATCTCCTCTAGAGACATCATTATATCAGCAGCGGACTCCATTCCTTCATGCTGCTGTTGCAACACGTCGGAGATAGTGGCCATAATGTAACATTTTGCCATATCATCTGAAGTCTTCCATTGCTCATACTCATCTCTATACATTATGCTTGATTCATTATTAGGAGCAGGTGGTTTAGGAGTAGTTAGAACAAACTTATGTTTTTCACTTTGCAGCTGTTATAGGTAAAAATTAGTGGTGAAGGACACGTCATCAGCACGAAAAGCCAGGAAAGCGAGAGTCAAGATAAGTCAACTTATGGAGCAGAAACCTCCCACGATAAACCCACTCGGAAAAAAGAGTAAGTAGTCCGACCACAAACGAAGACGATCAACTCGGGCAGCAAATCTCACTCGGGCACATTCGGGCATACTCGGGCATACATACTCGGGAATCAATGAGATAGTCACCAACATTCGTATGCCAATCATAATCAGCGACCAGCACATCCACGATAAGCAACGATGTGGACTATTAGAGTTTAACAAGGAAACAAGCAGTTCTCCCGCGAATAAAGGAGAAAGAATCTCGTCCAGAATCAAACTCAGCCAAAAGAGGAAACACAATCTAATTAGGACTAGGAAACCGCTTGAGACTTGGGCACCACAATACCAAACCCTAGCGGCCACCTTAAAACCCTAAGAACAACATGTACAAATACCCCCTCTATACACAAAAAGGGGGGTACGTGAGAAGTAGAACGAGAGAGAGAGAGAGAATCGTATTAAAGAGCTTGTAAGCATTCTGTCATTCTTCATCTTGTAATCGTGATTCATAGTGGATTTGGCTTTGTTGCTAGAGGCAACGATCCCGTGGATGTTTCTCCGATCTTTTGGAGTTTTACCACGTAAATCACCTGTTATTTCTTTACAATCTTTGACTATACTCGCATATAAATTGTAGCAACTCGAGAACAAATCATTGACTTGGTGATCACCAAAAATCACCGTCAACAATTGGCGCTAGAGGAAGGGGGCTTCCAGAATCTTGTGACAACAATGGCTGGCGACGGAGATGGTAGCGATTCCAGGTACAGTCAGGGCGGGCCAAGTAACGAGTTAGAAGACGACACCGCGCTCAATACGGCGGATGCAACTTTGACGACGGCAGACCAGTCAACTGCCCTGGCTGGTATTCGACGTTTACCTACAGCGAATGAAGAAATCGCGCAGCGACTCCGTGCTTCTCTACAACAACTCATATCAGACGCAGCAAGGCAGGGAATTGATCTCTCTGTTACGGAAGGATTGATGTCACCTCATGAACTATCCGCCCCAAGCCAGCAGACAGCAAGACTGCGCTCCGCGGTGGTGATACCAACCCCTGATGCACCCCCAAAGGCGAGGCAAGATCCTACAGGCAGACCAGAGATGCTATCTGAAAGAGTAGCCAGGAGAAGCAGGGAGCACAGAGAGGGGAATGATTCCGACAAAGAGTACTATCAAGATCGGGTAGCCGGAGATCGAGACCGCCCCAGGAGGCGTGGCCACCGGAGAGACCGGTCATCCTCGGAAGAAAGTGAGCAGAACCATCATCGCAAGCGCCAAAGGGGCACAGTCCGACTGCATGGCCTAAACCGAGATCATAGAGAGTTGAATCCCGAGGAGAGGGGCCAAAAACTGACCATAAGCCAGAACTTCAATGCGTCAGGAGAGCCTGAAGGGGACAGAGACATACTTATACAGAGCCTCACTCGGGAAGTTCAAAATAATCGTCGGCAAATGGATGCTTTGGTCAGGCGATATGGGCGTAATGAGCTGTCAGACGATGAATCCGGAAGCCCTTTTACCAATGGGGTTTTGAGGATGCCTTTCCCAGAAAGATTCAGAATGCCCCACATCGAGCTGTTCAAGAAGGATACAGACCCAAAAGAGCATGTCCGGAGGTATAGGAGCGCTATGGCGCAATATGTCCATAATGATGCACTACTATGTTTGAATTTTCCTCAAACTCTTGGGGATCTAGGCTCCCGGTGGTTTGGAAGGTTGCCAGCAGCAAGCATAAGTAGCTTCGGCGAACTGAGCAAGGCTTTCTCAAGGCAGTTCCTCGGGAATGTACACAGGAAGAAGTCAGTGGCTCATTTATCCCAACTCAAACAGGGAAAAGACGAGTCGCTGAAGAAATATCTGGGAAGGTTCGGTCAGGAAGTGTCCGAGATCGGAAGTGCAAACGACGAAGCAATAATTGCCGCGTTCATTAACAACCTTCAGAATGGCCAATTGTCCTTTGACCTCAGAAGAGCCCGACTAACCAGCTATGCCGATATGATGGACATGGCAGGAGGTTACGCCTTGGCCGAAGAAGAGGAAATTGCCACAGGAGGTTACTTCGTACATGGCGGTCGCCCAGAGGGATCCAAAACCAAGGACCAGACCAGGATGCCCGATACCAAAGGTGATAAGCAGAAGAATAAAGCACGGGATGGTCGGGATGGACGACGAGCATACGACCCAAAAACCGATCAACCACGGCAGAGGTTCCAGGGCCGATATACAAATTATACCCCGTTGAAGAAAGATCAAGAAGAAGTCCTGGCAATCCTAGAAGAGAAGAACATGTCCAAAGAACCACCTAAGCAATCGACATATGCTCGGAGGGACACCACCAAATATTGCCGTTTCCACAAAGAGAATGGGCACGAGACATCCAAGTGTTTCCAGCTAAGGGATCATATCGAGACTCTTATTAGGGAAGGACATTTGAAGGATATTGTTTTCAAAAAGACGGACAGGGCAGATGGACAGAAAGACAGCCGACAGGACGGACGGGCAAGAAAACTTAGTCCCAAGAAAGCTGAGGATGAAGGAGCAATTAACACCATCTTCGGAGGTCCAGCAACGGGCAAGAGTAACAGGGAAAGAACCCAGGAGATTCGGGAAGCTATGGAGGCACGGAGAGACCTGGACGTCAATTCTATTGAGCCCGACCCGAAAAGAATCAAGGAGGGCTGGGACCCGATCGTGTTCACAGAGGCCGACTCACACGGAGTGGATGTTAGGCCAAATGACGCACTGGTGGTCAGCGCTCGGATCGGCCATAGAGAAGTTCATCGAATTCTGATCGACAATGGGAGTTCGGCAGACATTCTTAGTGCAGAAGTATATGACCAGCTGAGGCTAGACAGGAAAGACCTACAGCCTTTTCCCACACCCCTTAGAGGATTTGGAGGGGTCGAAGTGAGGTCACTCGGCACGGTTAAGCTACCTGTGAAGATCGGAAAAGCCCCTTGCCAGAAAACAGTGCTGCTCGACTTTGTGGTGGTAGATACGGAAAACTGGCCGTATAATGCTTTACTGGGCCGACCATTTTTGAATAAAGCCAAGGCGGTGACAGCAACTTATGCCCTCATGATGAAATTCCCGACCGAATATGGTGTGGGAGTGGTCAAAGGGTCACAAGAGATGGCCCGTAGAGCAAACTTATCAGTATATAGAGATAGGGAGGTGCGCCAGGTATACATGGTAACAGTCCAGCAAGAGGATAGAGAACCTGAAGAACAGGCAGAAGTGCCGAAAGATTTTGAGTTGGATCCCAGAGAAGGACCGGAGGATAGGGAAGACGAGCCGACCCAAGAGGTGGCACTAGACCCGGAGGATCCAGGTAGGACGGTGAAGGTAGGGGCAAATTTGAGCGTACATGTCAAAACCGCACTTATTGCGCTACTGAGAAATTACAAGGATGTTTTCGCTTGGAGCCATGAAGATATGCTGGGGGTAGACCCGAAGGTGATTTCACATCATCTTTCCACCGACCCCGAGTTCCGACCCGTGGTACAAAAAAGAAGACTATTCAATCCAGAAAGAAGCGTCGCAATCAAGAAGGAAGTAGAAAAGCTACTTTCCGCGGGGTCGATAAGGGAAGTCAAGTATCCGGAGTGGGTGGCCAATGTGGTGTTGGTCAAGAAAAAGAACAAGCAATGGAGGATGTGTGTAGACTTTACAGACTTGAACAAAGCTTGCCCAAAAGATAGTTTCCCACTCCCGAGGATCGACCAATTGGTGGATGCGACAGCGGGACATGAATTGTTAAGTTTCATGGACGCATACTCGGGATACAATCAGATCCGGATGAATAAGGCAGATGAGGAAAAGACGTCGTTTACCACGGACCAGGGTTTATATTGCTACAAGGTAATGCCATTCGGATTGAAAAACGCCGGGGCAACATACCAGAGGCTAGTAAACAGGATGTTTGCTCGGCAGATTGGAAGAAATATGGAGGTTTATGTGGATGATATGCTGACTAAGAGCACAACTGCAGAAAAACACGCGGAGGATTTGAAGGAAACCTTCGACGTCCTAAGAAAGTATCAGATGAAGCTCAACCCAAGCAAGTGTGTGTTCGGAGTACCTTCGGGAAGGTTTCTAGGCTTTCAGGTGCACCAGAGGGGAATCGAAGTAAATCCTGAGAAGATCAAAGCACTAGAAGGAATGGCTTCACCCAGGACGCTAAAAGATGTACAGAGGCTAACGGGATGCCTCGCGTCACTCAATCGGTTTATAGCCAAGTCAACAGACAAATGCGCCCCATTCTTTAAAGCAATAAAAAAGGGGAAAGGGCTCGAATGGAGTACAGAGTGTGAAGAAGCCTTTCAAAAATTAAAAGAATATCTGGGGAGAGCACCAATCCTTTCAAAACCGGTGGTGGGAGAAACATTATACTTATACCTCTCGGTCACCAAGGTGGCGACGAGTTCGGTGTTGATCCGACTGGAGGAAGGAATACAAAAGCCAGTGTACTATACAAGCAAAGCGTTGTTAGCGGCGGAAACCAGATACTCGCCGGCAGAAAAAATAGCGTTAGCTCTGATTACATCGGCCAGGAAGCTAAGGCCATATTTCCAAGCACATACAATAGAGGTATATACAGACTGCCCGCTGAAACTCATTCTTCAAAAGCCAGAAGTGTCAGGAAGGCTGACCAAGTGGGCGGTAGAGCTCAGCGAATACGACATCAGATACACACCAAAAAGGGCCATCAAAGGGCAGGCGGTATCCGACTTTATAGCAGAATTCACCGAGCCAGACGCCGAAGTAAGGAGGGCAATGGAAGATGAACAGACTACTAAAATCCAGTGGAAATTACATGTAGATGGGTCATCGAACACGCATGGCAGCGGGGCAGGGATAGTCATAACGACCCCCGAGGGGGATACTGTAGAATGTGCCATGAGGTTCGATTTCAAGGCAACCAACAACCAAGCAGAATATGAAGCCTTGCTGGCCGGTCTGAGAGTCTGCATAGCACTAGGGGCAGATGAGCTGGAAGTTTACAGTGATTCACAGGTAGTGGTCCATCAGGTACTGAATGAATACCAGGCCAGGGAAGAGCACATGATAGCTTATTTGGACATTGCAAAAAGACTACTTAAAAAGTTCAAAGCATACAGAATCTCTCAGATCCCTCGGGAAGAGAACGAAAAGGCAGATGCTTTGTCCAAATTAGCTTCAGCCACCACAAGCATCAGATCCAAAGCAATACCAGTGGCGCACCTGACTAAACCGAGCACAGCGGAACCCGAGGAAATCATAATAGCAGAGATCCGACCTAGCCCGGGCGACTGGACATACCAACTCAGAAAGTACTTGGAGGAGAACATACTACCGGAGGATGCTGTGGAAGCTAAACGCATCAGGTACAGGTCAGCCCGGTACACGATTCTGAGAGGAGAATTATATAGGAGAGGATTCTCGAAGGTATTGCAGAGATGCATTTCCGGTGAGAAGACTGGAGAGATCCTGAGAAGTATCCACAGTGGAGTATGTGGGAACCACACTGGGGGTAAAAGCTTAGCACACAAGATACTCCGGCAAGGGTTCTATTGGCCGACTCTGTTCGCGGAAGCACAGCAATTCGCAGAAAGTTGCGAAACATGCCAAAGAGTAGCAAATGACATTCGGCGACCCCCAGAGTTGCTCAGAAGCTTAACCTCGCCTTGGCCCTTTGCCATGTGGGGACTCGACCTGATAGGACCAATGCCCACAGGAACGAAGGGAGGAGCCAAACATGCTATTGTGGCGGTGGATTATTTTACCAAATGGGCAGAGGCAGAAGCACTTGTACACATCACCGAGGCAAACACTACCAGCTTTGTTAAAAAGAATATAATATATCGGTTTGGGATCCCGAGCATCATCATAACAGACAATGGGACTCAATTCGATAATAAGAAGTTCAGAGAAATGTGTGAAGAGTTCAAGATCGCAAACTACTACGCATCGCCTGCTCATCCTCAAACCAATGGCCAAACAGAGGCCGTGAATAAAGTAATCAAGCACACATTGAAGGCAAAGCTAGAGGCAAAGAAAGGTGGCTGGGCAGACAAACTGCCTGAGGTGCTATGGGCATACCGAACAACTGTGAGGTCTTCCACAGGGGAAACTCCTTTCGCGCTGGCATTCGGGACGGAAGCTGTTATCCCAGCAGAAACTACTTTCACATCCCCCAGGGTCCAGCTATACAGTCCCGAGCACAACATAGACATGCTGCAGCAGAACCTAGACGAGCTTGAAGAAATCAGAGACGCAGCACAAGTAAGAAATTCCGCATACCAGCAAAGGGCCGCTAGGTACTACAACTCCCATGTTCGGGAGCGGAGATTCCAACTCGGGGATCTAGTGCTAAGGAGAGTATCACCGAATACCAAGGATAAATCATCAGGATCCCTCGCCGACAAATGGGAAGGACCATATATCATCAAGAGAATCGTAGGGCACGGGGCCTACATGATATCCCGACCAGAAGGTGGCCTGGTACCCCGACCATGCAACGCACAATACCTGAAGATCTTCTATCCCTAAAAGAATCCGGTTATGGTTCTATAGTTTATTTATTCTGCTTTAGCTCAGTTTTTAGTTTCTGCGTTGAAATTTCAGATTTATTTATTAATTTCATGTTCATGATCATCTAATAAAGTTCAGTTGCAAATACGATGTGGCGGAATCAATAAAATCCATGAGCAATATTTCAATGGAGGTCATTCAAGGCGACCGAATAAATGCCGAAAAAGTCGAGCGCTATAAGGCCGCGAAAGAGCGGACGAGTGGTGCTCGAAGGGCGGAAAAGCTGTAGTAGCATGCCCGCCTAGTTAAAGCGATGCAAACGCGTCCCTTAGCAAAAAGGCAAAACCGAGGCACCAGGATAACTGGGAAAATGCTCGGAGCGCCGCTAGAAAGACTAGTGAGATGCGCAGTCGTGTTGGCCGGTACAAAGTACCCCAACGATTCGACGAACCCTTGCACAGATAAAACCAGGAGACGTCCTAGGTGACTTGTGTAAGGACCTCAACGTATGGTCGCGGCGAGCCCCGACGCAACGTGAAGGTAAACAACCCCAAAAAAAGAATTAATTACCGGTTAAATAAGATACTCGGTCTAAATCAATAAGCCAGTTACATAAGATACTCGGCACGAAATTAGTTACCAGTTTAATAAGATACTCGGTCTAAATCAATAAGCCAGTTACATAAGATACTCGGCCAAAAATTAGTTACCGGTTAAATAAGATACTCGGTCTAAACTGATAAGCCAGTTACATAAGATACTCGGCAAAAAGTAGAATGTAAGAGTAAAATCTGGTCTTATATTCATAGTGTATAGAAAGATACAATATACGATGTATATATGAAAGATGTACAAGTATAGTTACAAAAAGTTACAAAAAGGCTTGAAGATCAAGAGGAAGGCGCCGGGGGTGGTGAGCTGCTTCTGCCAACATCAGGGTCAGGCTCCATCACATACTCGCTCAGAAGACTGTCGTCCGATGGCCATATGATCACATCTTCTTCGTCATCCATCCAGGAACTGTAGTCGGTACCAGGAACGGGCCCCAAGTCGGGTATCTCGTTGCTAAAACTCGCCCTTTCACTGGCGTAAAAGGTAGAGAACGACTCGGCGGTCGGAACCTCAAGGTGCATGGGATGTGGCGTTTTTCCTTTACTTCTACAATACGCTCGCCACTCCTTCATTTGGATCCGGAGAGACTCCAAGGATGTATCCACATGCTTCCTAATTGACAAGCTCCAGTTGGCCCGGGCCCGATCAGTCGCCCTGTTCCTCTGCTTAAAAATTCGCCGGCCGAGACCATTCCACGCTGGAACTCCCGAAGAAGCAGAGCATCATAGGCAGGAGATCTCTTAAAACGGTCAACGCTTTGTAGCTCCATTTCCAGCCTAGATCCCTTCGACAGTTCCTTGGCCGTCAGGGCTTGACACTCCAAGTCGTTGATTCGACGTTCATAAGCAGACTTGGCGTCTTCGGCGTTCTGTTCGGCTCGAAGCAAGGCTTCCCGGGTGGACGACAGTTGATCTTGTAGAGTCCTGACCTCCTCCGCAGCAGAAGATGCCCGTTGCTCGGCTTCCATTTGCCGTGCTAAGCATTGATTTACGAGCATCTCACCCGACCTGGCCTCCTCCTGACGAGCTAACTCAGCCCGAGAACAGTGATCTTCGCTCTCCTTCAATTGGGCTTCTAGCCTTCTTATTTTTTCCGCTTGGGCTTCGCCAGCTTCGCAAGCCCCAGACATCTCGGCCACCATCTGCAACAAACAAATCAACAAATAAAAAAAAAAAAGGAGGAAGAATGCGAAATGACGCATATGAGAGTCACTCACGTAGGAAGCGCTGTTGAAGAAATTGTGGAGTCGGTCAGACACAGTCCCGGTCCTGAGACGACTCCAACGATCCTCCCCAATATAGGCTCGGCCTGAAGCCATGGCCCTGAAAATAGTCTCGGGGGTGGGATCATCGATTTGGGGAGAGGAGCCCATATCACCCACATCGCCTTCGGGGAGTTCAGCGGACGGGGCCGCTCGAGGAAGGCCGGCTGAGCCACCAGCACTCTCTCTGACCTGCTCCCGCGGTGGGGTCACGCTCGCATCATCCTCCCCCTCGTCCTCCGAAGAGGAATTAACATACGCAACTACTCGGGGAATCTTTGGGAAAGGGCGACCAGAAGAAAACGAAGCCTTCCTTTTCCCAGTCTGCCCCGCTTCAGTGTTGCTGTCCCCAGGAGTAGAAATCGGATCAGCAGAAGCAGGAATCTCCGAAGAACGGTTCGGTTCAACTAAAGTCAGAAACTCCGGAGCTACCGCACCTGAAGGCCCCCCAACCGCTTCAAAAGGGACGTCTTGCATATCAGCAGCAGAGTGGGGGGAACCAGATCCGCTGGGGGGATTTGCCCGCTCGGGCTCAGGGAGATCCCCTACTTTTTCTTTCCCCTTGGAGGAAGGACCTGCGGGATTGCCCGAATCAATAGAGGTCCTACTTACTCCAAAGTTCCCCGAGGCGCCCTCAGCTCCCGCCGAACACACGGTCGGTTCTTGATCGTGAGCCTCCTCGGGCACATAATCGGGTACTCCCTCTTCATCATCTCCCTCGGGAACGTTCCCGGGAGTACCCTCGTCAGATTCGTCTTCAGGAGGGGCTATCCCAGCATCTCGTTGACGAAGGACTGCCTTTCGACTCGCCTCGACGATGCCTTTCATCCGGCGTGCCAGACCATCACTGACTATATCAACGTCAAACACTTCAAAAAAAAAAAAAGAGAAGAATCCGAGTTAGCAAGCAAGCTTAGAAGTCAGGTTGCAAATAAAAAATGCATACAAGTAAACTTACGGCGTCGGCGGCATGCGGAAATCTGAGGGAAGAGACGGGCCTTGATCATTTTCCCCTCTTTATAGAGATAGGGTTTTCCCCTTTTCTCTAGGGGGCGGACTGCTGCCCGAGCCAAGGTCTTCAGCTCCTCATCAGTAAAAGCTGAAGTTAGATGGTTCCACTGCGGCGTGCAGAAGTACCGAGGAACCCGGCAGGTCATCTGAGTGCCGTCCAAATCGAAACTAATCGACTGGCCCCAGTCTTTGCCCACGAAGAACCAGCTGTTCTTCCAAAACTTGTTCGAGGTCGGGAAGCCCCAAACGAACCCCTTCATCTTCTCGTCCGTGGTCGGTTCGACACAGCCCTTGACCACGACATTCTTTGGAATCCAGAACTCGGGCTGGTTCGACTGGAGAAAATAAATCCCGGTTTTCCCCACTGGCCTCAGCGAATAGAAATGGCGAACCTTGCGAGGAGTGGGAGGTGGCCGCTTCATTCTATGCCACATGTGCCACATGCACATCAGGATGCGATAACTGTTCGGCGTGAGCTGGGCCGGAGCGAGTCGGGCTTCAGCCAAGAACCAAGTAATAAAAGGCTGAAGTGGAAGAGTGACGCCGCATGTAAGCATGGACCCGTAAACTGCTACGTGGCCGGGGGGTGGGTTCCATGCAGCCCGACCTTCGGCTGGGATCAGCGAAATCTCATTGCTGTCCAAATCGAACCGCCGCATATATCGCGTTATCTCGTCAGGGCCGACCACGTTCGGCTCAACATCATAAATGCAAATACGCTCGGGGGAGAAGGGAATACGAGCAGCCCTGTGCTCCTCTTCAATATCATCTTCGATAATCCTTTGAGCCGCCACTCGGCTTTCCTGAGAGTGCGAGTCTTTATAAACTCTGCGAGTAGTCATCCTCTTTCCTGGTCTTCTGCTCAGGCGAATATCAGTACAAGCAGAAGAATCTGACCAAGCTTCAGGTTGGTATGAGTAAGGTGGTGATGAACTGGCAGAAGCAGTAGGAATCTCTGAAGCAGGAGGAACCTCAGAAGTAGCAGGCCTTTCTGGAAAAAGTCCAGAAACGTCGGCGTCAGTGTAACGCGGCTGATCGAAAAGAGGCTCGTCTAATAACCTGTGAACAACCGACGCAGTGAAAGCATCATTTCGCTCAATAGCAATCATACCAACAGTAAAAAGACGGTATCTAGCTTCAGGATCCATGAGAACTAACCTTGATTAGGGAAAGGCAGGTAAATGCAGACAACAGAGGAGAAACCTTCGAGTACAGGCCTGGGGGTCGAAACAGACGATCTCGGCAAAGCAGGATTAAGAAAACAAGTTGGAGGAGAGAACAAAATACCCAGAAACGCAAGGGACACAGGCACACTTGTTTCGAAGAAATACTCAAATGGCGGAAAAGAAATAAGAAGGGAAGGGGAAGTGGATAACCAACATATATAGGCGGCACATTGATTTCAAAAACGAACGAAACCCTAGGAGAGGCACAGTAAAGCGGGAAAATAGAGGGGCGTGGGCTATGACGTGGGCTACACGCGGGCAAACAGAGAGGTCGTGTCTCATAAATGAGTCATGACCCAGCCAAACAAAGAAAAGACAAGTGGCAACCGGAGAGCACCTTGAGCCGCCAGAGAGTAGAAACGTCACCATCAAGAGATTTCTAAAATGAGTGGTGAATCGAATGCGTGCGGTCGTAATTAAGACACGTCATTTAAAGCTTCGAATCAAACGAGGATACATTAATGCGGAAAACGACAAGCGAGGACCAGTTGTGAGAAATTATTGAAATTAAATATTCGTCCCGAGAGGACCTGGCTCAACATGATCGGCTCAAATATTTAAGGGGGTATTGTTATAGGTAAAAATTAGTGGTGAAGGACACGTCATCAGCACGAAAAGCCAGGAAAGCGAGAGTCAAGATAAGTCAACTTATGGAGCAGAAACCTCCCACGATAAACCCACTCGGAAAAAAGAGTAAGTAGTCCGACCACAAACGAAGACGATCAACTCGGGCAGCAAATCTCACTCGGGCACATTCGGGCATACTCGGGCATACATACTCGGGAATCAATGAGATAGTCACCAACATTCGTATGCCAATCATAATCAGCGACCAGCACATCCACGATAAGCAACGATGTGGACTATTAGAGTTTAACAAGGAAACAAGCAGTTCTCCCGCGAATAAAGGAGAAAGAATCTCGTCCAGAATCAAACTCAGCCAAAAGAGGAAACACAATCTAATTAGGACTAGGAAACCGCTTGAGACTTGGGCACCACAATACCAAACCCTAGCGGCCACCTTAAAACCCTAAGAACAACATGTCCAAATACCCCCTCTATACACAAAAAGGGGGGTACGTGAGAAGTAGAACGAGAGAGAGAGAGAGAATCGTATTAAAGAGCTTGTAAGCATTCTGTCATTCTTCATCTTGTAATCGTGATTCATAGTGGATTTGGCTTTGTTGCTAGAGGCAACGATCCCGTGGATGTTTCTCCGATCTTTTGGAGTTTTACCACGTAAATCACCTGTTATTTCTTTACAATCTTTGACTATACTCGCATATAAATTGTAGCAACTCGAGAACAAATCATTGACTTGGTGATCACCAAAAATCACCGTCAACAGCAGCAACAACCCAATTTTCCTTTTCCATGTGACATAATTATCTCCAGTTAAAGTGTTATCTTGCAGGATGTTCATAAGTGATGGGGTCATGATTTCTGAATAAAACAAAACATATATAAGTAAATAATCATGATAAAGCACTTTTAAATATTTATCTTGAATTAAATAAATAACTCAATCATAAAATTCAACGGTGATCTAACACCCATAAATGTTACGCCTCCTTTGGGAGTTCGCACCATTTACTAGTTAGACTAGGTCCCACCTAATTGTTAACATAACAACCAGCGTTTTCAATTTTAGCCTTGCAATTTTACTGACAAGAACTCTTGGGAGGATATCAATAAAATTACATTGAGTGTGTTACCAATATATCGACCCTCAATTTTCTCTCACGAAAATCCCTCCTTGGGGAGTAGATCTCGTTTGAGTCCATTGTCTAGTCTATCCTTGTAAGGAAGTATGTTGCTAAATTCCATTCATGGATGCCCCTTGGGGGGATTACCAATAAATAATAAAGCTCAACTAACCTTGGAGGCCATAGGTGTTACAAAAACACCTTCTCCCACTCAATTATTTAAGGCGTGTGATTAAATCCCATAGAATGATTTACCAAGTTATCTAGATGCCAATTTAGATACCTAAATCATTCAATGCATGTTCATACCAAAAGAGATATATGAGTGGCACTCCTATTCTATATGTCATGTTATCATACAATAACAAATATTGTAATATTTAAGCATAAATTAAATAGCAACAATTTTGGCCCATCCTAGAAAAACAAGTAAATTACAATTGTTTTAGGAATACAAGATCTTCAAGTGGCCCATCAACCATACGCTCATCCTTCGGCCTTCTCCCATGGGCGTGCACAGCCCACAACCCCACAAAGGGGCTGCCATGCGCAGCCCATAAGGCCACACAAGGCTGCCATGCGCAGCCCACCAAAGTTTGGGCTTGCCATGCGCAGCCCAATCCACTCCTAGGGTGCGCACGGTGCTCGTTCTCGGTTCCAGTTGCTTCGTTTTTCATCGTGTCTTCGAATCTTCAAGACCTAAATATATTACGGCAGTATTAAATAATAAATACTGCAGTATTAATTTTTTTTTTTTTTTGATTCACTGCAGTATTTTTACAAAATAAAAACTGCACACAAACTTAAAAAAAAACTGCTGCAGTAATAATAAAATACTGCACCTATATTAAAAAAAAATAAAAAACTAACAACTACCAAGAAGGAATTATGGCGATAATAGACCACCCTTCTTGTTACAACTCCGAAACAAAAATTACATTGAAAATCTAGGACCAAAATCGAGCAATAACAATCCACATAAAACATATATAAATCCGTACATCACATGTAATTATATATTTGAATACTTAGAGTGCCATCTCTTTCTAAACATGCATAATCACAATAAAAAGAAATAGATCCACATATATATACGTTAATTAATTAAAAGGGTTCAACCTAGGCTCTGATACCAATTGTAGGGAAAAATAACAAAAGTAGTACACGCAGCGGAAGCGATACTAAAAATTAGATTTAGTGACTTTAAAAAAAAAAATTCCTTTATGAACCTTAAACCCTTTAATTAATTAAACATGCATATACATTAACAAAAAGTAGATTACCTTTTGTCGCGTGATCCGATTGACTTACGTCAATGGTAATCCGCAAGATCTTCAATCCTAGCACGAACGTGGATCACCTAGAAGCGTGGTCTCCCTTTTCTTTGAATTGCAAACCTGTGAATGGACAAAACAAAACTTTTCTTTTCTTTGTTAGTCACAAAACAATCAAAAGAATGTCTAAGATTATTCCGGTCACTTTTGAGTTCTTAATCTAATGATCGAAACTCGCGTGAACCTAGATCGATATCGTATACACAAGCTTATTAATGATTAAGCAAATAGTATACTATCAAAAAATAATCTAACACTCCTTTTTGTCTTAGTAGAATAAAAAACTCTCTATGAATGAAGAAGAAGAAGAAAAATATAATCTCATGAACACATGTGTTTTTTGTGGCCGAACCCTATAGCAAGAATAATATAGGGTGGCCGAATTTTGCTTCCTTTCTCCTTTAGGGTTGCCGAATTCTATGTAGTTGTGTATTAGGGTTGGCCGAATTTCATCATGTCAGTTATATAGGGTGACCGAAATTCAACCCTAATTCTTTTCAACTTTTTAGACTTCAAACCCTAATCTAACTCATAGATATTTTATTCTATTCTTTTGACTAAATAAAAAGACTCCTTATTTGATTAAATAAATAAAATTAATTATTTATTTCCATATCAAACAAGTCTTTTACATTTAGGAAATATATTTCCTGATTAGAAAAGATTTGTTTCTTTAATTAAACAATTAATTAATTAATTAATTAATTCTTATTTAATTAAAACAAATGAAACAAAATAATATATTAGGTTAAAACTTAACCTTGCCGCCCCACTTGAATAAAATTGGGCCTAATATTATTTTCTTATTTCATTTAACCCTTTGGACTTTAAATAAAAAGCCCACATGTGAACCAGACCCATTCTTACTAAAAGAAACAAGCCCACATGTCTTTCATTAATATATTAATATAATTGAGCAGCCCATTACATAAATAATGTGCAAATTATATTTTTAATATATTAAATGCAATTCTAGATGGACCCTTAAATTGGTCCGGTAGAACATATCAAGTGATCCATGCAAGTCCGTGTGGATTGGGGATCTTGGCGGGCCATCTAAATTTAAGCTTCAATAGACATAACCTAATCACAATCAACAAATGATTCACTTAGGTCCGATCCATTAATTTTAACTCATTCCACTAAAGAGCTAAAACTGAACTCTTAAATAAAGATAGAAAAGGAAGATGCTCCTCATTCATACCCTAGACAATCATATTGGAGATAGTGTATCCTCGTGATTAATATCAGTAATCGCCAAGAGTTCATAGACCGCCTATAACTCTCCAAGTTACCATATTTACTCATATGACCACGTTTTGAACTTGGATATTTTGACTTGTCCAGAAGCCATGTTTTCAATAGACACTATCGAAAACTCAACGTTGAGATTTAATATCCAATTACCTCAAAACATCCATATGATGATATTATACTCTCATTTAATTAAATGGAGCCACGATGTCCATATCTATAAATGAAGTCCTCTATCAATTAACAAATGAATATCACCAAACTGTCGAGGATAGACTATGCGATATAATCGTACTCATTGATAACTCAAATGATATCACTTGCAACCATAAGTCCATCATTTATCTCAGGATTAAGATAGACTCTCTGATTGTCCTAATAATGAAAAGACTTTTATCTACTGACGGTTATAGATAAAGTATTTCATTGTGATCCAGTTCAATGCACCCAGTGCACTAGATCCTTTTGCTCGAAGACACTCCGATGATTTTAGACTCATCATATCTCATTTGATCCCACTCAAATGCTAGCAAAAGAATTCTACAACTTTAAGAAGATAAAGGTGCCCAACCTTTAACTTAAGTTGTGAACATTATTCAAGACTAACTAAAGAATTGTGTCTACCACATACATATCCAGATGTACGAACAATTCTTTTTTTCCCATAGTCTTTAGACCTTTTGATTATTTACTTTGACAATTATAATATTAAACTATAAATGCTATACCATTTGTTAAACCAGAAATCACTTTATTAATATGAAAAAGATTGTTAATTACAACATTACACTCTTGCTATTGAGCATAATCCTAACAGTGTGCAGCTGGTCGTCTGCCTGTCTGAGCGCTGGTCGTCAAGCGCCTATGCAAAATTGTGCTTGTGCGCTGGTCGTGCGCCTGTCGTCCAGCGCAGGCTCACCAGCGCACAGAGCAATTTCTGGCGTATTTTCAAACCGACCTCACTTCACTTATGGCCCCTATATATATGCCACTTTGTCTTTAGGTCAATTAAGAGAGTTCATATTCAAGCTTCATACTTAGGATATTTTCAAGACAAGAAAAATACACAAAGAACTCATTTTTAATTACTCAAACACTTTTTCATGATCATCAATCATCATCTAGCATCATCTTTGATCATCTAGATGTCATCTAGCATGGATTCTTCATCATACTTTGCTTGGTAAGCTTTTCACTAATATCTTACATATTTTGTGTTTCTCTTAACAAGAAATCTCAATTAATTACTTGTATGTTATTTTATATACTTTGAATACAAGTTTGAGATTAGTGTGATGTATGTTTGAGAAGTTGTATTGTGATAGCTAATTAGGTTTTGTGCTTAATCTTGATTAGCTAAACTAATTGACATGTCATTTAGTTTTTAATATCTAGGATTGCTTTAATTGCAAATTCATCATCTTAGATAAGCATATAGGGTTTCCCTTGCTCTATGTTGCATTTGGATATTCATATATTCACTTAGGGTTGTTATTCTCTTCTAGAGAAAGTAAGTCTTGTGTGTAGCATCCGGGATTAGGTTGCTTAGATCGCAAGCAAATTGGACTAGGTTCACTCAAACCTGGATTAGGTTGTATACGCTATCACAATTAGTGGATTCGAGGTTCAAGTGTGGCGCACTTACCAACCCGTGGTTTTTCCCGTGAGGGTTTCCACGTAAAAATCAAGTGTTATTTAATTTCCGCATTTTATACTTGATTTATTGCTTTATCTAGTTAGGGGTAATTTCATAATATTGACTTCACACGAAAAATTGGGTAATACGTTTAAAATCTATTCACCCCCCCCCCCCCCCCCCCTCTAGATAGTTTTATACACACCGTGCATTAATTTGTTTCAATTGGTATCAGAGCGGGTTCCTAGATACTTAGGTGATCCAAGCTCATTTTTGGTGTGTTGTGCATTTTGTATGATAGTTGTTTTTGACATACATCTTGCATTCTTCTCATATGCATTCATTTGACTCAAACACTATGAGTGAATTTGAGAGAGAAGAAAATAACTCCGATGAGGAGATGTCCCTCTAAGGTGAGAGAGGAGACGAAGATGAAAGGGTGTTGCTCACATCACCAAAGAGCTTCAAGCCCAAGCCTTCCTCAATCTTGGTCTAACCAACCAAAAAGGCTAACTTCCCTCAACCTACAATCCTAAAAGGGAAGTGCTCAATCATGCAAGCTCAACCGAGCAAGCAACATTGTCTTGGTCATCAACAAAGGAGGAGAGATCCTATCCAACTACCAAGACAACCACAACGACAAGGGAAATCACCTTTGAATGCTCAAGGGAATGGTATAATTCCTAACCTTATCTCCTCTTGTCATTTGTGTGGTATTGATGGTCATGTTAGACCAAGTTGCTTGCATTACATTAAAATATGTAGATTTTAATGCATGATTGAAAAGAAAAAGGCTAGAGCTAAGATGCATGATCCTTTAACATCTATAACTCTAGAACCTATGACCACTAGAAATGTAATTGAGACATCTATGTGGATTAGAATTGATGAACCCGCTTGCTACGAGACTAACAAGTCTCCAATAGGTTCAACTAGGTCCAATGGACTTAGTAGGTCTTTAGGACCTCATGCCCTTCATTGAAACGGTATGGATTTTGACCCCGTATGGGGAACTCAAGCAAAGAGAGCATTTGCATACTTGTTGCATGCAAAAATTTTGACATATCTTATGCTTCTTTATTAATTGCTTGAGTAGCTTGGTTGCACATATACTTATATGTTTTTACTTTAATAAGTGTGAATCTTGCTTGTATTGCAATCCTTGTCATATTTATGTTCAAACATGCATTTTGGACTAGGAGATATATACATAGGAAGTACTCTTTGAATGACCTATAATAATCTCCATGACATGATGATTGTTAAATGACATGCTTAAAATGAAAATGTGAAAAAGCATGATTTTTAAAATTACATGCTAAAAATGAGAAGCATGATTTGTTGATTGCATTTTCTTAAATGCAAAAATAATGTGTGAAAAGCAATTGAGACTCAAATGAAAATCATAATGTCTGTCTTTCTTTATTTGTTGAACATGTCTACTATCATATGGATATCTTATCCGGAAAAATCAAATAGGGTGCAAAGTCGCTCATGACATGTTTGGCTTATAAAGTTGGATATAGTGCTCTAAAATTAAATTCAATGAATCTTCTATATCCTTGCTTTTATTCATGACAAATGATGAAATTAGTTTGAATTCTTAAAGGAAACCTTTGTCATTTGCTTTGCCAAATACCATTGCTTTTGGATTTGAATGCAACATGTCTTGCATGCAAAGCATATTAATCACACATTTTTTATAAAAATAAATCTCCTTGTTCTCTCCAATTAATTGAGTTGCATAAAGTGCATTATATGATTATACAAATGACATGTATGCTATTATCTCTCTTTGCCACAAGTGACTCGATTGGAGACTACTCCTTTGCCCATCTCATGACAAAAAGGGGGAGTAGTATGTAGTTAGGGGGAGAATGCTAAATTGCCATATTGTTGTAGCTTTCACATGATTGGGGAGTTTATCTTGAGGGAGAGTAACCCGTTGAAGGGAGCATTTGCATTACACATACATTGCATGATGTTGTGCTTAAATTCTTACTGCAAATGCTTGTTTAATCTCACATGATTAATCTCACATATACTTGTATTGGAAAGTATAGAAACTTTGTTTTAAAGGATTGATTGTTCTACAAGAGATTGAAGACTTGAAAATATAACTTTTATTTATCTCTTTGTAATGTAGAAAACCCCTTTAGTTTCTATTTTATTGTGAGGATTAATATGAGTGGTGGTTTTGTCACTGTAAGGATTCCCGTTTTGTTGATTGGCTTATTTCGTGGGCAAACCACAAGTTGGGGTTTGGTTGTAAGAGTAGTCTAAGTGATTTGTTGAAGATCAAAGACCCTTTCCAAGACCTCAAGAGGACAAGCACCAAAGGTATATCTAGTGCTTACTTTGCCTTGAAGAGATATAGTTGCACACACACACAACATGCATAACTCTTATTCTTGAATGTTGTGTTTATATTTTGTGTGCATTGTGCTTTATTGATTATTCAATATCTCTTCTTGTATTTAATTGATTGCATCTTGTTCTATGAAATGCCATGACATGATAGGCATTATGATGCATTCAATACCCACACGTGCACTTCATGTATGTTAGTCTTAAGTGTGGTGTAATTCGTTTCCGTTTGTGTGATCGGAAACGTCCGCGCTTGCACGATGGTGTGCATGTCTTAGCGTGATGGTTGACCACTTGAGAAGGTCTCATTCTTCTCTTGGATAAGTGTTAGATTTGGTTTGGTTATTTGGAGTAAGTGTCTAGTTTCAAAAGATTGGATTTCAAGGTTTTAAGTGTTTTCAAAACTGACCTTTGTATGGTCTTGTGACCATAACTTTTTATGAAAAGATTGAAATTGAG
Source organism: Acer saccharum (assembly GCA_030490815.1). Taxonomy (NCBI): domain Eukaryota; kingdom Viridiplantae; phylum Streptophyta; class Magnoliopsida; order Sapindales; family Sapindaceae; genus Acer; species Acer saccharum. The sequence continues at coordinate 18,089,255 of CM059871.1, forward strand.
TTTTGTAAAATTCTGGACAAACTAGACTCTCATACCTGTCCAACGGTATATTATTCATAATATTTCATGACCGTTTGGATTGGTTTTGAAATTTCCAAAGTGACCACTAAAACAGGGCATCACAGCTGTTATCCGAATCTGACCTTTGGTCACTCAAATGACCATAACTTTTTCTACAGTTATCCAAATCATGTTTTGTTAATTGGAGTAGAAAGTAGACTTCCATACATTTCCAACAGTATATTATATGAAAGGTTTCGATGTCGTTTGGTCATGTTTTGAGTCGCTTGAAAATCAAGCTTTGTGCTGTGACGCCCGCCGCGGTTTCAGTGCCGCGGTTTTTGACAGCGGCAGTCGAGCGACAGCAACGTCCTTGCTGTGCCGCAGCTACAGTGCCGCGGTTGAGCAACCGCGGCAGGCGAGCCACAGAGATATTTTTAGTGCGTTTTTCCAAAACGACCACACTTCACTTATGGCCCCTATATATATAACACTTTGACTTTAGGTCACATAAGAGAGTTCATATCAGATTTCATACTTAGGATATTTTTCAAAGAGAAGAAAAATTCCAAGAACTCATTTTTATTCACTCAAACACTTTTTCATGATCATCAATCATCATCTAGCATCATCTTAGATCATCTAGATGTCATCTAGCATGGATTCTTCATCATACTTTGCTTGGTAAGCTTTTCACTAATATCTTACATATTTTGTGTTTAATTTATCTAGCAATCTCAATTAATTACTTGATTGTTATTTTGTATGCTTTAGATACAAAATTGAGATTAGTATGATGTATGTTTGAGAAGTTGTATTGTGCTAGCAAATTAGGTTTTGTGCTTGATATTGATTAGCTTAACTAATTGACATGTCATTTAGTTTTGATATCTAGAATTGTTCTTAATTGCAAATTAATCATCTTAGATAAGCATATAGGGTTTCCCTTGCTCTATGTTGCATTTTGGATATTTTCACATATTCACTTAGGGTTGTATTCTCTTCAAGAGAAGGTAAGTCTTGTGTGTAGCAATCGGGATTAGGTTGCTTAGATCACAAGCAAATTGGACTAGGTTCACTCATACCGGGATTAGGTAGGTGTGTGATTACTTCCGGGATTAGGTTGTAATCGTTTGCACATTTAGTGGATTCGAGGTTCGAGTGTGGCTTACTTACATAGCCCGTGGTTTTTCCCATGAGGGTTTCCACGTAAAAATCAAGTGTTGATTTAATTTCCGCACCATATTACACTTGCTTGTTTATATTATCTTGAGGGTAAATTCGTAATTTTGACTAACACGAAAAATTGGGTAAAAAGCGTAAAATCTATTCACCCCCCCTCTAGATAGGTTTATACACATCGTGCTATATTTAGTTTCAATTGGTATCAGAGCGGGTTCCTAGACATACATAGGTGATCCTTGCTTATTTTGGTGTGTTTTGCATTTTGTGTGATTTTTGATCATTCATACATTTGCATTCATTTCATTCATTCATAAACACTATGAGTGGAAACGGTGGAAATGGTGGTGGCCACGAAGGAGCTTCTAGCACAAGGCCTCCACTTCTTACAGGATTGAACTATTCCCAATGGAAAGGGAAGATGGAATCCTACATATGCCAAATTCATGACCGTTCATGGATGGCGGTGGAAGACGGATATGATCTCCCTATGATGACTCCCGCGGGTGGAGGACAAGATGTTTTGAAGCCTAAGGCGCAATGGAACGCGCAAGAGTTTGAGGCTTCAAAGTGGAATAGGAAGGTGATGCATGCCATTATGTGTGCAATGGATGAGAATCAGTACAAGCTTATTCAGAATACTCAGATTGCAAAAGTGGCATGGGACATCCTTCAAGTTGCACATGAGGGAACCGAGGTGGTGAAGGAGTCCAAGCTTCAAGTCCTCCAAACTCAATTTGAGTTACTTAGGATGGGAGAGGATGAATGCTTCAATGACTTCGAAATCAAATTGATGGACATAGTAAATCAAAGCCATCAACTCGGAGACCCGTATTCGGATAGGAGAGTCAAGCAAAAAATTATGAGATCTCTCCACGATAGATTTGAATCAAAGGTGACGGCCATAGAAGAAAATAGTGGCTACATGGATATGAAGCCAAGTGAGGTAATTGGGCGTCTCCTTGCATATGAGTCTAGGAAGGCTCCTAACACCACTACTCCTCCTAAGAAGTCTAAAGGAATAGCTTTGAAAGCATCTAAGGATGCAAAGGAGCCAAAGCATGATTCGAATGAAGACCTTGCCTTATTTGTGAAAAGGTTTAACAAGGTTATGGGGTTCAAGAAGAAGAAGGGATTTGGGTCAAGAGGACAAGATTTGAAGAAAAAGAATTCCTTCAAGAAGTTTGAGCCTAGACAAGAGAGGACCGAAAGGAAAGGGGTCCGATGCTTTGAGTGTGGTGGGATTGGTCACTTTGCCCCCGAATGTGCGAATCACAATGAGAGGAAGAAGAGTAAAGTGATGGCCGCCACTTGGAGTGGGAGTAGTGATGACTCCAATGAGGAAGATGAGTCTTCAAGTGAAGAAGAGCTCATGGCTAACTTCCTAGCTTTTGCCTCATCTCACAAGAGCAAAAGTGCTAGTGAAAAGGAGGAATTGAGTCAAGAGGAAATTGACTCTAGTGAAGAAGAAAGTGACTCCTCTTCTAGTTCCAAAAAGAAATTTGTGGAGCAAAAGGTGCTTGCTAAATACCATGCCGAGTTCAATGATTTAGCAATTAAAAGCACAAGAAAGATTGAGAGGTTGAGAGAAGAGAACCTTGAACTTTCGGCTCACAATGACCACTTAAGTGAACAAGTGGAAAGATTGAAGAGGAGAGAGGATAAGTTAATTGAGGAGTTAGACTTATCCAAGAGAAATGAAGAGGGTTTGAAGAGAGAGCTTGTTGAAGCCAAAGAGTCATTGACCAGAATGACCATAAGCACCAAGAAGCTTGACAACATACTTGGTGTAGGAAAAAGCCCTTGTGACAAAAGAGGTCTTGGATTCGAAGTGAGCAAGGATTGCTCTATTCCTAAGAAGACCGTCTTTGTGAAGAGTTTGGGTAAGATAGAAGCGTCACCGGTGCAAACTCCTAGGAAGAAGTTAGAACTAGGACAATGTTCGAAAAATGCACAAGTGAAGGTGGTGAAAACAAGACAACCCCAAGCTCAACGGTTTAGTGCCTCTCGAGTCAACTCTCCTCAACAAATGACTCAATATGTGAAGAGGCAAAACATGCTATCTCATCCAAGGAGGCAACCCATTCCGGTTCAACCACATAGAAGACATGAACCGACTCAACACCAAAGGAGACATCAAATGCATGATGAGTCTCCAATGACTTCACAAGGACATGGTATGAATTCTTACTTTGTACCAACTTGTCATTATTGTGGTGTTTATGGGCATATTAGGCCTAAGTGCTTTAAGTACATTAAGCATTGTAGGATTAATAGCATGATAGAGAAAAAGAGGCTAAGAAAAGCCCATTTGCATGAGCCTAGGAAATCCTTTGTCAATAATCCTAGGTTAGTGAATGACATGCAACCCTTAACCACTAAGACCAAAAAAGTCATATCTATGTGGATAAGGAAAAATGAACCCGCTTGCTACGAGACTAATAAGTCTCAAATAGGTTCATCCAAGTCAAATGGACTTGGGAGGTCTATAGGACCTCATCGCCTTCGTTAATGAAGGTTGGTTCTAACCCCATATGGGGAACTCAAGCAAAGAGAGCTATTTTGCATTCTTGTCACTTGCAAAAAATTTGAAATATCTTATGCTTCTCTTTTTGTTGCTTGAGTTAGCTTGGTTACACTATGTATATATATTTTCTATTCAATAAGTGTGATCAATGCTTGTATTGCAATCCATGTCATATTTATGTTCAAACATGCATTTTTGGACTAGGAGATATTTACATAGGATATAATTTGAATGACCTATAATGATCTCCATGACAAGATGATTGCTAAATGACATGCTAAATGCTAATCTTAAAAAGCATGTTTTGATGATTGCATTTCTTAACTGCAAAAAATGTGTGAAAAAGCTTATGAGACTTATATGAAAAAGGATCTTGTATCCATTCAAGGATTTTACAATCCAAATGTCTCTCTTTCTTTATTGGTTGAACATGTCTATTATCATACGGATATCTTATCCGGAAAAATCAAGTAGGGTGCAAAGTCGCTCATGACATGTTTGGCTTATAAAGTTGGATATAGTTGTTCTTAAATTGAAATCAATGAAAACCTATATCCTTGCTTCTCTCATGACATTGGTGAAATTGGTTTGAATTCATATTAAAAACCTTTGTCATTTGCTTTGCCAAATACCATGGTATTTTGGATTTAAATGCTACATGTCTTGTATGCAAAGCAATTTTTGATTCACACATTTTCTTTAAATAAATCTCCTTGTTTCTCTTCAATAAATTGAGATTGCATAAAGTGACTTATATTGATTATGCAAATTCTAGAATGCTACTGTCTCTCTTTGCCTTGAGTGACCTGGTTAGGGACTACTCCTTTGTCTATATCATGACAAAAAGGGGGAGTAGGTTGTGGTAATGGGAGTTGCAAATTGTAGTAGCAATTGTGCATGTTGGGGAGAATACTTATTGAGGGGGAGTAACCCTTTGAGGGGGAGCATTTGCATATACATACATTGCATGATGTTGTACTTAAATTCTTAAATGCAAATGCTTGTTTTATCTCACTTGATTCATCTCACCTTTTCTTGTATTGGAAAGTATAGAAACTGTGCTTTCAGGGATTGATTGTTCTACTTGAGATTGAAGACTTCAAGACTATTTATCTTATCTCTTTGTAAAGTAGAATATCATAGTAGACCCGTAGTTTCTATTATGTTGTGAGGAATCAATGTGAGTGGTGGTTTTGTCACGAAATAGCCAAAGGGGGAGATTGTAAGGATTCCCGTTTTGTTGATTGGCTTATTTCGTGGGCAAACCACAAGTTGGGGTTTGGTTGTAAGGGTAGTCTAAGTGATTTGTTGAAGATCAAAGACCCTTTCCAAGACCTCAAAAGGACAAGCACCAAAGGTATATCTAGTGCTTACTTTGCCTTGAAGAGATATAGTTGCACACACACACAACATGCATAACTCTTATTCTTGAATGTTGTGTTTATATTTTGTGTGCATTGTGCTTTATTGATTATTCAATATCTCTTCTTGCATTTAATTGATTGCATCTTGTTCTATGAAATGCCATGACATGATAGGCATTATGATGCATTCAATACCCACACGTGCACTTCATGTATGTTAGTCTTAAGTGTGGTGTAATTCGTTTCTGTTTGTGTGATCGGAAACGTCCGCGCTTGCACGATGGTGTGCATGTCTTAGCGTGATGGTTGACCACTTGAGAAGGTATCATTCTTCTCTTGGATAAGTGTTAGATTTGGTTTGGTTATTTGGAGTAAGTGTCTAGTTTCAAAAGATTGGATTTCAAGGTTTTAAGTGTTTTCAAAACTGACCTTTGTATGGTCTTGTGACCATAACTTTTTATGAAAAGATTGAAATTGAGTTTTGTAAAATTTTGGACAAACTAGACTCTCATACCTTTCCAACGGTATATTATTCGTAATATTTCATGACTGTTTGGATTGGTTTTGAAATTTCCAAAGTGACCACTAAAACAGGGCATCACAGCTGTTATCCGAATCTGACCTTTGGTCACTCAAATGACCATAACTTTTTCTACAGTTATCCAAATCATGTTTTGTTAATTGGAGTAGAAAGTAGACTTCCATACCTTTCCAACGGTATATTATATGAAAGGTTTCGATGTCGTTTGGTCATGTTTTGAGTCGCTTGAAAATCAAGCTTTGTGCTGTGACGCCCGCCGTGGTTTCAGTGCCGCGGTTTTTGACAGCGGCAGTCAAACGACAGAAACGTCCTTGCTGTGCCGCGGCTACAGTGCCGTGGTTGAGTAACCGCGGCAGGCGAGCCACAGAGATATTTTTAGTGCGTTTTTCCAAAACGACCACACTTCACTTATGGCCCCTATATATATAACACTTTAACTTTAGGTCACATAAGAGAGTTCATATCAGATTTCATACTTAGGATATTTTTCAAAGAGAAGAAAAATTCCAAGAACTCATTTTTATTCACTCAAACACTTTTTCATGATCATCAATCATCATCTAGCATCATCTTAGATCATTTAGATGTCATCTAGCATGGATTCTTCATCATACTTTGCTTGGTAAGCTTTTCACTAATATCTTACATATTTTGTGTTTAATTTATCTAGCAATCTCAATTAATTACTTGATTGTTATTTTGTATGCTTTAGATACAAAATTGAGATTAGTATGATGTATGTTTGAGAAGTTGTATTGTGCTAGCATATTAGGTTTTGTGCTTGATATTGATTAGCTTAACTAATTGACATGTCATTTAGTTTTGATATCTAGGATTGTTCTTAATTGCAAATTAATCATCTTAGATAAGCATATAGGGTTTCCCTTGCTCTATGTTGCATTTTGGATATTTTCACATATTCACTTAGGGTTTTATTCTCTTCAAGAGAAGGTAAGTCTTGTGTGTAGCAATCGGGATTAGGTTGCTTAGATCACAAGCAAATTGGACTAGGTTCACTCATACCGAGATTAGGTAGGTGTGTGATTACTTCCGGGATTAGGTTGTAATCGTTTGCACATTTAGTGGATTCGAGGTTCGAGTGTGGCTTACTTACATAGCCCGTGGTTTTTCCCGTGAGGGTTTCCACGTAAAAATCAAGTGTTGATTTAATTTCCGCACCATATTACAGTTGCTTGTTTATATTATCTTGAGGGTAAATTCGTAATTTTGACTAACACGAAAAATTGGGTAAAAAGCGTAAAATCTATTCACCCCCCCTCTAGATAGGTTTATACACACCGTGCTATATTTAGTTTCAGTCACGAAATAGCCAAAGGGGGAGATTGTAAGGATTCCCAATTATTGATTGGCTTATTTCGTGGACAAACCACATGTGATGCTTGTTGTAAGGGTAGCTTAGGAATTGGTGAAAGTTCAATGGCCCTCTCAAGACCTCAAGAGAAGAAGCACCAAAGGTAAATTCTAGTGCTTACATACTTTGAAGAGATCATAGTTGCACACACTCACAACTCATGCATATTTCTTATACTTATATGTTGTGTGTTTTCATATGTGTGCATTCATAATTGTTGAATATCTCTTCATGCATGTTTATCTAATTGCATCTAGTTTATTAAAATGCCATGACATGTTTAGGCATTAGGATGCAAAGTCATGAATTTTATTCATGCATGTTTGAATTGAGTGCATCTTGTTCAATGATAATGCCATGACATGTTAGGCATTAGGATGCATTCAATACCCACACTTGCACTTCATGATTAGTCTTAAGTGTGGTGTAATTCGTTTCCGTTTGTGTGATCGGAAACGTCCGCGCTTGCACGATGTTATGCATGTCTTATCCCGATGGTTGACCACTTGAGAAGGTCTCATCCTTCTCTTGGATAAGTGGTAGTTTTGGTTTGGTTGTTTGGAGTAAAATGTCTAGTTTCAAGAGATTGGATTTTAATGATTTAAATGATTTTCAAAACTAAACTATGTATGGTCTTGTGGCCATAAATTTTTACACAAAGCTTCAAAATGAGTTTTGAAAATTTCTGTACAAACTAGACACCCATACCTTTCCAACGGTATATTATTCGTAATATTTCATGACCGTTTGAATTGGTTTTAAAATCTCCAAAGTTCCAACAAAAACAGGGCAACTCTGTTGTTGTCCGTTTCTGACCTTTGGTCACTCAATTGACCATAACTGTTTCTATAGATATTGAAATGTCATTTTGTAAAAACAATTAAAAAGTAGACATCCATATCTTTCCAACGATATATCATATGAAAGGTTTCGATGTCGTGTGGTCATATTTCGAAGCGCTCGAATCTTGAGTCGCTGCACTGACACAAGTACCGCGAAAATGCCCATATTTTTTCCATTTCTTCCAAAACGACATAGTTTCACTTGGGCATTATAAATACATATCTTTCTCATCATTTTGAGGGTAGAGCCACAAAATCAAACCCTAGAGAGAGAGGCTCCTTATTCTTGAGAGAGAAAGAGAGACTTGAGAGAAAAAGCTTAAAGATTACATCTTTATCTCTCTAAACCCATTCCCACATGCACAAATCATCATCTAGGCATCATCTAGGTTCATCTAGCATGTGCTAATGCATGGGTCTTCTTCAACACACATGGTATGATTTGTTGAACACTTTTATCTTACATAATTAGTGTTTTTACTTATCAATTTATCTCTTTTATCACTTGTATATTCTTTGAGTAATTTCTACATACATGATTGAGATTATGTGTTGATTGGGTTATTTATGTTAGCTAGGTTTTCATGCCTATTTTATATCTAGCTAATTAATCTCATTATATGATTGAGATTATTTTTTATAGCTTAATTGATTAGGTCATTATTGCCTAAAAGCTATGCCATAAACATTCTTGTGTGATTTATTGATAACTAGGTTGATAGATTGTATTTTAATCAACTAGTTAATCTTTTGAATGTTTGTGGGTTATTTGTGATAGCTATTGTATTTAGGATTGGTCATCCTTACCATAGCTAAAGTTGTATGCCATGTCATATAGCTATTTTGATATCTAGGATTGATTTTATTGTCATCATATAATCCTAGATAAGCATCTAAGGTTCCCTAGCTTTATTTGCTCTTTGAATATTCATTGCATATTCACATAGGGTGTTTGATCTCTTCGGAGAAGTAAGTCTTGTGTGATAAACCGGAATTAGGTCGGACACCGGGATTAGGTGGTCACATGAGCAAATTGGACTAGGTCCACTTTTACAGGCCTATGGGTAGTGGTAGCGGGATATTGGCCGGGATTAGGCTGTCAAACCTGGATTAGGTTGTATACGCTATCACAATTAGTGGATTCGAGGTTCGAGTGTGGCGCACTTACCAGCCCGTGGTTTTTCCCGTGAGGGTTTCCACGTAAAAATCAAGTGTTATTTAATTTCCACATTTTATACTTGATTTATTGCTTTATCTAGTTAGGGGTAATTTCGTAATATTGACTTCACACGAAAAATTGGGTAATACGTTTAAAATCTATTCACCCCCCCTCTAGATAGTTTTATACACACCGTGCATTAATTGTTTCAGGTGCGTTTTTCAAAACGACCTCACTTCACTTATGGCCCCTATATATATGCCACTTTGACTTTAGGTCAATTAAGAGAGTTCATATTCATATTTCATACTTAGGATATTTTTCAAGACATGAAAAATACACAAAGAACTCACCTTTTATTACTCAAACACTTTTTCATGATCATCTAGCATCATCTTTGATCATCTAGATGTCTCTTTGCATGGATTCTTCATCATACTTTGCTTGGTAAGCTTTTCACTAATATCTTACATATTTTGTGTTTTTCTTAACAAGCAATCTCAATTTATTACTTGTATGATTTTCATATATCTTTTGATACAAGATTGAGATTAGTATGTTGTATGTTTGAGAAGTTGTATTGTGATAGCTAATTAGGTTTTGTGCTTAATCTTGATTAGCTAAACTAATTGACATGTCATTTAGTTTTAATATCTAGGATTGTTCTAATTGCATTTCCATCATCGTAGATAAGCATATAGGATTACCTAGCTCTAATTGCATTTTTGGATATTTCATATATTCACTTAGGTTATATTATCCCTTCTTAGAGAATTTAGTCTTGTGTTGTGACCGGGATTAGGTTACTTAATTCGCAAGCAATTGGACTAGGTCCACTCATACCGGGATTAGGTAGTTGTGATGATTATTGATCGGGATTAGATCATTTAACTGGGATTAGGTTGTAATCATTTCAATTAGTGGATTCGACGTTCGTGTGTGGCGCATATAACAGCCCGTGGTTTTTCCCGTGAGGGTTTCCACATAAAAATCAAGTGTTATTTAATTTCTGCATTTTATACTTGATTTACTGCTTTATCTAGTTAGGGGTAATTTCGTAATATTGACTTCACACAAAATATTGGGTAACAAGTTTAAAATCTATTAACCCCCCCCCCCCCCCCCCCCCCCCCCCCTCTAGATAGTTTTATACACACCGTGCTATAATTTGTTTCACCTAGATATCACGTAGCTATATGACATGCATACCACTTAGCTATGTAAAGGGTAACAAATCCTACATACAATAGCTATCACAAACAATCTCAATCAACCAATGAGATAAACTAGCTAGATGTGCAAATAAAACCCTATATGTAATAGCTATCACAAACAACTTACAAAACACTGAAAGTATACAAACGTAGTTAAATTGCTTAAGGCATACCTAGAAAGGGGGGGGGGGGGGGGGGGGTGAATAGGTTTTTACACCTTTTTTTTCAATCCCTTGAACAAACTTTCGTTTGTCCCTCAAGGTAGCCTTACACATAGCAAAATAAACCAAGAAAGACATACATTGACAATATGAGAATATAATCATGTGAACAAGGTCTATGTATATCACCTAGTTGTGTGAGGTATAAGAACAAATAAACACAACATCAAAGAATGCTTGTATTTAAATAGATGTTCAATGAGTTACAAGAGTGATCAAATATCACTATACAAAAATTACAATATACAAAAGAATCATATATACAAAAATGATCAAAAGAATGAATCCACAAATCACACTTTACAAATACTTGCTTCACTATACTTCACAAGTGAATAATATGAAACAGGATAATAACATACACAAATAAAATATAAAAGATAGAGATAGGAAGAATTAACACAAGAGATTTTTTAACGTGGTAAAACCTCCAAGGAGGAAACATCCATGGGTTGAAATACAACCATTAAGGTACTATATATATTGGATGATAAAAATAGAGAATCCACAAAGTGACCAATCTTTAGCTCACCCAACCTAGTGGAGTCTAAGTCTACCCAACCCTATTGGAAAGTATGAAATCCCTCAATGATGCGGAACCACCATATATTGGACAACACACAAAACCAACATCGATGGAAGATTAGAAATTCCTCAAGAGTGCATACACCTCCCGTGTACCCCGCTCTTTTGGAGTCTATGTCTAACCATACGCCTAGGCCTACCAATATAATAGCCAACTCCCTATCCAAGGCACTCATGCCTCTAGAGAGCCTCCCATGCATGACTATCCGAGTCCTCCCGACTCTAGCCATGACTTCTTGCTTGCCTATCCGAGTCATCCCGACTCTAGACAAGTCTTCTTGCTTGGCTATCCAAGTCATCCCGACTCTAACCAAGACTTCATGCCTTTTACAAGGAATTCCTAGTGTGATCATGTGAATGCAAATGATGCAAACAACCAATTCAACATAGAACATGCGATCAATACATTCCATGGTACAAATAGACCTAAACATGTGATATCACAAGTAATAAAAGTCTAGATGCAAAATACAAGAATAAAACCTAAAGTATGTGTAAACACCAAACACATAAGCTCAAAGTCTCATTCACACATACAACACTTGAACAAAATATATTCATGAGGTACAAGTTCAAGATGCTATCAATATACAATAAAATGCTAGATACATGAGATTAAATCAACCAATATTCTAGCCAAAAATATAGAGCAAGGATTTAAGATATAAATCAATTAAATCCTAGATAGCTCTAAAACACATACAAATACAATAATCCTAGATTTCATCAATCAAAGAATCAAAACAAATCTCAAGGTCATTTATCACAAAATTGATTCAATAAAGTCACAAACAACCTAAGATATCAACCTAATCACAATACAACTCACAATCATGTGAAAAACCTAGAATCATGGAAACTAGTTCACAAATGTCTCTTAATAGACTTTCGATTAGGATTGATTTTGAAGCTATCTTTCTCAATAGCATTCACCAAACATACAATTATTTATAGAAGAAGAAACCCCAAGCAAATTGAATGTTATAAAAGAAGAAATCCCAAAGATAAGACCAATACCTTGGATTCACGAGCTGGTTCGGTTTTCTATGTAGAACCACCAGAAAAATCAATCAAACAGCTGCCAAACAACTTGGAAAAGGTAGAGGACTCGATTACGAATGATCTCTAACTTGAATCACTCAATTCCGACTCTGTATGAAGAAGTTATGGTGTTTGGAAGGTGAGAAAATTGGATAGAAATATTCTGACGGGATTTGCAATTTTTCTTCTTTTTAAAAATGAAATGGAGGGAATGGAGGGAATTTAAAAGGAGGAGAGAGAGAGATTTTTCGGGCCAATCAGAGGTGGCCACATCACCCACCCCGTGGGGGGCGCGTGGACCACATGGGACCAGAAGGGTCCTCTGGCCGTGGGTCCCACGGCTCCCACACGGCTTGGGCCATGTGGCCTTTGGCCACGCTCTCGTCTCGCGCGCTCCCTCACGTTCTTCAACCATATTTTGGGCATCCGAACTCCGATTTTAAATCCGTTTTTGGATTACAAACCATGAATCCCTCACGCACGACGAAGACTACACAACTTTGAAAAATGGTTGAGAAATCATCTCGGAAAACGATGATGAAGTCAACTCAACGAATGAGAACGAAAAATAGCATAGCTACATCGTTTAGACTCGAAACTATGTGAATGAGTAACCGAAACGACTTAAACTCAATAAGGAATCATAATAGAGCATATTCAAGTCCAAATACAAAAATATGGAAACATACAAACACAAAGATACACACATATGCTATTTCCTAGACATAGTCCTAGAACATGCAATAAGCAAAGTTTGTCAAGATAGTATAAATGCATGGGCATTTATTCTCAAGTGTGTGAAAGTGATATATAAATGATGTTTAATGACTAGCTCCTTTTAGGGCGACACTCGCAATAGGACGAGGTCGGAGAGTAGCACAATAGTGAATAAGATTCATTCCCACAGGGATCGAGTGGCCGATTACCGAAATTGATTTGTTCCAAAGCTATTCAAACAAGCAAAATTCAATGATGGATTATACTACTCAGTTGTAACTTAAACTACACTAATGCAATAATTGAAAATAGATAAGAAATAAAACCCGAATGTGATGATACAGAGAGATATGCTAGAATTTGAATCCACCCCACCCAACATTTAAAGCCCGTTTAAGACTCAATTACTCATCCAAAACATAGAAATGCAATTTGTAGATTCATGCACCCTATTATTAACCTACAATCTTGGTCAAGCAAAGTAAGTTACACCCAAAATCATACCCAAGCCTATCTTTTGATTACCCGGAATATATGAATGGGTTCATGATCACCGCAAACGTGGTACGCGATAGTTCTATAAACTACCGGTAACTGATATGCGTGCGAGTTTCTACCCTTTCGCAAGTATACGAATCGTTCGCCACGTATAGTGGTTACGAGTAAGGGTATCGTTCCCACGGAGGAGTTGTTGTACACTTAAGTAGGTTCTACGTCTTTGTTATAGCCATGTTATTTACACTAATTACAAGCAAGAAAAGTAAAAGGGAGAGGGTAGCAAGCAATTATCTAAGCTAATGGCTAGGATGGCTAATTTTAAGCTATGCGTATCCTATGGTCACGGATACGTAATCTCTAATTACAACTACAACTAAAGAGATGTAAACCTAAGACAATTCTAATTAATCTAAATTAACTAAATTATCAACTAAGTAGCAAGTAAGTAAATTAACACTAAGTCACTACAATTAAATTACACTAATGTCTCAATTAATTAACTACAACTAAGTTACACTAACTTAACTATAACTAACTAAACTAACTAATTCTTGCAAGGTTATGCAAGAGCATGGATAAATGAAAAGGGATTTTATTAATTGATCACAATTAAGCTCATTAGTTCTATGGCATATGTAATTTAACAACTACCACTCTAATTATTATCAACTATGATCTTAGAATGACAATAATAGAGTAATTACACCTAGAACCTAGAATTAGTTAATAAATGTTGATCATGCAATTACTAACCAAATCTTCTCCAATCTAGCTAATCAAATGTTATTAAACAAGATTACAAGTTACTAATTTGTCCATCAATAACATGCATCCATTCAATTTAACTCAATTCAACATTCAATAACTAAATATGGATATATAAAAGATATATAGATCAATCAATTACAATAATAAATCATATGAAAATCAATCCCTTAACATAAAGATTATTATACACATACATGTTACATGAATCACAAATACATGAAAGAAGTAAGAGTAAGAAGTAACCACAAGATGGTAATCTTCTTGTCTTTCAATGAAGCTCCAAATCTACTCCTTCCAAGCTATGAAGCTCACATGCAACCATGTAGTGTGAGTTTAAACTAACTAGGCTATTCTAATGTAATTCTAAGCTATTTGGTGTAATTTAGTCTAAGAGGATGTGTATTTGGATGTTAGGTGATCGCGCTCCAAATGTTTACATTTAGCGCTCCCTAACTTAGCTTTTGTAATCGTTTTACGAGCCCTTTTTGGTATTTAATATTTTAAATAAGTGTTTTTTAGGTATTTCAGCTCATTAGGGGTATTTTGGACCAAACTGGAGAAAAGTAGCGAAATCAGGGCAAAAGAGGGCAAATATGTCATTTGGGAGAATCAGGGGTCAAAGTGCAATTCTGGATGAATTATTGCATATTCGGTAATTAAGGAAGAGCTGAGGGGTACATTCTGTAAATCGCCAATCAACGCAGTCAGCACGCGCCACGTCAGCCTTGGACGACGACGTTTTGGCCTCTTACACGTCATCATGACGTCATCGATGATGTCATCGCCTTCAACCTTCAACCTGGTCAGCACAGACCCGCGAACCCGACCCGACGACCCGTTGACCCGGCGTTGACCCGACTGTAACCCAGATGTTTTCCGACGGTTTCTGACGTCTTTTTCCGACGGCCGTCCACCCAGAATGGTTACCGGAGCTCCTCCGGTCCGTTTGCCACCAGTTTCGGCCTCCCATGCATGCAATTTCCACCTCCATTAACTCCTCCAAGTCTTCAAACCACCATGGCCAACCAAGCTTGGAAGCTTGCCTCCAGCGGCTTCTTGCCCGCTCCAAACACGTCCAAACTGGCCCAATGACGGCGTTTTCATGTGGCGGTAACAAGCCCGCAGTCCCGAAGGTTAGAAGTCGCCGAAAACCTTCCGTTTCGCGGTGACTTCACGACGGCGGGAACAAGCTCGCCTTTCAGAGTTAACAAGCTCGCCGGATCGCCTGGAAATGTGGCAGCTCATCCACTTGCTTCTCCTCTGACTTGAGCTTATCCCATACACATTACAACCTTAGATATTATTAGATATTTTACATTTAACTTATAATATACAAAATATCTAATATATGTCTTAGTTAGTAAGTTAATATACACCATATACTACACTACACAATAGAATTAGATAGTTAGTTAGTTTTAAGTTAGTTTTTAGTTGTAGAATTAAGAGAGAGAATAACTCTCTCAACTTTAGTTAGTGTTCTTCATAATTTTCCCATCATTTTCTAGGTAGCCAAACACCACTTTGAGCTACTTAGACTTGATCTTTTCAAGTTGCTCTAGAAGGGAATTGTTCTTGGACTGCAAAGGGGAGTCTTCTTGGCCAAGAAACCAATCCAAATGGGTTTGTTTTACTCTTCTTTTGTATTCTCTAGTTCATTTATTTCTATGTGTAACTAAATCCTTTTGTTAAGGGATTGATGTAACTCTTGTAATTAAACCAATGATTTAATCAATCCATTTGTTATTCACTCTCTAAGGCTTTGTATGTGTGTATTATGAACTCTAATGATATGTTGATGATATGTCTTGCATAAACATATATTTGTACACACTTGGTAGTTGATTTCATGCATAAAGTGTCACACTATGTGTATGAAGGTTTCAATATCAATTTCATAGAGATATCTCTAAGTAATTCATGATTTGAGTTAAGTAGAAAATCTCTACATCACTATTCCTAAATCTTCTCTTAATCACTTATCTATGATATTAGATTATGTGATAGATGATGGATTTTGTGCTTAACATTATTGATAAATGAATTGCATGCCTTAGAATGTTGTGAATGTGCTTAATGAATGATTGGTTAATGAATTGGTAATTACTTGAATGAATCAATCCCCTAACATCTCTTAGTCTAGCTTAATCATCTTTTAATCAAGCTTTAATCTTAGTTAATTGCAATCTTAGTATAATTGATCTTGATAGCATTAATTAGTGAACTTGTTAGCAATTAGGAATTCAATAAGCAATGATCACCTAGAACTTACTTGTTAGCTAAATACCTTTCTCGTGGGAACGATCACCCTTACTCGTGTACACTTTACTACTCGTACGACTCGTGCACTTGTGAAGGGTAAATCTACCTCGCGCCCCTTTAATTGCCGTTGTAGTTAAGTAGCTAGAATCCTTGACCTAGGATCCAATTAGTTTTAGTTAGCCTCATTTAGTGTAATTAATTAGAACCGGTGTGGGCGTGTCATGAATCACAAATACATGAAAGAAGTAAGAGTAAGAAGTAACCACAAGATGGTAATCTTCTTGTCTTTCAATGAAGCTCCAAATCTACTCCTTCCAAGCTATGAAGCTCACATGCAACCATGTAGTGTGAGTTTAAACTAACTAGGCTATTCTAATGTAATTCTAAGCTATTTGGTGTAATTTAGTCTAAGAGGATGTGTATTTGGATGTTAGGGTTAGTGTTTAAGGTTGGGAAAGGAAGAATATATATAGTAGGGAAGATTTGGGCAAGTTTGGACGTGCAATCTCCAAGGTCGGTCAAGTGGGCGGGCTTGTTCCCGCCTGGAAGGCGAGCTCTTGCCCGCCGTCGAACCCGCCGCGCGAACCCACCTTGCCTTATGGCGACTTCATACCTTCAGGAAGGCTGGCATATGCCCGCCTCATGAACCCGCCATGACTTCTGCTCATGGTTGGCGAATTACGCAATGCACCCCTGAATTCTTCCTTAATCACCAATATGCAATAATTCCTCCAGAATTACACTTTGACCCCTGATTCTCCATAATTACATATTTGCCCTCTTTTGCCCCAATTTCGCCACTTTTCTCTAGTTTGGCCCAAAATACCCCTGATGAGCTGAAACACCTGAAAAAAACTTATTTACAATATTAAATACCAAAAAGGGCTCGGAAAACGGTTACAAAAGCCAAGTTAGAGAGCGCTAAATGTAAACATTTGGAGCGCGATCAGTTCATTAAGTTTATTGGTGCACTAAATGAATCCTATACGCTAGCCTAAGTAGGTCTACTTTTCTAGACATGCATAGAGGGCATTTTATCGAACACGTGGTGTGCGTCTCCGGTCGGTATGTAACACACCACAATAAATCATTCAAAATGGAGATCAATCACTTGAAAGCATTTTAAGCACACAAAAATACCCATACAAATCGCATTAGCATATAATAAATAAGTAAGAGTCAATACATAATACAAATTATGGGTGGGGTTTCATCAAATCCTAGCACTAGATGTTTAGCTCATCATATTATACAAAATAGCCATACAATAGATTAACTCAAACAAATACATGGCTATGAAAAAGAATAAAAGAGAAAGGGTTTAGAGAAAACTAATGAAGAGCTTCCTCTTCTTCTTTGGATCTTCTTCTCCTTCTATCTTTCTTCAACTCTCTCTTGCCCAAAAAGGTGGGGTGATGGTGGATGTGGAAAAGTGGGAGTGAAGTTTGTGTTTGGATGTTAGGGAGATATGGAATCTTGGTGGGTTTCTAAGGATGGAGATGGTGATGTAAGAGGAATGTGTAAAGGTGAGGTCTTGGTGACTATTCTTGGGTGAGAGAGCTTGTGTGGTTTAAAAATATCAAAGGTTTATATAGATGAATGAATTAGGTCAAGGGTAAGGAGGTAATTTCCATGAAGAAAAACAAATTCTAGGCAAAGGGCAAGCTTGGGGCAAGCTTGGTGATTTGCAGCCTGGACCCGAGTGGTTAGCGAGCTCGGGGCGAGCTGCTTGAGCTCGCCTTGGGCTCGCATCTCTCTCGGGTGAAGTTTTCCAGCTTCACGCACCGTTGCGAAAATGGCCATAACTTCTTCTAGAGAACTCAGAATCGTGATCCGTAAAAAGCGTTGGAAAGTAGACTCGTGGGGCTTTCCAAAAATAGGTTATACGAAATGTAGTTCAATCGAAGGAGGGAGATATGGCCCCTAAATGTTGAAAGCTCTGCACTAAGATTTCCAATTTCAGCCGTTTAACCTCCAAAACTCTTTAATTATGCTCAACACCTTATTTTAGAGCATACAACCCAGACAATGCTCACAAAATGCATTATATACAAAAACACGCTCAACAACGAGTACAAAATCTAGGAAATGGGGACCTCAAATAGGTATGTAAATCATCCAATCATTTAACCATGAAGGAACACACAAGGATGTCGTGTGTGTGTGTGCCTAGCCTTGTAAGAGATATGAGGTCTTATATTACCTTTGATGATCAATGAAGCACATATCTGTTTAAAGCCGGCATCTTGTATGAATTGTGGCCAAGACTTTTCTTCGTCTTCTTAAATCTTCAACATATGGACCACTAAACATTACAAAAGAAACACGTTTTGATATGGAATACATGCCAACACAAACTATAAATCTAACAATCTCCCCCTTTGGCAAATTCCATATCAAAACCCATAAACATACACTAAAACACTTACAAAGAAAATTTGGTCACAATGAGTACAATGAGTTACACATATAGATACAAATTAAAACAACAAGAATTGAACTTCATCTTGGTCTTCTCTTGATATCACCTAAAATAAACTTGAAAGCACAAGAATATCCAAGAGACAACACATATGGCAATATACAATCTTAGGCAAGAAAATAAAACATTTAAGTTCAAATGGATCATGTATGCTCCCCCTTAATACATACTATCCAACAAAACATTCTTAGCCAAGATTCAACAAAAAAAAATATTACATGCCATAAAGTTCAAACTTGATACCAAATATACTAAAACAACAAAAATAAAATGAGACTAAGCATGCTAGATATCTCCCACATCTCTCATATTTCTCCCCCTTTTTGACATGATATGAAGCCAAAGGGAAAGAGTAAGAAAATATACCTCAAGGAACTCTCTAGCCACTTGTGCCACCAAGGAAAGTATTACGGTTTGATGATCTCACATAGTGCTTTGTTGTAGTTGCTTTTCCTTCCAATTCTTTGATCCTCTCATCTTGTACAACAATTTTAGCACTAAGATGTTCAATCTTCCTTTGTGACGCCTCAATCAATCTTCGTGACTCTTCAACCTCAATCTTCAATTGCATAGCCCAACTTGGAAGAGTAGGTGAGCAAGGAACATGGCTAGAATCAAGAGATTCACTAAATAGCCTAAAAGTATCACAAGACTTTCCTTTTTCCTTATATGACATGCTTGTCACACGTTTCTCACTTAACTTTTCCAAGGGAGGAAGTATCACATCATCATCAAAAGTCTTCACCCCTTTGGCTAAGCACAATTGAGTAGTAAATCCCGGAAAAGCTAATTTCTTATCCAATCGACTTGTGCAAGCTGCAATCTCAATTTGTTCCACAAGCAATTCACCAAGATTTATAGGTTTGTTAGTCACCAAGGCATACACAATCTTGATTTTATCTCTATTAAGCTCAGAAGCATTAGTAGAAACAACAAGATTGGAGCAAACGAATAAATGCCAAAAAGCACTCACTTTGGTTAGCTCGCCTTGTCTAATAAAAGCACGTTTCCCCCACATAAAATTAACATCATCACAAAGAGTTTTACCCAATAAACATATACAAAGGCAAAAACATTATATTCAACAAATCATCATGCATATAAGAATTTATTATAGCATCCCCATGATTTATCAAAAATAAGAATAATGCCAACAAACAACAAACTTGAAGAACATGTGAACATGTCATAAAAGAGAACAAAAATTTAGCATATTATGCTCCCCCTTGACAAGTGCCTAATCTAAAATCAAGATAGAAAAATGTTCACCAAAATCACCACACAATCACATCACAAGCAATTTTATTAGATTTGCAAATAAGCTTCACATATCCAAGAGAGTTACATCAAGATTTTCAATCACT
The DNA here is from genome assembly GCA_030490815.1 of Acer saccharum. Classification (NCBI taxonomy): domain Eukaryota; kingdom Viridiplantae; phylum Streptophyta; class Magnoliopsida; order Sapindales; family Sapindaceae; genus Acer; species Acer saccharum. The sequence continues at coordinate 18,109,394 of CM059871.1, forward strand.
CTCATATGTCTTCAAAAATTGCTAAAGTATCAAAATACTAAATAAGCAAAAGTGAGTGTGTGAAGATTTTGCTTCAAGTATATGAAAAGAAGTAATTTGATAATCAAGCATGCAAACAATTTCAACATCTATTCATCTTAGGCCTTTCCATAAAAAGGTCAAACCGGTTATCATCCGAAATTTTGTTTATAAAGAGAATGGATTTCAACATGAGAGCGTGTGTGTGCATGTGGCTCGTCAACCCATTTCTATTTGTCAACCCGAGCTCATTTGATTATTCAACTATACTCCATAAGCCTTTTTTTTATTATTTAGGCTTGAATTAAAGATTTTTTTTTTTTATGATTCAATTCAACACTTCTTTGATTTTTCTAACAAAAACATATACTTCTTATGTCGGCTTTCACTCATCACAATAGCGTAGCCCTTTCTTACATTGGGCAGCTGCACAACCAAGATGTGTAGCCCTTTCCATGAGGATGCTCATTGAGTTCTATGTTGCCGAAGCAAATGGATACCAACCATTGGTCATTTTTAAATGTACTAGTCCTTAGGACTTCAAGGTGTATCCAAAGCTAACATCAATCAAATTCAACATACTTAACAAGACATACAAGAGAAGCAAAGTGCATTTTTGAAACCAAAATTTAAGGCTTAAAAGCACATGATCAAGAAGCAAGTAAAGAGACTTACTCAAGATCTCTACTTCTCAAGAGAGTAGCTATCAAAGAATATGAAGCTCACATTATTCAAAAATTCGCCACTCAACAATCATACAAATAACAACACACATCATGAATAAGATTAATGTGAACACTTATCACCAAAAGATCTTAAACTATCAAATGTCAAAGAAGACCATATAAACACTATACTAGTTCTCAATTATGACATGCTTCATCAATGTGGTACAAACAATGACTTGAAAGTTGAAAAATCAAGTAAGCAAGCAATATGATATAGAGATACCTTCGTAAGCTATTTTCATCAAATACAATGCCTTCACCCTTTTTATGAGTCCTCTTGGCTTGTAAGTCCTCATGACTACAAGTTATAGGTGTGTCGATTCCAAGAGACTAAAGACAATGCAATTCAACTCACAAAACAAAAAAAATGACTTTCTCTAAAAGCCTTAACATGATTGTCACCATATAGATTCCAAAAAAATACTTCTCAAAAGTTAATCAACAAATTTTGACTATCATAACAATCAATGTGAGATAGCTAAGTTCATGTCAAGTTGTAAAGATACAAAGCAAACAAGCTAAGCTTCTTAACAACAACACTAGTCTTAAAGCTAACTCACATGCGCAACTTACACTAATGGTAAGAGTACTCACCCTTGACAAATTTAGTCTTGAGTGAACTTACATGAACATTATATTCTCTTTGACTACAATGTTGAACCTAGAGTAAAGTTCTTCCACAACTTGATTCACAATAATATCATTAAAACTCTTCTTTTCAACATTGTTAGCAACACATGCATTGTCAAATTTTGAAGGATATGCATTCTTCACCTTCCGGATATTCTTAACATGCTTTGAGATGTTATTGAAACTAAATATAGCACGGTGTGTATAAACCTATCTAGAGGGGGGGTGAATAGATTTTACGCTTTTTACCCAATTTTTTGTGTTAGTCAAAATTACGAATTTACCCTCAAGATAATATAAACAAGCAAGTGTAATATGGTGCGGAAATTAAATCAACACTTGATTTTTACGTGGAAACCCTCACGGGAAAAACCACGGGCTATGTAAGTAAGCCACACTCGAACCTCGAATCCACTAAATGTGCAAACGATTACAACCTAATCCCGGAAGTAATCACACACCTACCTAATCCCGGTATGAGTGAACCTAGTCCAATTTGCTTGTGATCTAAGCAACCTAATCCCGATTGCTACACACAAGACTTACCTTCTCTAGAAGAGAATACAACCCTAAGTGAATATATGTTAATATCTAAAATGCAACATAGAGCAAGGGAAACCCTATATGCTTATCTAAGATGATTAATATGCAATTAAGAACAATCCTAGATATCAAAACTAAATGACATGTCAAAAAGCATAGATAATCATAGATTATAAAAACCTAGATATCTATCAAAAACAACACTCAATCAATTCATTACAAATAATCTCTTTTCTTGTATTTAGCATATGATCTAAAACATACAAGTAATTTAAAAGAGATGGCTTGATAGTAAAAATATTACAATAAAATGAACTTAATCAAAATCTTACCAAGCAAGTTGTGATGATGCAAACCCATACATGGATGCACTCTATATAGACATAGAAGATGCAATATGAAATTTGATGCAAAAGGAGTTTGATTTGAGTGGTTAAAGATGAGTTCTTGATTTGATTTTCTCTCAAATCTCTCTCTCTCTCTCTCTCAAGAATATGGAGCCTCTCTCTCTAGGGTTTGATTTTGTGGCACACCCTCAAAATGATGAGAAAGATATGTATTTATAATGCCCAAATGAAACTACGTCGTTTTGGAAGAAATGGAAAAAGTATGGGTATTTTCACAGTACTTGCGTCAGAGCAGCGACTCAACATTCGAGCGCTTCGAAACATGACCAAATGACATCAAAACTTTCATATAATATATCGTTGGAAAGGTATGAATGTCTACTTTCTACTCGTTTTTATAGAATGACATTGTAATGTCTGTAGAAAAAGTTATGGTCAATTGAGTTACCAAAGGTCAGAAACGAACAACAACAGAGTTGCCCTGTTTTGGTTGTAACTTTGGAGATTTTAAAACCAATCCAAACGGTCATGAAATATTATGAATAATATACCGTTGGAAAGGTATGGGTGTCTAGTTTGTACAGAAATTTTCAAAACTCATTTTGAAGCTTTGTGTAAAAAGTTATGGTCACAAGACCATGCAAAGGTCAATTTTGAAAACACTTAAAACATTGAAATCCAATCTTTTAAAACTAGACACCTTACTCCAATCAACCAAACCAAAACTACCACTTATCCAAGAGAAGAATGAGACCTTCTCAAGTGGTCAACCATCGCGCTAAGACATGCACACCATCGTGCAAGCGCAGACGTTTCCGATCACACAAACGGAAACGAATTACACCACACTTAAGACTAATCATGAAGTGCAAGTGTGGGTATTGAATGCATCCTAATGCCTAACATGTCATGGCATTATCATTGAACAAGATACACTCAATTCAAACATGCATGAATAGAATTCATGACTTTGCATCCTAATGCCTAAACATGTCATGGCATTTCAATAAACTAGATGCAATTAAATAAACATGCATGAAGAGATATTCAACAATTATGAATGCACACATATGAAAACACATAACATATAAGAATAACATTTATGCATGAGTTGTGAGTGTGTGCAACTATCTCTTCAAGACAAGTAAGCACCTAGAATATTACCTTTGGTGCTTGTCAATAATGAGGTCTTCAAAGGGCCTAATGCACTAACAACAATATCTAAACTACCCTTACAAAGAATCCCCACAAATGGTTTGATCACGAAATAAGCCAATTAACAACAACGGGAATCCTTACAATCTCCCCCTTTGGCTATTTCGTGACAAAACCATCACTCACATTGATTCCTCACAAAAAAAAAAATAGAAACTACGGGATTACAATGATATTCTACATTACAAATAGATAAGAGAATGCAACTTGAAGTCTTCAATCCTCTTGTAGAATAATCAACCCTGAAAAGAGTTTCTAACATTTCCAATACAAGAAAAGTGTGAGATTAATCATGTGAGAACAATACCAAGCATTTGCATTTTTAGAATTTATGCACAACATTACCAAATGTATGCAATGAATGATAAATGCAATACTCCCCCTCAAAGGGTTACTCCCCTTCAATTTATGTTCTCCCCAAAATGCACAAAAGCTTCTATATTTTGCAACTCCCCTTACCATATCCTACTCCCCCTTTTTGTCATGGTATAGGCAAAGGAGTAGTCCCCAACCGGGTCACTCATAGCAACGAGAGATAGAAGCATGCAAGATTTGCATATACATATAAGTCACATTATGCACTTAAATTAATTTGAGAGAAACAAGGAGATTTATTTGAGAAAATGTGTGAATCCAACATGCTTTGCATACAAGACATATAGCATTCAAGTCCAAAATACAATGGTATTTGGCAAAGCAAATGACAAAGGTTTCTAATTTGAATTCAAACCAATTTCACCAATGTCATAGGAAAAGCAAGGATATAGAGATTATTGATTTCAATTAAGAGTAACTATATCCAACTTTATAAGCGAAACATGGCATGAGCGACTTTGCACCCTATTTGATTTTTTCGGATAAGATATCTGTATGATAGTAACCATGTTCAACTAATAAGAAAGAGAGACATTTAGAATGTAATTCCTTTGAACGGATACAAGATCCTTTATTCATTTTGAGTCTCATTAGCTTTCACACAAGTTTTGCATTTTTAAGAATATGCAATCATCAATTCATGCTTTTCATGTGAGCATGTTGTATGAATTTCATGCTCTTTCAATAAGCATTAGCATGTTATTTAAGAAACATCATGTCATGGAGATAACTATAGGTCATTCACATCATACTTCTTATGTAAATCTCCTAGTCCAAAAATGCATGTTTGAACATAAATATGACATGGATTGTAAACAAGCAAGGTTCACACTTATAGAATAGAAAACATATATACATATGTACAACCAAGCTTACTCAAGCAATCAAAAGAAGAGGCATAAGTTATTTCAAATTTTTTGCAAGTTACAAGAATGCAAAATAGCTCTCTTTGCTTGAGTTCCCCATATGGGGTCAATCATAGAACATCACTCCACAAGACATATCCCAATAGATCTACTAAGAGTTTTAAATCGAGTAGAATCTAAGGGTTTAGTAAATAGGTCCGCAAGTTGATCATTAGTACCTACATGTTCAAGTACTATGCATTTATTTTCAACAAGCTCTCTAATGAAGTGATAGCGGATGTCAATATGCTTAGTTCTAGAATGTTGCACCGGATTCTTGGAAATATTAATAGCACTCATGTTATCACAAAAGAGAGTGAGAGTACCTTGATTGAATCCGTAGTCTACTAGCATTTGCTTCATCCATAGGAGTTGTGTGCATCCACTCCCTGCGGCTATGTACTCGGCCTCGGCCGTGGACAAGGAAATCGAGTTTTGCTTCTTGCAAAACCAAGACACCAAGTTGTTGCCTAGAAAGAAGCAACCGCCCGATGTGCTCTTCCTATCATCACAATTTCCTGCCCAATCCGCATCACTATATCCTACAAGACTAGGATTAGTGTCAAATGAGTATCAAATCCCATAATTAGAAGTCCCATTCACATAGCAAATGATCCTCTTTACTGAAGAGAGGTGGGACTCCTTAGGATCCGCTTGGTACCTAGCACACACACACCCACACTAAAAGATATATCGGGCCTACTTGCGGTCAAATAAAGCAAGCTACCTATCATGCCACGATATAGAGTTTATTCCACACTTTTACCACTAGCATCCTTGCTTAGCTTTAAAGTGGTACTCATGGGTGTATCACAATGTTTGGCATTCTCTAAACCAAACTTCTTCACTAGGTTCTTAGCATATTTGGCTTGGGTTATGAAAATCCCATTATCTAGTTGCCTAATTTGCAAACCTAGGAAGTAACTAAGCTCACCAACAAGACTCATCTCAAATTCAAGAGACATGACATCAACAAATTGTTGGACTTTGGTGTTGTTGGTGGAGCCAAAAACTATATCATCAACATATATTTGAGCTATGAAAAGCTCATCATTGTCTCTCTTGATGAATAGTGTCTTGTCAACACTACCTCTTGTGTAGTTGTTGTCAACAAGAAATTGAGTGAGGCGCTCATACCAAGCCCTCGGTGCTTGTTTCAACCCATAAAGTGCCTTCTTGAGGCGATAAACATGATTGGGGTGGTGTGCATCCACAAACCCCTTAGGTTGTTCAACAAACACTTCCTTTTGCAAGAAGCCATTGAGGAAGGCACTCTTGACGTCCATTTGGTGCAATTTGAACTTGTGCACACAAGAGATGGACAAGAGAAGCCTAATGGACTCTAAGCGGGCAACAGGAGCAAAAGTCTCCTCAAAGTCGATACCCTCAATTTGAGAGTACCCTTGTGCTACAAGTCTAGCCTTGTTCCGCACTATGTTGCCATCCTCATCGGATTTGTTCCTAAATATCCATTTGGTGCCTATGACATTAGTGGTCTTAGGCCTAGGAACTAGAGTCCAAACCTCATTCCTTTCGAATTGGTTTAGCTCTTCTTGCATGGCAAGAACCCAAAATTCATCATTTAAGGCTTCTTCAGCCTTTTTGGGTTCAATTTGAGAGGTGTAGCATGTATAGCTAATAAGATTAGCAAGTTGACGTCTAGCCCTAACACCCTCATTTACCTCTCCAATGATATCTTCTTTATCATGGAGTTTCCTAACCCATGGAGCGGGTTCTTTAGAGTCCAAGAGAGGAACTCTATCAATAGGTTGTGTGTCATTATTGTTGACATTAGATGTCCCAACATTAGGTGACACCACAACCTCCTCCAAAGGAGAACCATCACTAAAAATAACCTCCTCCTCATGATCATTTGACTTGAGCCTAGTATCATCAAATACAACATTGGATGATTCCATAACACTTAGAGTCTTAAATTGAAAACTCTATAGGCTCTACTATTTAAGGCATAGCCAATAAAAATACCCTCATCACTCTTAGCATCGAATTTGCCAAGTTGATCACGGTCATTCAAAATGTAGCATTTGCTTCCAAAAGTGTGGAAGTAGCTAACATTTGGCCTCTTGCCTTTCCATAACTCATAGGAGGTGCTTCTAGTACCGGGCCTTAGGAACACTCTATTTCCTATATAGCAAGCCGTGTTGATGGCTTCGGCCCATAGGTTCCTAGGGACATTGTTGCTAAGCAACATCACACGGGCCATCTCTTAGAGGACCCTATTCTTCCTCTCAACAACTCCATTTTGTTGAGGTGTCCTAGGAGCAGAAAATTCATGGGAGATGCCTAAACCATTACAAAAGGTTTCAAAGGTGGCATTCTCAAATTCTCTCCCATGGTCACTTCTAATCCGTTTTATGCTTTTAATATTAGAGTTCATTTCATTTTGAATTTTATTACAAAGCATTTTAAACTTATCAAAAGTTTCAGATTTTCTCTAAGAAAATATGTCCATGTGAACCTAGAGAAATCATCAACACAAACAAAAATGTATCTCTTTCCACCCAAACTTTCGGTTTGCATGGGACCCATAAGGTCCATGTGGAGAAGCTCAAGAGGCTCCTTGGTGGTGAGATACTTACCCTTTTTGTGCATGCTTTTGGTTTGCTTTCCTTGTTGGCAAGGTCCACAAATACCATTGGCTTTCTTCCCAAGCTTAGGGAGGCCACGCACACAATTGAACTTTCCAAGGGTCCGTAGATCCCTAAAGTTCATGTGGCCAAGTCTTTCATGCCACAACTCAATTTGCTCATCTATGGACACATGATTTGATACAATACTAGCTTCAAGACAATAGCAATTGTCGCTAGATCTCATGCCCTTCAACAAGGTTTGTCCATCGGGTTTAAGGATAGAGCAATAGTCTTTAGAAAACAAGACGGAATATCCTTCATCACTAAGATGTGAAATGCTTATTAAATTGGCTTTCAAGCCATCAACAAATAAAGCATTGGATAAGGAGGGTAATCCGGGAACGGAAATGGTTCCTTTCCCTACAACATTTCTTTTGGATCCATCACCAAAAGTGACATTTCCACCTTCCTCCATAACAAGAGTCTCGAAGAAACTCTTGTTTCCCGTCATGTGCCTAGAGCACCCACTATCCAAATACCAAAAATTAGAAGAATTTGCCTTCAAGGCTATTTGTGCAACATGGCAAACATTTTCATTCTTTCTAATCCACTTAGCAACAATTTTAGCTTTCTTAGTGGTCTTTGGTACATGTGCTCTACTATTTCTAGGATCATGCAAATCAATATTTTCATTCCTATAAACATGCATCTTGGCTCTATTCTTTCTCTTTTCAATCATGCTTTGTTTTCTACAAATTTTAATATTTTGAAAGCAATTTGGTCTAATATGACCATCACAACCACAAAAGTGACAAATAGGGATGAAAAAAGGAATCATACCTCGTCTTTGTGCACGCATGGGAGCTCGTCCATGTCTTTGTGGATAAGTGGGTTCAATCCATCTTCGTTGTTGAACCGGTCTAGGTTGCTTCCAAGCTTGAGGTTGCATGATTGGTCTCTTTCCTTTGTGAGCCAATTTGGGAGAAGTGTTGGCTTGAGGAACCTTAGGAGGTTGAGTTTGAGATTTCCTTCTTGGCCTCATTTTCACTTGTGCATTAGAACATTGTCCTACTTCTAACTTTGTAAGGTTTATGATTTGTATTGGCTTGATTCCATTGCAAAACACTCTATGTTTGTATTAGTTGTTGCTTAGGACATTATTTGAAGAAAGGAAGCTTAAAAAGTGAAGAGAAACGTCTAGTGCAAATGTCGTCTTCAAGAGGTGAAAATCGTCAAAGGTAAATCTTGACTTCTATCCTCTTGCAAGGTGTTAGCGCACACACACACAATTCATACATGTGTGTCCCTGTATCGTGGTTCAAACATTTGGTATAACACATTCACACACTTCATAGCATGCTCATGCATTGATCTTGTATTGACAAACATTGTGAAATTGCATACTTTGTGACTATCTCTTTGATATGGCATGTTTGTGTGAATATGTGTTTATTTGTTTTGTATTTTGTGTTTAGGACTTGAACATGTTCTTATTTAATGCCTTATTGAGTTTCGGTCGTTTTGGTTACTCATACATAAGGTTTCGAGTCCAAACAAGTTGACTATGCTACCTTTCATTCTCATTTGTTGTGTTGTCTTCATCGTCGGATTCCGAGATGATTTCTCAACCATTTTTAAAAGTTGATTAGTCATAATCGTGCGTGAGGGAGTCATGGTTCATAATCCGAAAACGGATTCGAAATCGGAGGTCAGATGCTCAAGATATGGGGCAACGAACCGAGGGAGCGCGCGAGAGATGTGCAAATCACGTGTGGCCACTTGGCCAGCCCGTGTGGGAGGCCGTGGGCCCCACGGGCAAGGGAGCCCTCTGCTCCCGTGGGCCCCACGCGCCCCCCACGGGGTGCTGATGTGGCACCACGTGATTCGCTCAGAAATTCTTTCCTTTCCCTCCTTTTAAGCCAACCTCCTTCCCTCCACACTTTGAAGAAATTCAAGAACACTTTCACGATTTTCTGCAGTTTTCTTCACAATTTTTGTTTACTTGTTTTGATCATATCTCTCTCATACGAACTCGAAATCAATCGATTCAAAAACCAAAATTGTTGGTCTCGAAGAGAGCTACAAACCCCAAGCATTTCCAGAGGCAGCTGACTTCACCATTTTTCTCAGCTGATCCATTTTCAGTACGTGGTCAGTGTTTGATTTTCAACTTCTTCTTTTTTGATTTCATCTTTGATCATCTCTTGATTCTTACTATTTGATTGATGAAATTTGTTGAGAAGTATGTTAGATCACTTGCTAGGGTTGTTTGATCATTTGTTAATTGAGTTTTAGCTTTGTGATTTGTTTTGAACATATATGTGCTAAACTTGATTTATCATGAAATTGATTCTAGAAAATATATGTGTGATGTGCTTCATGTTATTTTCTATGTTTTGTTTCATGATCTAAGAACTAGGTTTTTAGTGTGATAAATTGAATATTCATACCTTTGTTCTTATTGATTTGCATGTCATGATTTCTAGATAATTTTGTGATTGTGTGTTGAAATCATATTCTAGACTGTCATTGAACATGTACATTTTGCTTGATTGATCATCTAGCTTAATTTGATTGTGCTTGCATCATTTGCATCACTTTAGATCATAGCCTTGCATAAGGTTGAAGTCTCTTGCAAAGTGAGTGAAGCTTTGTGAAGAGCAAGGGAGTCTTGACTAGGACATGTGGTCCGGATAGTCAAGCAAAAGTCTTAGCTAGGAGTGTGGTACTCCGGATGGTTGAGCTAGGAGAGCTTAACTAGGATCTTTGTGATCCGGATAGCTAAGCACGAAATCTTCCTAGAGACGTGAGCGTCTTGGATAGGAAGTTGCTTTCTAGAGGTGTAGGATACATCTCGGATAGGAAGTAGGCTTGGTGATTCACTAGCCCGAGGGTAGATTAGGAGTTGATAGCTTGAGCGGATATCATGAGTGATAGCTTGAGTGTGGAAGTCTTTTTCACATAGTGGATTGCTTTGCCGGTGGTTGTGGTATCAACCCGTGGATGTTTCCTCTTAGAGGTTTTACCACGTAAAAACACTTGTGTTCATTTTTGTTTTTACTTTTCTTTATCTTCCATATCTTACATTGATTGCATATCTTGTAAATTGATTAACTCTTATATTAGTGAAATCAATTCATTTGCTAAAATCTAATCAAGTGTACATTCTCTTTGTTATATTCCGCATTATTTTTAAATTGGAAGAATTTGGAGCCTATACCTATTCACCCCCCCCCCCCCCCCTCTAGGTATATTTTACACTATATTGCTTAAGGGAATTTCAATTCGTATCAGAGCGGGTGTCTAGAAGTAATTAGATAGATCCATATTATAGTGTTTGTGTTTTGTTTTGTTGTGTTTTGTTGTGTTTGTTCATTTTTGTAGCTATGGGTGATTCAATGCCGGAAGGTGTCTTTAGTGCTAGACCTCCACTCTTGAATAGTGGTAACTACACCTTTTGGAGAAATACAATGAAAGCCTACATTAGAGCCACCAATGATAAAGCATGGATGAGTGTGAGTGATGTAGTAAAGGAAAAGGAGTCCTTGGATGATCGAGAATCTACTTGCAATCACATTGCTCACGTGGCTATATATGAAGGAAGATTTGAGGATAATAGTGAAGACTCCTCAAGTATTGAGGAAAGTGAAAACTCTTCAAGTAGTGAAGATAGCGAAATCTCCTCCAATGATGAAGAGTTTGAAGTCTCCTCAAATCAAGATTTTATAAGCTTCAATGACAAGATCCTTCAACAAAAGAATGAAGAGAACATCAAGTTGAAGTTGATCAATGCCAATTTAGTGGTGATTTTTAAAGCTCTTATCAATGAAAAGAAGATGTCTTTGGAGAAGATGAGCAAGCAAAGTGAAGTCATCAAGGAGCATGAAAAGACCATTGAAAAGAATGTCTCAAAGGTGGAAGAAAGTGCTCAAGAGCTAGATTATCTAAGAGAAGACTTTATAATGAAGTTGTTTGCCATGGAAGGAGAGATTAAGCAAAAAGAGAACTCTTTGTCTATCATGAAGATAAAAGAGTGTGAGCTTATAGATGAAGTTAAAGCTCTTAAAGAGTCTATTAATGGCATGAAAATTGGAGCCATTAAGCTTGATGATGTGATAAAACTTGGAAAGCATCATGGAGATAAAAGTGGCTTGGGTTATGTAGAAGAAGTTAAGAAGACTCCTACAACCAAGAACAAGTCAAGAAAGTCCAAGAAGAAGAAAGACTCTAGTACCATTCCTTCCAACATCAAAGACAAAGACAAGAAGAGATATGGAACTTCTCAACCGACTTCTCAACCAAAGCATGCACACCCAAAAGGTAACTTTTCTAAATTCATTCTGGTTTGTCATTATTGTAATGTGGTTGGTCACATTAGGCCTAAGTGTTATGAATATGCTAGGCAATGCAAACTAGGAAATGTGGAACATGATAAAAATGTGAAAAAGTTACCTAATCATTCTCCTAAGCATGAGTTTAAGTCTAGTGCTAGACATAACATCTCTAAGTTTATCCCGGTTTGTCATTTTTGCAATGTTGTTGGGCATATCAAACCTAAATGCTATGAGTATATTAGACAATGCAAACTTGGGAATGAGATGTATGCTAGGGAGATCAAAAGACTTCCTTTAGTTGTTTCTAAACATGTTAGGGCATTAGAGACTATGCATGATGAACATGTTAATGAAAAGAAATCAACAAGGAAAGTTTGGGTTAAGAAAAATAATGTGCATTCTTGTGAAATGGATAAATCTTCTTTGAAAGTTTCTAAACATGACAATAGCTTTGATGCTTTTAGAAATGTGCATATTGATCATATTCATGTGAAGAAACCTACCAAGAAAATTTGGATTGAAAAGAATGACATGCATGTTAATAGTAATCATGTTAAGAAATATGTTGAGAAGAAGTTGATTAAGAAGAGTGTTAACCATGATCATTTGAAAAGTCTTGATGAAATATTTGTGCGTGGCAAAAATGATGACTTTAATATGAGTGATGTTTTCATGAAGAAGATAGTTGATGATTTATCTTCTAGATTTCATATTGCCATGCGTAATGATCGTGATGTTGTTTGTGTTGGTTCACCTAAGACCAATATGGTCAAAGGTGAGTGCTCTCATACTTGATTGAGTAGCACATATGAGAATATTTTTGTTCTTGTTTGATAAGAGTTCTAAGTTTGATGCTTGACTATGCCATTTTTAATGTGCTAGGTCTAGTATTCAAACTTGGTGTCTCTAATCAATTCATGAACTTAATATTCTCATAATCACTATGATAGTCAAAATTTGTTGATTAACTTTAAAGAAGTTGAATTTTGAAATCTATTTGGTGAAAGTTTGTGTTAAGACTTTTAGAGAAAGTCATTTTCATGTGTTTGTTTGAGTTGAAAGTGTTTGGTCTTTATTTTCTTGGGATGACACACCAACAACTTGTTGTCATGAGGACAAACAAGCCAAGAAAGCTCATAAAAAGAGCGGAGACCTTTCATTAGTGAAAAAGCTTGCTAAGGTATTTCTCTATTCTAAAAGCTTGCTTTCTATTTCATCTTTTCAACTCTTTGTATGCATGATATCATTGCACATAGATATTAGGCATCATTTCATTAGAGAACATGTTGAACATTCTATTGTTTCTCTAAAGCATATGCCTACTAAAAATCAACTTGCGGATTTGTTTACTAAGTCTTTGGACAAAAAGAGGTTTAAAACTCTTCTAAGATCCATTGACATGATTTGTGTTGATTATTGTCTATGTGTGATTGTGAGTGGCTTGATGAGCAAAACTTTATTTGAATATTAATATCTTTGAGAGCTACTCACTTGAGAAGTAATGATCTTAAATAAATAACTCTTATTGTTTCTAGATCATGCACTTGAGCTTGAAAATTTATTTTTGAAAAGTGCACTAATGCTTCTCTTGTATGTTTTAGTTTTGAGTATATGTGGTTGAATATGTGTAGATAATGGATGCATCTAGAAGTTTATTGTTAAGTACATGATAGATGACCTATGGTATGTATCCATTTTGCTTCGGCACTACATAGTAATCAACGAGCACCCTCATGGAAAGGGCTACACACCTTGGTTGTGAAGCCACCCAATGTAGGAAAGGGCTACGCCATTGTGATGAATGAAAGCCGCCATGAGGAGTATATGTTTTTGTTAGTAAAATCAAAGAAGTGTTGAAATGAATCATTAAAAAAAAAAATTCTTTGATTCTAAGCCTAAAAGAAATGAAAAATAAAAGGCTTATTGATGTATAGTTGAGAATTGTGAAAAAGCTCGGGTTGACAAATAGAAACGGGAAAACGAGCCACATGCACACACACGCTCATATGTTGATATCTATTCATTTTAAAAGCAAAAATCCGGATGAATATCGGTTTGACCTATTTTTGGAAAGGCTTTAGATGGATAGGTGTGGATAGAGTTTGCATGTTGATATCACAATTACTCCTACTATATATTTGAGAAGCATTCACACACACACATTTTGCTTATGTGCTTGATTCATTAGCAATGTGAGAATATTTTTGAGAGATTAATGAAAATCTATGATTCTCTCTTGGACTTTGACAAGTTATGAAATATTTTCTCTTATTGCTTGATTGTGTGAATGTGTGAGTCCCTTGTGAACAAATCTACTTGGTGATAATATGTGGAGCATATGTTAAGGGGGAGCTTTAGTTTATTCAACTTTCGCTTTCTATACGATTTGTTTGCTTAATATCTCGTTCTTTATCTCTTGTGTCCCTTGTCTATTCCTTGACAAAAAGGGGGAGAAAATGTATACCTCACCATGTTTGATATTGGGGAGATTTTGTATACTTCACACTTTGTGTGGAAAAATGTTCCAATTGTGTGATCATATTCCTCTTTGTGCTTAATTGTGACTTTGTCTTAAGGGGGAGAATTCTTGTCTTAAGGGGGAGAAAGAATTCTTTCTTGACAATGTTAAGGATAGTTGGTTCTTGGAAATTGGGAAACTAAGGGAATGCTTTAATATGAACATATTTTATTCACTTGAGATAATGCATTTGTGTATGAGATAAGGGATATCTTCTATGTTTGTTGTTTGGTTAAATAACTCACCATTCTTCTTTAGAGAAGATCTCTTGTTTGGTTGCTATTTTCTCTTACAGGTACTTTGAAGACCGAAAGAGGAATTCTTGAAGACTTGAAGACTTTTTAGTCTAGGAATTTCTTTGTAATGTGAGATTGAGAGTATGCTATCATCTTGAGTTTATTTGAGTGAAACATTGTATGGTGAGGTTGAGTGGTTTTGCCAATGGAATAGCCAAAGGGGGAGATTGTAAGGTTTATGATTTGTATTGGCTTGATTCCATTGCAAAACACTCTATGTTTGTATTAGTTGTTGCTTAGGACATTATTTGAAGAAAGGAAGCTTAAAAAGTGAAGAGCAACGTCTAGTGCAAATGTCGTCTTCAAGAGGTGAAAATCGTCAAAGGTAAATCTTGACTTCTATCCTCTTGCAAGGCGTTAGCGCATACACACACAATTCATACATGTATGTCCCTGCATCATGGTTCAAACATTTGGTATAACACATTCACACACTTCATAGCATGCTCATGCATTGATCTTGTATTGACAAACATTGTGAAATTGCATGCTTTGTGACTATCTCTTTGATATGGCATGTTTGTGTGAATATGTGTTTATTTGTTTTCGTATTTTGTGTTTAGGACTTGAACATGTTCTTATTTAATGCCTTATTGAGTTCCGGTCGTTTCGGTTACTCATACATAAGGTTTCGAGTCCAAACAATTTGACTATGCTACTTTTCGTTCTCATTTGTTGTGTTGTCTTCATCGTCAGATTCTGAGATGATTTCTCAACCATTTTTCAAAGTTGATTAGTCATAGTCGTGCGTGAGGGAGTCACGGTTCGTAATCCGAAAACGGATTCGAAATCGGAGGTCGGATGCTCAAGATATGGGGCAACGAACCGAGGGAGCGCGCGAGAGATGTGCAAATCACGTGTGGCCACTTGGCCAGTCCGTGTGGGAGGCCGTGGGCCCCACAGGCAAGGGAGCCCTCTGCTCCTGTGGGCCCCACGCGCCCCCCACAGGGTGCTGATGTGGCACCACGTGATTCGCTCGGAAATTCTTTCCTTTCCCTCCTTTTAAGCCAACCTCCTTCCCTCCACACTTTGAAGAAATTCAAGAACACTTTCACGATTTTCTGCAGTTTTCTTCACAATTTTGTTTACTTGTTTTGATCATATCTCTCTCATACGAACTCGAAATCAATCGATTCAAAAACCAAAATTATTGGTCTTGAAGAGAGCTACAAACCCCAAGCATTTCCAGAGGCAGCTGACTTCACCATTTTTCTCAGCTGATCCATTTTCAGTACGTGGTCAGTGTTTGATTTTTAACTTCTTCTTTTTTGATTTCATCTTTGATCATCTCTTGATTCTTACTATTTGATTGATGAAATTTGTTGAGAAGTATGTTAGATCACTTGCTAGGGTTGTTTGATCATTTGTTAATTGAGTTTTAGCTTTGTGATTTGTTTTGAACATATATGTGCTAAACTTGATTTATCATGAAATTGATTCTAGAAAATATATGTGTGATGTGCTTCATGTTATTTTCTATGTTTTGTTTCATGATCTAAGAACTAGGTTTTTAGTGTGATAAATTGAATATTCATACCTTTGTTCTTATTGATTTGCATGTCATGATTTCTAGATAATTTTGTGATTGTTTGTTGAAATCATATTCTAGACTGTCATTGAACATGTACATTTTGCTTGATTGATCATCTAGCTTAATTTGATTGTGCTTGCATCATTTGCATCACTTTAGATCATAGCCTTGCATAAGGTTGAAGTCTCTTGCAAAGTGAGTGAAGCTTTGTGAAGAGCAAGGGAGTCTTGACTAGGACATGTGGTCCGGATAGTCAAGCAAAAGTCTTAGCTAGGAGTGTGGTACTCCGAATGGTTGAGCTAGGAGAGCTTAACTAGGATCTTTGTGATCCGGATAGCTAAGCACGAAATCTTCCTAGAGACGTGAGCGTCTTGGATAGGAAGTTGCTTTCTAGAGGTGTAGGATACATCTCGGATAGGAAGTAGGCTTGGTGATTCACTAGCCCGAGGGTAGATTAGGAGTTGATAGCTTGAGCGGATATCATGAGTGATAGCTTGAGTGTGTAAGTCTTTTTCACATAGTGGATTGCTTTGCCGGTGGTTGTGGTATCAACCCGTGGATGTTTCCTCTTTGAGGTTTTACCACGTAAAAACACTTGTGTTCATTTTTGTTTTTACTTTTCTTTATCTTCCATATCTTACATTGATTGCATATCTTGTAAATTGATTAACTCTTGTATTAGTGAAATCAATTCATTTGCTAAAATCTAATCAAGTGTGCATTCTCTTTGTTATATTCCACATTATTTTTAAATTGGAAGAATTTGGAGCCTATACCTATTCACCCCCCCCCCCCCCCCCCCCCCCCCCCCCCCCCCCCCCCCCCCCCTCCCCCCTCCTAGGTATATTTTACACTATATTGCTTAAGGGAATTTCAAACTTCTTCCTAGGAGGTTGCATAAATGAAGTTTCTTCGTTCTTCAAGCTCTTGACAAACACTGTCTTGTTAGAGGTTGAGACTTTCTTGCCATCTTCATACCCAAGACCTCTCTTGTCACTTGGACTCTTTCCAACACCAAGTAAATGATCAAGCTTCTTGGTGCTAGAATCTATCCTAGCCAAGGACCCTTTAACTTCAACAAGTTCCCTCTTCAAGCCTTCTTCACTTCTCTTGGATAAGTCTAACTCCTCAATTAACTTATCCTCTCTCCTCTTCAATCTTTCCACTTGTTCACTTAAGTGGTCATTGTGAGCCGAAAGTTCAAGGTTTTCTTCTCTCAACCTCTCAATCTTTCTTGTGCTTTTAAGTGCTAAATCATTGAACTCGGCATGGTATTTAGCAAGCACCTTTGCTCCACAAAATTCTTTTTGGAACTAGAAGAGGAGTCACTTTCATCTTCACTAGAGTCAATTTCCTCTTGACTCATCTCCTCTTTTTCACTAGCACTTTTGCTCTTGTGAGAAGAGGCAAAAGCTAGGAAGTTAGCCATGAGCTCTTCTTCACTTGAAGACTCATCTTCCTCATTGGAGTCATCACTACTCCCACTCCAAGTGGCGGCCATCACTTTACCCTTCTTCCTCTCATTGTGATTAGCACATTCGGGGGCAAAGTGACCAATCCCACCACATTCAAAGCATCGGACCCCTTTCCTTTCGGTCCTCTCTTGTCTAGGCTCAAACTTCTTGAAGGAACCTTTTTTCTTCAAATCTTGTCCTCTTGACCCAAATCCCTTCTTCTTCTTGAACCTCATAACCTTGTTAAACCTTTTCACAAATAAGGCAAGGTCTTCATCCGATTCATGCTTTGCTTCCTTTGCATCCTTAGATGCTTTCAAAGCTATTCCTTTAGACTTTTTAGGAGGAGTAGTGGTGCTAGGAGCCTTCCTAGACTCATATGCAAGGAGACGCCCAATTACCTCACTTGGCTTCATATCCATGTAGCCACTATTTTCTTCTATGGCCGTCACCTTTGATTCAAACCTATCGGGGAGAGATCTCATAATTTTTTGCTTGACTCTCCTATCCGAATACGGGTCTCCGAGTTGATGGCTTTGATTAACTATGTCCATCAATTTGATTTCAAAGTCATTGAAGCATTCATCCTCTCCCATCCTAAGTAACTCAAATTGAGTTTGGAGGACTTGAAGATTGGACTCCTTCACCACCTCGGTTCCCTCATGTGCAACTTGAAGGATGTCCCATGCCACTTTTGCAATCTGAGTATTCTGAATGAGCTTGTATTGATTCTCATCCATTGCACACATAATGGCATGCATCGCCTTCCTATTCCACTTTGAAGCCTTAAACTCTTGCGCGTTCCATTGCGCCTTAGGCTTCAAAACATCTTCTCCTCCACCCGCGGGAGTCATCATAGGGAGATCATATCCGTCTTCCACCGCCATCCATGCACGGTCATGAATTTGGCATATGTAGGATTCCATCTTCCCTTTCCATTGGGAATAGTTCAATCCGGTAAGAAGTGGAGGCCTTGTGCTAGAAGCTCCTTCATGGCCACCACCATTTCCACCGTTTCCACTCATAGTGTTTATGAATGAATGAAATGAATGCAAATGTATGAATGATCAAAAATCACACAAAATGCAAAACACACCAAAATAAGCAAGGATCACCTATGTATATCTAGGAACCCGCTCTGATACCAATTGAAACTAAATATAGCACGGTGTGTATAAACCTATCTAGAGGGGGGTGAATAGATTTTACGCTTTTTACCCAATTTTTTGTGTTAGTCAAAATTACGAATTTACCCTTAAGATAATATAAACAAGCAAGTGTAATATGGTGCGGAAATTAAATCAACACTTGATTTTTACGTGGAAACCCTCACGGGAAAAACCACGGGCTATGTAAGTAAGCCACACTCAAACCTCGAATCCACTAAATGTGCAAACGATTACAACCTAATCCCGGAAGTAATCACACACCTACCTAATCCCGGTATGAGTGAACCTAGTCCAATTTGCTTGTGATCTAAGCAACCTAATCCCGGTTGCTACACACAAGACTTACCTTCTCTAGAAGAGAATACAATCCTAAGTGAATATATGTTAATATCCAAAATGCAACATAGAGCAAGGGAAACCCTATATGCTTATCTAAGATGATTAATATGCAATTAAGAACAATCCTAGATATCAAAACTAAATGACATGTCAAATAGCATAGATAATCATAGATTATAAAAACCTAGATATCTATCAAAAACAACACTCAATCAATTCATCACAAATAATCTCTTTTCTTGTATTTAGCATATGATCTAAAACATACAAGTAATTTAAAAGAGATGGCTTGATAGTAAAAATATTACAATAAAATGAACTTAATCAAAATCTTACCAAGCAAGTTGTGATGATGCAAACCCATACATGGATGCACTCTATATAGACATAGAAGATGCAATATGAAATTTGATGCAAAAGGGGTTTGATTTGAGTGGTTAAAGGTGAGTTCTTGATTTGATTTTCTCTCAAATCTCTCTCTCTCTCTCAAGAATATGGAGCCTCTCTCTCTAGGGTTTGATTTTGTGGCACACCCTCAAAATGATGAGAAAGATATGTATTTATAATGCCCAAATGAAACTACGTCGTTTTGGAAGAAATGGAAAAAGTATGGGCATTTTCGCGGTACTCGCGTCAGTGCAGTGACTCAACATTCGAGTGCTTCGAAACATGAACAAACGACATCAAAACCTTTCATATAATAGATCGTTGGAAAGGTATGGATGTCTACTTTCTACTCATTTTTACAGAATGATATTTTGATGTCTGTAGAAAAAGTTATGGTCAATTGAGTGACCAAAGGTCAGAAACGGACAACAACAGAGTTGCCCTGTTTTGGTTGTAACTTTGGAGATTTTAAAACCAATCCAAACGGTCATGAAATATTACGAATAATATACCGTTGGAAAGGTATGGGTGTCTAGTTTGTACAGAAATTTTCAAAACTCATTTTGAAGTTTTGTGTAAAAAGTTATGGTCACAAGACCATGCAAAGGTCAGTTTTGAAAACACTTAAAACATTGAAATCCAATCTTTTAAAACTAGACACCTTACTCCAATCAACCAAACCAAAACTACCACTTATCCAAGAGAAGAATGAGACCTTCTCAAGTGGTCAACCATCGCGCTAAGACATGCACACCATCGTGCAAGCACGGACGTTTCCGATCACACAAACGGAAACGAATTACACCACACTTAAGACTAATCATGAAGTGCAAGTGTGGGTATTGAATGCATCACTACAAAAAAAATGGGTATCAGCGACCAAACATTTTCGACGGCCCCCAATAACCCTCGAAAATACTGTCATTTTCGACGGCTAAATCTAAAGCCGTCGCTCATATTGTAAATAGAGGTACTATATTTTCGAAGGCAAATTACCGTCGAAAATGGTCTTTTTGCTGTCGGAAATACACTACAAAAATAGCGACCAACTATTTTCGACGGCCATTACCGTCGGTAATTCATCCTTTTTCGACGGGCATTTCAACACCGTCGAAAATGTTAAAAAAAGTAATACCACATTTTCGACAGCAAAAGGCCGTCGAAAATAGTCGAATAAACCCTCGAAAATGACCCTCATTTTCGACGGCACTATTTGTACCGTCGAAAATGACCCACATTTTCGACGGCACTATTTGCACCGTCGAAAATGACCCACATTTCCGACGGCACTATTTGCACCGTCGAAAATGACCCACATTTCCGACGGCATATATACCGTCGAAAATGATGAAAGAAGTAATATCACAATTCCGACAGCCCAATGGCCATCGGAAATAGTCGAATAATTTGGTACTATTTTTTATATTATTTGTTACAGTGTTCTCATGAAAAATATAATTAGTTAAATATTATAATATTAATTAATAAATTATAATGGAATATATTTATGTATGTGCTAATTTATAAACTAAAAAAAAAAAATGACTTATAGGTCGATATTTTAAATGCATCACAATAGGTACTTTTTTTTTTGTCAATATATTTTTTTATCGAAATCACTATATGAATTTTTTTCACCAAGTATTTTGGTTCAATTTTAAAATATCAATTAATTAAAAAAAAAAAAAACTTTTAATTTGTGACAATCACTAATAAGAAGTATACTCTAAAGATACATCAGACTAAATTAATTGAGTATGAAATATAGCAAAATTATTAGTAATTACAAGAATATTTAGTTATTTTTAATTATATTTACTAAACACGACTATGTTAAATGCTCTAAACATTACAAGAAAAAAAGGCCTATTGAGACGAAAAAATTATTCGTCCATAAAAAACGTAAAACTGATCAAATATTTAGGGACGAACAAATTTCGTCCCAATGTCTCTTGGGACGAAATTAATTTTTTGTCCCTAAAAAGTACAAATCTAACAAGACCTTTAGGGACGAAATAATTTCGTCCCAGTAGACATTCTATTGGGACGAAATAAATTATTCGTCCCAATAGATTGTCTTTCGGGACAAATTTTGTCCAATATAGTTAATTAATTTTGTTGAAAATTCTTGATTTTTTTTTGAAGTTTTTCCTTAAAGATAGACCTTTATGGATGAATTTTTTTTGGTCCCAATATAACATCTACTGGGATGAAATACATAATTCGTCCTAATAGACTATCTATTGGGACAAATTATTTTCGTCCCAATAGGTTTTTTTATTATTTAAAATTATAATAATTAATTAATTTTGTAGAAAATTCTTGATTTTTTTTAAAGTTTTTCCTTAAAGAAATATTAATAATTAAATTACCATATAAATTAGAAAATTAGGCAATATAGATCATTTTTTTTCGTCCAAAGTGGTTCTCTATCGAGATGAATTTTTTTTCCCAATAAGTTCTTCATAAGAATCAATAACTATTAATATTGAGAGGTTTTCTATTATTATTAAAAAAAAAAGGAAATGAACCGTTGGAACCGAACCATAATCGAGGAACCGGAACCGAAACCGGAACTAAGGTCATGTTTAATTCCGAGTACGATTAACGATTAACGATAGACCCTTTGATCTAACAATATATGATTTTAACAAAATAGTTTAATTAAATGCTATGATAAACGTTTTTTTTAATATCAATTTGTAAATTAGTGGAATCAATCTAAAAAAATTGGGTTAATTGTATGAATCGAATATTACACCCTCTGACTTTTTCCGAATAAAAGCATTGTTTTTTAGTCCACAATGGTTGTTTCAAAAATAAAAACATTTGTATATAGACATTCAATAATAGTTTAAAGGTAAGGGGATGTTTTTAATATTAAACCAAAAAAAATTAATGAGATATAGAGGTTATATATAAATAGTATGCCTTAATTGACAGATTTGAAGCAATAGCAAAGTGGATAAGCATGCCATACCTTGCATCACATGTGCCAGGTTCGACTCTGGTGGATGACTAAAAATTAAATGAGTTGATGGTGGGTCGTGGGTGGGTCGTCGGTAGGTGGGTCGGGCTCTAATAGATGGTGGAGCGTCAAAAATACAACTATTTTTTTATCATTATTTATTACTATTATCGACGGTAAATGACCGTCGAAAAAGGTGGTATTTTCGACGGCTGGTCACCAATTTTTAATACTATTACCGACGGCCATTTTCATTTTTTTCGACGGCAATTACCGTCGAAAAAAGTGGTATTTTCGACGGCCCGTCGATAAAAGTTTATTTCCGACGAGCGTATTTTCGACGGCATTCGACGGCCATTTCCCGTCGAAAAAGAGTATTTTCGACAGCAAACAGCCTTTTTCGACAGCATTTAGCCCTCGCTGATGACCATTTTTTTTGTAGTGCATCCTAATGCCTAACATGTCATGGCATTATCATTGAACAAGATGCACTCAATTCAAACATGCATGAATAGAATTCATGACTTTGCATCCTAATGCCTAAACATGTCATGGCATTTCAATAAACTAGATGCAATTAAATAAACATGCATGGAGAGATATTCAGCAATTATGAATGCACACATATGAAAACACACAACATATAAGAATAACATTTATGCATGAGTTGTGAGTGTGTGCAACTATCTCTTCAAGACAAGTAAGCACCTAGAATATTACCTTTGGTGCTTGTCAATAATGAGGTCTTCAAAGGGCCTAATGCACTAACAACAACATCTAAACTACCCTTACAAAGAATCCCCACAAATGGTTTGATCACGAAGTAAGCCAATTAACAACAACGGGAATCCTTACAGTTATCATGCTTTCCATATTCAAAAGCTTTAGCATGCATAAAATGAGGTTCAATCTCTCTATTCCTAGATGCATTTTCTAAGTTGCAATATTCAATAAATTTGTAGCACTTGGGCTTGATATGACATATGGTATTGCAAAAATGACATATGGGAACAAAATGAGAGATTTTACCTTTCGGAGTTGGAGAAGCACAAATGGGAGTTTCGAGGGGTACCTTGTTCTTCAACTTGTTCTTGGTCTTGGAACGTCTCTTCTTAGGAGCTTTCTTATCAACAACGACCTTCCTTGTAGGAAGTGATGCTACTATGAGCTTCTCCTCAACTACCAAGTCACTTGAGCCTCCTAGAGTCAAACTAAAGATGATCCTATCCCTTTCAAGAACAAACCCTTCAACTTCTCTAAGCTTCTTGGCAAGAGCATTCTTTTCACCCAAGAACCTCCGAGTTGTTGAGACAAACTTATCCACTTGTAGCTTGATCAAATCATCTTAAGCACTCTTAATGATTTGGATCAACCTCCTCATCCAATGAATCTTGACATACATCCTCTAGGATAGAGTGAGAGGTCATGAATGTAACAAAGTTGCTTACCAACTCTTCTTCACTAGAAGACTCATCACTTGAGCTCTCTTCATCACTAGAGACATCATCACTCCATGTGGATTTCTTCATTATGTTGCTTGAGTAAGTAATCAAATATAAATTGATCATCCTTTGGAACACAAGAACATCTTCTTTTTTGCTTTTGTAACTAACACTCTTTCAAGCTTATCAACAAAGTTGATAGTAGACAAATGCAATGGAAAAATAAGAAGAACCTTTTCCACAACAAATAAAGGAGGACAACTATGACACAAAAACCTAAGCAATTTACTCGTAAGTATAAACCGGATCTCATCGAGTGCCGTCCAACGACCCGCTCTGATACCAATTGAAAGTATACAAACGTAGTTAAATTGCTTAAGGCATACCTAGAGGGGGGGTGAATAGGTTTTTACACCTTTTTTTTCAATCCCTTGAACAAACTGTAGGGAAAAAATAATAAATAAAAGTGTTACACGCAGCGGAAGCGATACTAAAAACGATTTAGTGACTTTTAAAATTTTTCCTTTATGAACCTTAAACCCTTTTAATCAATAAACATGCATATATATCAACAAAAGTAAATTACCTCTTGTCGCGTGATCCGATTGACTTACGTCGATGGTAATCCGCAAGATCTTCAATCCGAGCACGAACGTGGATCACCTAGGAGCGTGGTCTCCCTTTCCTTTGAATTGCAAACCTGTGAATGGATCAAACAAATACTTTCTTTTCTTTGTTAGTCACAAAACAATCAAAAGAATGTCAAAATTATTCCGGTCACTTTTGAGTTCTCAATCTTATGATCGAAACTCGCGTGAACCTAGATCGATATCGTATACACAAGCTTATTGATGATTAAGCAATTGTATACTATCAAAGAATAATTTTCACTCCTTTTTGTCTCTCTAGAATAAAAACTCTCTTAGAATTAAGAAGAAGAAGAAAGAAAAATAAAAAACTCAAGCACCAATAATTTTATGTCGCCGAACCCTATAAGAACATATATATAGGTTGGCCGAATTTTTCTTCTTTTTCCTTTAGGGTTGCCGAATTCTATGTAGTCTAAGATTAGGGTTGGCCGAATTTCATCATGTCACTTATATAGGGTGACTAAAATTCAACCCTAATTCTTTTCAACTTTATAGACTTCAAACCCTAATCCAACTCTTTTATTTTTATTATTTTATTTGACTAAATAAAAAAAGACTCCTTATTTGATTAAATAAATAAAACTAATTTATTTATTTACTTATCAAACAAGTCTTTTACTTTTAGGAAAGATTTGTTTCTTTAATTAAACAATTAATCAATAAATCAATTAATTCTTATTTAATTAAAACAAATGAAACAAAATAATATTTTTAGGTTAAAACCTTAACCTAGCCGCCCCACTTGTATAAGGTTGGGCCTAACATTATTTTCTTATTTCATTTAATCCATTGGACTTTAAATAAAAAGCCCACATGTGAACCAGACCCATTCTTACTAAAAGAAACAAGCCCACATGTCTTTCATTAATATATTAATATAATTGAGCAGCCCATTACTTAAATAATGTGCAAATTATATTCTTAATATATTAAATGCAATTCTAGATGGACCCTTAAATTGGTCCGGTAGAATATATCAAGTGATCCATGCAAGTCCGTGTGGATTGGGGATCTTGGCGGGCCATCTAAATTTAAGCTTCAATAGACATAACCTAATCACAATCAACAAATGATTCACTTAGGTCCGATCCATTAATTTTAACTCATTCCACTAAAGAGCTAAAACTGAACTCTTAAATAAAGATAGAAAAGGAAGATGCTCCTCATTCATACCCTAGACAATCATATTGGAGATAGTGTATCCTCGTGATTAATATCAGTAATCGCCAAGAGTTCATAGACCGCCTATAACTCTCCAAGTTACCATATTTACTCATATGACCACGTTTTGAACTTGGATATTTTGACTTGTCCAGAAGCCATGTTTTCAATAGACACTATTGAAAACTCAACGTTGAGATTTAATATCCAATTACCTCAAAACATCCATATGATGATATTATACTCTCATTTAATTAAATGGAGCCACGATGTCCATATCTATAAATGAAGTCCTCTATCGATTAACAAATGAATATCACCAAATTATCGAGGATAGACTATGCGATATAATCGTACTCATTGATAACTCAAATGATATCACTTGCAACCATAAGTCCATCATTTATCTCAGGATTAAGATAGACTCTCCGATTGTCCTGATAATGAAAAGACTATTATCTATTGACGGTTCTAGATAAAGCTTTTCATTGTGATCCAGTTCAATGCACCCAGTGCACTAGATCCTTTTGCTCGAAGACACTCCGATGATTTTAGACTCATCATATCTCATTTGATCCCACTCAAATGCTAGCAAAAGAATTCTACAACTTTAACAAGATAAAGGTGCCCAACCTTTAACTTAAGTTGTGAACAATATTCAAGACTAACTAAAGAATTGTGTCTACCACATACATATCCAGATGTACGAACAATTCTTCTTTTCCCATAGTCTTTAGACCTTATGATTATTTACTTTGACAATTATAATATAAACTATAAATGCTATACGATTTGTTAAACCAGAAATCACTTTATTAATATGAAAAAGATTGTTAATTACAACATTACACTCTTGCTATTGAGCATAATCCTAACAATCTCCCACTTGCGCTATAGCAAATGTGTCATATCTCTCAAGCCCATATTCTCTAGATGCCCATCGAAACTCTTCTGAGGTAGAGCCTTTGTGAAGGGATCCGCTAGATTTTCTGCTGACGCGATTTTGGTAATCGTCACGTCACCTCTTTGAACAATCTCCCTTAAAAGATGATACTTTCTTTCAATGTGTTTACCTCTCTTGTGACTTCTTGGTTCTTTCGAATTAGCCACTGCTCCACTGTTGTCACAGTAGATAGTGATCTGCTTATTCGCACTAGGAACCACTTCTAAGTCAATCAAGAATTGGCGGAGCCAAACAGCCTCTTTGGCAGCTTCGGATGCAGCAACATACTCAGCTTCCATGGTGGAATCAGCAATACAAGATTGCTTGATACTCCTCCATATGACTGCTCCTCCTCCAATAGTAAACACAGCCCCTGATGTGGATTTTCTGGAGTCAGAATCTGATTGGAAATCAGAATCTGTATACCCAACGGGAACCAAATCCCCTCCAGAGTATACAAGCATATTATCTCTCGTTCTCTTAAGATACTTGAAAATATGCTTGACTGCCCTCCAGTGATCAGGACCAGGTTTCGATTGAAACCTGCTAACTATGCCAACAGCAAAACAAATATCTGGTCTAGTACAGAGCATTGCATACATGAGACTTCCAACTGCCGAGGCATATGGAACTCTACTCATGAATTGCTCTTCATGCTCATTCTTAGGAACTTGTTCCTTAGAAAGCTTGATTCCATGTCTGAAAGGTAACATACCTTTCTTGGAATCCTGCATGGAAAACCTAGACAAGATTTTGTCTATGTATGAAGCTTGGGATAATGCAATCGTTCTATTCTTTCTATCCCTTATTACTTGGATACCTAGAATAAAACTTGCTTCTCCTAAGTCCTTCATATCAAATTGTTTTGCTAACCATTCTTTTACTGATGTCAATACACCTACATCGTTTCCAATGAGTAGTATATCATCAACATAAAGAATCAGGAAAACCAACTTGTCGCCTTTAATCCTCTTGTATACACAAGGTTCGTCAGGATTTTGAATAAATCCAAAACCTTTGACAGCTTGATCAAACCTTATGTTCCAAGATCTGGATGCTTGCTTTAATCCATATATGGATTTCTGCAACTTGCATACCTTATCCACTTGGCCTTTTTCAATGAATCCCTCTGGTTGCATCATGTAGATGCTTTCGTCAAGACTTCCATTTAGGAAAGCTGTCTTGACGTCCATTTGCCAAATCTCTAAATCTAAAGATGCTGCAATGGATAAGAGTATCCTAATGGATTTAAGCATGGCCACAGGAGAGAAGGTTTCCTCGTAATCGATACCTTCTTTCTATGTATACCCTTTAGCTACCAATCTAGCTTTAAAGGTTTCCACCTTTCCATCCATACCTCTTTTCCTCTTGTATACCCACTTGCACCCAATGGGTTTTATCCCTTTAGGCAAGTCTACAAGGGACCAGACTTTGTTATCGAACATAGATTCAATCTCGGATTGCATTGCCTTTTGCCAATGGCGACTATCAATATCCTCCATAGCTTCCTTGTACGTATAGGGATCATCGTCGTCCGGGAGATTCTCCACTGATTCTCCCAGACCGATGTATCTTTCGGGTTGTGTTCTAACCCTCCCACTACGATGAGGAATGGTAGGTTGTTGATCTTGTGTTGGATCGGAACTTACAATTGGGTTAGGTTGTGTAACCTCTCGAGGAATTATATCTCCTGACATCTCATTCAGGACAATTCTACTTCTAGGCACAAAATCATTCATATAGTCCTTTTCCAGAAATTTAGCATTCGTCGAAACAAATACTTTAAGGTCTGAAGGACTATAGAAATAATATCCTTTAGTTTCTTTTGGATACCCTACAAATATACATGTTTCTGAACGGGACTCCATCTTTTCTGTCTTTCCTTTTAACACATGCGCAGGACAACCAAATATCCTTAAGTGTTGTAAACTAGGCTTGCGCCCAGTCCACAACTCATGCGGTGTTTTAGGAACAGACTTAGATGGTACATCGTTTAGAATGTATATAGCAGTTTGTAAAGCATATCCCCAAAAAGAAATAGGAAGTGTTGAATAACTCAACATAGACCTAACCATATCCAAAAGAGTTCTATTTCTCTTTTCTGCTACCCCATTCTGTTGAGGTGTACCTGGTGCAGAAAACTGAGAAACTATCCCATTATCAATAAGATATTGCTGAAACTCACCAGATAGATATTCTCCACCACGATCAGATCTCAAGATTTTTATGTGTTTCTCAAGCTGATTTTCCACTTCAGCTTTGAATGCTTTGAACATGTCAAAAGCATCCGACTTATGTCTCATGAGATACACATAACCAAATCTCAAGTAATCATCCGTGAAGGTGATGAAGTACTCATATCCACCTCTAGCTTGAATGCTCATAGGTCCACATACATCAGTGTGTATCAATCCTAAACATTCAGTGGCTCTTGCACCTTTTGCAGAGAACGTCCTTTTGGTCATTTTACCTTCCAAACAAGATTCACAAGTTGGTAGATCATCAACCTTTAAGTCACTCAAAGGTCCGTCACATACCAATCTTTTAATCCTATTAAGGTTAATATGACCTAAGTGTAAATGCCAAAGGTAGGTTTCATCTGTTGATAATTTTACTCTTTTATGATTAGGTTCCGTTATTTCTGTGTCTAACGAGTGAGAGATATTTCTATGCAAAAAGTATAGACCGTTTTCCAATGTACCTTGGCAAATAATTTTGTCATTCTTACTAATAATAAAAACTTTATTAAAAGTAACCGAATATCCAAATTTATTCAAACAAGAAACTGAAATTAAATTACTCTTGAATTGAGGTACATAATAAACGTCTATCAAATCTAAATGCCTTCTAGAATCTAGATTAACTCTAATATCTCCCACTGCACTTGCAGACACTAATGTTCTGTTGCCCAAACGCAAGTTGATTTCATTCTTATTCAACTTTCTCCTTTCTTGGAACCCCTGTAAGGAATAGCAAACATGATTTGTGGCTCCAGAGTCTATGATCCAAGAATCTGTAGAATCTGCCAGAAAATATGTTTCAAGATAATTAATATTACCTTGTTCCTTCTTGTTCTGGGACTTTGGGCAATTTCTTTTCCAATGTCCCTTTTCACCACAAAGGAAGCATTTCCCTTTGATCTTGGTTACTTTCTTGGTCTCCATCTTGGTAGGCCCAAGTTGCTTTTTCTTCTGTTGTTCCTTAACCTTTTGACGGGTCTTAACAGTAGCAACTTTACCAACCATATGAATCTGAGATTCATAAGTAGGAGCAGGTGGTTTAGGAGCAGACAGAATAAACTTATGTTTTTCAGCTTGCAGCAACAACCCAATTTTCCTTTTCCATGTGACATAATTATTTCCGGTTAAAATATTATCTTTTAAGATGTTCATTAAGGATGGGGTCATGATTTCTGAATATAACAAAACATATATAAGTAAATAATCATGATAAAGCACTTTTAAATATTTATCTTGAATTAAATAAATAACTCAATCATAAAATTCAACGGTGATCTAACACCCATAAATGTTACGCCTCCTTTGGGAGTTCGCACCATTTACTAGTTAGACTAGGTCCCACCTAATTGTTAACATAACAAC
The DNA here is from genome assembly GCA_030490815.1 of Acer saccharum. Taxonomy (NCBI): domain Eukaryota; kingdom Viridiplantae; phylum Streptophyta; class Magnoliopsida; order Sapindales; family Sapindaceae; genus Acer; species Acer saccharum. Next base: position 18,139,540 of record CM059871.1, read on the forward strand.
CAGCGTTTTCAATTTTAGCCTTGCAATTTTATTGACAAGAACTCTTGGGAGGATATCAATAAAATTACATTGAGTGTGTTACCAAGATATCGACCCTCAATTTTCTCTCACGAAAATCCCTCCTTGGGGAGTAGATCTCGTTTGAGTCCATTGTCTAGTCTATCCTTGTAAGGAAGTATATTGCTAAATTCCATTCATGGACGCCCCTTGGGGGGATTACCAATAAATAATAAAGCTCAACTAACCTTGGAGGCCATTGGTGTTACAAAAACACCTTCTCCCACTCAATTATTTAAGGCGTGTGATTAAATCCCAAAGAATGATTTACCAAGTTATCTAGATGCCAATTTAGATACCTAAATCATTCAATGCATGTTCATACCAAAAGAGATATATGCGTGGCACTCCTATTCTATATGTCATGTTATCATACAATAACAAATATTGTAATATTTAAGCATAAATTAAATAGCAACAACTTTGGCCCATCCTAGAAAAACAAGTAAATTACAATTTGTCAGCAATACAAGATCTTCAGGTGGCCCATCAACCATACGCTCATCCTTCGGCCCAACCCACGGGCGAGCACAACTCACAACCCCACTAAGGGGCTGCCGTGCGCAGCCCATGAGGACTCCAGGGCTGCCGTGCGCAGCCCACCAATCTTGGGCTTGCCATGCGCAGCCCAATCCACTCCTAGGGTGCGCACGGTGCTCGTTCATGGTTCCGGTTGCTTCGTTTTGCTTCGTGTCTTCGAATCTTCAAGACCTAAATATATTACGGCAGTATATATATAATAAATACTGCAGTATTAAATTTTTTTTTTTTTTTTTATTCACTGCAGTATTTTTACAAACCAAAAACTGCACATACTAAAAATAAATAAAAAAAACTGCAGTAACCCTAAAAAATACTGCACATATAAAAAAAATAAAACCTAGCAATCTACCAAGAAGGAATTATGGTGATAATAGACCACCCTTCTTGTTACAACTCCGAAACAAAAATTACATTGAAAATCTAGGGCCAAAATCGAGCAATAACAAACCACATAAAATATATATAAATCCATACATCACATGTAATTATATATTTGAATACCTAGAGTGCCATCTCTTTCTAAACATGCATAATCACAATAAAAAGAAATAGATCCACGTATATATACGTTAATTAATTAAAAGGGTTCAACCTAGGCTCTGATACCAATTGTAGGGAAAAAATAATAAATAAAAGTGTTACACGCAGCGGAAGCGATACTAAAAACGATTTAGTGACTTTTAAAATTTTTCCTTTATGAACCTTAAACCCTTTTAATCAATAAACATGCATATATATCAACAAAAGTAAATTACCTCTTGTCGCGTGATCCGATTGACTTACGTCGATGGTAATCCGCAAGATCTTCAATCCGAGCACGAACGTGGATCACCTAGGAGCGTGGTCTCCCTTTCCTTTGAATTGCAAACCTGTGAATGGATCAAACAAATACTTTCTTTTCTTTGTTAGTCACAAAACAATCAAAAGAATGTCAAAATTATTCCGGTCACTTTTGAGTTCTCAATCTTATGATCGAAACTCGCGTGAACCTAGATCGATATCGTATACACAAGCTTATTGATGATTAAGCAATTGTATACTATCAAAGAATAATTTTCACTCCTTTTTGTCTCTCTAGAATAAAAACTCTCTTAGAATTAAGAAGAAGAAGAAAGAAAAATAAAAAACTCAAGCACCAATAATTTTATGTCGCCGAACCCTATAAGAACATATATATAGGTTGGCCGAATTTTTCTTCTTTTTCCTTTAGGGTTGCCGAATTCTATGTAGTCTAAGATTAGGGTTGGCCGAATTTCATCATGTCACTTATATAGGGTGACTAAAATTCAACCCTAATTCTTTTCAACTTTATAGACTTCAAACCCTAATCCAACTCTTTTATTTTTATTATTTTATTTGACTAAATAAAAAAAGACTCCTTATTTGATTAAATAAATAAAACTAATTTATTTATTTACTTATCAAACAAGTCTTTTACTTTTAGGAAAGATTTGTTTCTTTAATTAAACAATTAATCAATAAATCAATTAATTCTTATTTAATTAAAACAAATGAAACAAAATAATATTTTTAGGTTAAAACCTTAACCTAGCCGCCCCACTTGTATAAGGTTGGGCCTAACATTATTTTCTTATTTCATTTAATCCATTGGACTTTAAATAAAAAGCCCACATGTGAACCAGACCCATTCTTACTAAAAGAAACAAGCCCACATGTCTTTCATTAATATATTAATATAATTGAGCAGCCCATTACTTAAATAATGTGCAAATTATATTCTTAATATATTAAATGCAATTCTAGATGGACCCTTAAATTGGTCCGGTAGAATATATCAAGTGATCCATGCAAGTCCGTGTGGATTGGGGATCTTGGCGGGCCATCTAAATTTAAGCTTCAATAGACATAACCTAATCACAATCAACAAATGATTCACTTAGGTCCGATCCATTAATTTTAACTCATTCCACTAAAGAGCTAAAACTGAACTCTTAAATAAAGATAGAAAAGGAAGATGCTCCTCATTCATACCCTAGACAATCATATTGGAGATAGTGTATCCTCGTGATTAATATCAGTAATCGCCAAGAGTTCATAGACCGCCTATAACTCTCCAAGTTACCATATTTACTCATATGACCACGTTTTGAACTTGGATATTTTGACTTGTCCAGAAGCCATGTTTTCAATAGACACTATTGAAAACTCAACGTTGAGATTTAATATCCAATTACCTCAAAACATCCATATGATGATATTATACTCTCATTTAATTAAATGGAGCCACGATGTCCATATCTATAAATGAAGTCCTCTATCGATTAACAAATGAATATCACCAAATTATCGAGGATAGACTATGCGATATAATCGTACTCATTGATAACTCAAATGATATCACTTGCAACCATAAGTCCATCATTTATCTCAGGATTAAGATAGACTCTCCGATTGTCCTGATAATGAAAAGACTATTATCTATTGACGGTTCTAGATAAAGCTTTTCATTGTGATCCAGTTCAATGCACCCAGTGCACTAGATCCTTTTGCTCGAAGACACTCCGATGATTTTAGACTCATCATATCTCATTTGATCCCACTCAAATGCTAGCAAAAGAATTCTACAACTTTAACAAGATAAAGGTGCCCAACCTTTAACTTAAGTTGTGAACAATATTCAAGACTAACTAAAGAATTGTGTCTACCACATACATATCCAGATGTACGAACAATTCTTCTTTTCCCATAGTCTTTAGACCTTATGATTATTTACTTTGACAATTATAATATAAACTATAAATGCTATACGATTTGTTAAACCAGAAATCACTTTATTAATATGAAAAAGATTGTTAATTACAACATTACACTCTTGCTATTGAGCATAATCCTAACACAAACTTTCGTTTGTCCCTCAAGGTAGCCTTACACACAACAAAATAAACCAAGAAAGACATACATAGACAATATAAGAATATAATCATGTGAACAAGGTCTATGTATATCACCTAGTTGTGTGAGGTATAAGAACAAATAAACACAACATCAAAGAATGCTTGTATTTCAATAGATGTTCAATGAGTTACAAGAGTGATCAAATATCACTATACAAAAATTACAATATACAAAAGAATCATATATACAAAAATGATTAAAAGAATGAATCCACAAATCACACTTTACAAATACTTGCTTCACTATACATCACAAGTGAATAATATGAAACAAGATAATAACATACACAAATAAAATATAAAAGATAGAGATAGGAAGAATTAACACAAGAGATTTTTTAACGTGGTAAAACCTCTAAGGAGGAAACATCCACGGGTTGAAATACAACCATTAGGGTACTATATATATTGGATGATAAAAATAGAGAATCCACAAAGTGACCAATCTTTAGCTCACCCAACCTAGTGGAGTCTAAGTCTACCCAACCTTATTGGAAAGTATGAAATCCCTCAATGATGCGGAACCACCATATATTGGACAACACACAAAACCAACATCGATGGAAGATTAGAAATTCCTCAAGAGTGCATACACCTCCCGTGTACCTCGCTCTTTTGGAGTCTATGTCAATGATGCGGAAAGTATGAAATCCCTCAATGATGCGGAACCACAATATATTGGACAACACACAAAACCAACATCGATGAAAGATTAAAAATTCCTCAAGAGTGCATACACCTCCCGTGTACCCCGCTCTTTTGGAGTCTATGTCTAACCATACGCCTAGGCCTACCAATATAATACCAACTCCCTATCCAAGGCACTCATGCCTCTAAGGAGTCTCCCATGCATGACTATCCAAGTCCTTCCGACTCTAGCCATAACTTCTTGCTTGCCTATCCGAGTCATCCCGACTCTAGACAAGTCTTCTTGCTTGGCTATCCGAGTTATCCCGACTCTAACCAAGACTTCTTGCCTTTTAAAAGGACTTCTTAGTGTGATCATGTGAATGCAAATGATGCAAACAATCAATTTAACATAGAACATGTGATCAATACATTCCATGGTGCAAATAGACCTAAACATGTGATATCACAAGTAATAAAAGTCTAGATGCAAAATACAAGAATAAAACCTAAAGCATGTGTAAACACCAAACACATAAGCTCAAAGTCTCATTCACACATACAACACTTGAACAAAATATATTCATGAAGTACAAGTTCAAGATGCTATTAATATACAATAAAATGCTAGATACATGAGATTAAATCAATCAATATTCTAGCTAAAAATATAGAGTAAGGATTTAAGATATAAATCAATTAAATCCTAGATAGCTCTAAAACACATACAAATACAATAATCCTAGATTTCATCAATCAAAGGATCAAAACAAATCTCAAGGTCATTTATCACAAAATTGATTCAATCAAGTCACAAACAACCTAAGATATCAACATAATCACAATACAACTCACAATCATGTGAAAAACCTAGAATCATGGAAACTAGTTCACAAATGTCTCTTAATAGACTTTTGATTAGGATTGATTTTGAAGCTATCTTTCTCAATAGCATTCACCAAACATACAAGTATATATAGAAGAAGAAACCTCAAGCAAATTGAAGGTTTTAAAAGAAGAAATCCCAAAGATAAGACCAATACCTTGGATTCACGAGCTGGTTCGGTTTTCTATGTAGAACCACCAGAACAATCGATCAAACAGCTGCCAAACCAATTGAAAAAGGTAGAGGACTCGATTATGAACGATCTCCAACTTGAATCACTCAATTCCGACTCCGTATGAAGAAGTTATGGTGTTTGAAAGGTGAGAGAATTAGAGAGAAAAATTCTGACGGGATTTGCAATTTTTCTTCTTTTGAAAATGAAATGGAGGGAATGGAGGGAATTTAAAAGGAGGAGAGAGATAGATTTTTTGGGCCAATCAGAGGTGGCCACGTCACCCACCCCATGGGGGCCTGTGGGCCACATGGGACCAGAGGGGTCCTCTAGCCGTGGGTCCCACGGCTCCCACACGGCTTGGGCCATGTGGCCTTTGGCCACGCTTTCCTCTCGCGCGCTCCCTCACGTTCTTCAGCCGTATCTTGGGCATCCGAACTCCGATTTTGAATCCTTTTTTAGATTACGAACCGTGACTCCCTCACGCACGATGACGACTACACACTTGAAAAATGGTTGAGAAATCATCTCGAAAAATGACGATAAAGTCAACTCAATGAATGAGAACGAAAAATAGCGTAGCTACATCGTTTGGACTCGAAACTAAGTGAATGAGTAACCAAAATGACCGAAACTCAATAAGGAATCATAATAGAGCATATTCAAGTCCAAATACAAAAATACAGAAACATACAAACACAAAGACACACACATATGCTATTTCCTAGACATAGTCCTAGAACATGCAATAAGCAAAGTTTGTCAAGATAGTATAAATGCATGAGCATATATTCTCAAGTGTGTGAAAGTGATATATAAATGATGTTTAACCATGAAGGAACACACAAAGATGTCATGTGTGTGTGTGTGTGCCTAGCCTTGTAAGTGATATGAGGTCTTATATTACCTTTGATGATCAATGAAGCACATATCTCTTTGAAGCCGGCATCTTGCATGAATTGTTGCCAAGACTTTTCTTCGTCTTCTTAAATCTTCAACATATGGACCACTAAACATTACAAAAGAAACACGTTTTGATATGGAATACATGCCAACACAAACTATAAACCTAACAAACACAATAAAAATGCAATCTTGAAACTAGTCAAGTAATAAAAATGTTATCTTGTAAAGCAAGAACATGTGAAGAGATGCAAATAAATGTTCTAACTATAAGTCATGTGAGTAATAAAGAAAACCCATAAGAAATCAATCTAGAACATGCTGGATGATGTATGAAACATGAAAGTATGATGGGTGTTTGTGTTTTGTGTAATAAAAATCAAGTCTTGATACCTTTGCTTTGAAGTCACTTCTTTAGCTCTCAAAATGTGTAATTTTTGCTCTAAAAAATGACCGAAGGCTATTAAGGCATATATATATGAGATCCAAGTAAAGTGAGGTCGTTTTGAAAAAAACGCTTCAACTTCTCACCATTTGCGCTGGTGGTACGCTGGTCGAGTAGCGCACACACACTAGCGCACAACCTCCATGGAAGTTGCGTTGGTGAGCTGCGCATGACCAACGGCAATCCTTTGCCAAGGTTGCACTGGTCCGGCGCATGACGACCAGCGCAATGCGCTGGTGTGCGCGGGTAAGGGACCAACGCACTGCACATATACTCAAAACAATCAAGAAAAATGTGCAAGTGTGAATTGTGAAATACATACACTCAAAATGCAATAATCACACATGCATGCTAGAGTAGTGTATGTGTGCAACTAAATCTCTTCAACTAAGAGTCAAGACAAGTAAACTACCTTCCATGAAGCTCTTGATGTCCACAATGAGGTCCTTTGACATTTGATGAGGATTTCTTCAATCCTAAGCTACCCTTACATAATTGAACCCCATTGTGATTTTGTCAACAAAATAAGCCAATCAAAAAATGAGACACTTACAATCATTAAGTTGACTTGGTAAGTTGAACAAAAAACCCTATTTTGTTATTTGTTCATACTTTCCAAAGATTGTGTTTTTATTACATTTATTAGTTAATTAAATGCTAGGACTCCCTTTAATGCATATATTTATGAGTTTCCTTATATGATTGTGTTTGTGTTGTGATAGCTTGCATTTATGACTTTATTGCCCTTTAGCTAAGTCCCTATGCTTTGCATTTAGACATTGTTGATTAGGACTCATTAATTGCATTTCTTGATTGCATTTATTGTCCTTGCCATGTTTAATGCCAACTCTTGTTGATTGGCTTTTGTTTGATGACTAGTTTTTAGATTCTCATATCTTTATCTAGTTAAGTCTTTGAGAGCAATCATATAGACATTTTGATATCTAGGACTGCTTTTATTACCATCATTTAATCTCTAGATAAGGATTTAGTGTTGCCTAGCATTAATTGCATTTAGAATATTTTTCATAAATTCATATAGGTTGTTTATCTCTTCATTGAGAGTTATGTCTTGTGGCTAAGCAATTTAGTGCACAAACAATTGGTCTAGAATCACTATAAAAATCTCGTAGGGTAGTAGTAGTGGGTTAGTGACCGAGAATGGTGTGACTAGAGGTCAACCTAGGTTGTAAACATCATTACATATAGTGGATTTGAGGACCGTGTGTGGCTAGAAGGATAGCCCGTGAGTTTTGCCCAGTTGTGGGTTTCTCACATAAATCAATCAACGTGTTATTTATTATTTTCCGCACTTTAATTACATTGATTGTATTGGTTTGTATTGGGTTAATTTTTTGTAATATTGACTAATCTGAAATATTGGTAACTAATTAGATTAACAACTCATTCACACCCCTATAGGTTGTATTAGACACTTAATATATATTTTTAGAACATATCTTTAATATTCTTTTGCATTGCATCTGATGATTTGTACAATGAAGGGGCAACTGGAGGTTTATAATGCGGCTTTCATCCACTTTGAGTACGACATACTTGTTGTGGTGGTTGGCTATTACCACCGGCTCCTGAACCCTCTCTTCTCTTTAACCTCGCTTCAAAGATTCTTGCTTTTTGTTCTCTTTGCCATTCAGATGCTTTGGATGCATCTAATGCAAAACGATAATCATCTTGCTCATCAGGAAGCATACCTTCAAGATAATTATAGATATCTTCTTCCTCTTCTGTATCAAGGAAATTTTCCCTCAATTCTTGTTGAATTTGTTCAATCTCCCTTGCAGCTTTTTAGTTTTTGTTGTTTCCTTAATTTTTTTTTTTTTTTTAAGCAATTGAGATATTTGCAATTTAACTTTCAGTGGCACCTTTGAGCATACTTTTACATTTCTATACAACTCATTACCGGTTAAATGAAATTTTAAATCGGGTAATTCCTTCACTTTGCATTGTGTGAAAGCAAAAAATGCATATAGTACCATTTTTATTATCCGGTATTAGTTGGCAATACTCCCATGCTGGATCATTTTTAGTACTAGACATCTTATGCAATATAATTCCCAATCAAAACAAAATTAAATTTTGTACCATTCAATTTATAAATATGAAAATCCAAATGAGTTTTAGAAACAATACCACACAACATCTAAAATTTGCATACAATTATAATGTCATTATTTTTTATATAAAATATATATATATATATCAAAGTAAACATTTGCATACATGATTATTTGATGAAGATATTAAGAATTTGAGATAAACTTGTGATGTGAAATTTGGTATATGAAATGTAGTCGTGTAGGATGAAAGCTTAAAAGAGAAGAGTGAATATGATTTTATAGATGAAGTGAAAACGGTGAACCAATAGATGATTAATTGAATGAGATTTTTGTCATTGCATTCATTTATATTATCCGCAAAGAATAAATAATACATGATGATTTTTTATTTTTTCAAAGGCATTAATTGTGTTTCTCTTTTTCAAATTCTATCATTGTGATTCTCTACAATACAAAATAATTGAGATTCTTTTTTATTTTTTATTTTTTTCTTTTGATAAAAATAATTAAGTTTCATTGGATTCTCTAAACAAAAGAAATAATTATGGGTTTTACACGTTTTACACAAACAATTTTTTAAGGTTCCTTTATTTGGAATATCAGCACAAAGTTACAAAAAAACCAATTCTACATATTTATAAATTGATTGGTACATATTTAATATTATTTGGAATGAGTTTTACACATTTTAGTCACAAACAATTTTTTATTTTTATTTTTTTCAGATTTCTTTCATAAAATTTTATATATTTTACATATTCACTTTTTGGTTCTTTATCAAATTTTACTTCAAGTCTTCAATAATTCTACTATGGACTATGATATTGGAAATTTTTATAAATTTGTTAATGCTTCTTCTAAAATAATTTTCAATCTAAATTATTTTAACAATAATTTTTTAGGATAAAAAAAAAATTATTTTAATTATATGTAAAATATCCATGGACTTTCGGAGTGAAATTCACAATATTTTCGGGATATCAAGATATTTCGGGAACATCAGGAAATTTTTATTAATATTTCGAAATCGACCGGATATTCTGTAGGATATTGGATATTTGCCTGTTTCGATATCGATCCCTCCAAAACACAAATATCGGTGGATATTTCGTTATATCTTTCGATATTTAGTCCCATGGTTTTGACAAACAATCTTATTTATTGGTTGTTTACAGATGTTTCATTCTTTTTATGATTTATTTGGATGTTTGAATGTTAGATGAGCCCCATACACATAGGAAAATAGGGAGAAGTTTGTCAAAAAAAAAAAAAAAAAAAAAAGGAGAAGTGCACAGATGGCCATCAAAGGGGGAAGTTTCTGTTTAAAAAAAAAAAAGAAAAAAAAAGTGTGCAAATGGCTTCAAGATTGATTTGGAGAAGGCTTATGATAAAAATCAGTTTCAACTTCTTGCATTCTGTTATTTTGGAAGTAAACTTGCCTCAAATCAGTTAAGCAGTTGCTTGCTTCTAATCAGTCTCAATTCCTGACATTTTTTCCCTTGTTATGGCAACACATGTTCTTGTTTCTTTTGCTAAAAAAAAAAATTGGGATTTATCATAAGCTTCTATAATTCATTTATTTGACATATTTAGTGACGTTTTTAAAAGTTTAATTCCCAAAAAAAAAAAAAATGATTATAATGGCAATTTTGATACCAAATGAACAAATTGATGGCCACTAGAGTAGTTCTAGAAAAATTTAACGGTGTTATAACGGAATGTCTATTAGTATAACAGTGTTCGCTAAAAATGATCATTTTGAAACAAATTCCCCATCTAATGGCCATATTAATAATGGTGACCCAAATTGATGGCCACCAGAGTAATTATCCTTTTCTTTTTAAAATAAATAAATAAATAAATAAAATAAAAATAAAAATGAAATTTAATGTAGTTGAAGACGTGATTGGTGTAAATAATGGGTGTACAAAATATTAAATTTAGTTTATAATTAAAATAATTTGTCCTTACTGGTCAATTTGTATTTAGATATTTTTATAAATAAATTTTTTAATAAAATATGAGTGTGTAAATCAGTTTTTTAAGTAGCAATATCAATACCCAAAGATAAATCACTTGTGACATTATTTAAATTGATTTTGGACTACTTTTTTGAGTTCTGTAAGATTACTGTTATGAGGCTAACAATGTCTAGCAGTAGCAACGAATATGAGAAGCGAATTATTAAGCATTGTTCGGATATGATTGTCTGATTTGTTAAACGATTTTGATAGGCAGATTCCTCTTCTAACAGTGACTACCTTATCCATATTATTGGGAACGGCCTTTATCAACGCAATATACTTAGAAGATTAATATGAAATTTTATTCACTTTTATAATTTTGAAGGTGTAGTTTTAGATGTTTTATTCACATGTGTGGTTGTCATGTCTTAATATATCATCAGCTCTTGTTGTTGATCGATCAATCAAGTCACTTATTAAGAGGTCAGATGACACATCACCAATTTGGACTTAAACTGGTTGGTTTGAGACTTGAGAGTTGAGATTGAAATGCATGTGTGTACGGCATGTGCATGAGAGTTGATTGATCAGCCGAGCCATGCATATTATAAGAGAAAAAACCAAAAAACACTTTAGGGTTGTCCTTCTCATCAGTCATCACTCCATGCTTCGATGCAACTGCTGAATAATTGGAGAGGCATTCTTCGATACTTGCACCAAATTTATTTTGCAATATCATGTGTTCAGGTTAGTGGTGACCACGGTTCGGTTTCGGACCGAAACCGGCGGTTTCGGTTTGGGTGGCACCCTAAACCGAAACCGAAACCGAAAAACCGAAATAGTGAACGGTTTCAAACCGGCGGTTTTCGGTTTCGGTTTCGGTTTCGGTTTGGCCCGGTTTCGGTTTCGGTTTGGCCGGTTTCGGTTTCGGTTTGTTTTTTTTTTTTTTTTTTTTTTTTTTTTTTTTTTTTTTTTTTTTTTTTTGTCAATTGATAATTTGATATGAAATTGTTTGGGTTTCCGTTTTTTTTTCATATTTTTTTATAAATTTTTATTTTTTGAATTTTTTGAATTTTTGACCTTTTCATTGATTGTTATTATAATAATATGATATATCATAAAGATTGTTTGTATGATTAAAATCTTGATAAATAATAATAAAATCTTGTATTTATTAAATATAAAATCATGAAGTTGTAAATAAAAAAATATTTACAAACATTTTCATTGAAGTATTTAAGTATTTCACAATGTTTAGAAGAAAAAAAATTGACATTTATTAATAAATACAATTTTACAATTTCACAAAATAAATAAATAAATTACAATTGGCTTTGAAGGCTTGAATTCAAATATACAATATTACAATGTAACAAAGTTAAAATAAAAAAAATAAAAAATAAAAAAAATATCGGCCTTGCACTTAATTTTGTTACCACAATTAAGCTGCCTACGTATCCTCCACCAATGTAGAGAAATCAAAGGCCACGTAGTTCTTTTACCTTTAATTACTTGCTCGGTGTTGGAGGTTGGAAGTTGGAACAGAATCTATTCGCTGCCTTCCGTTCCTGTGGTTTGGTCACCTTCGAAGAAGTCGTTAACTATCTCCGGCTGGAGTTCTTGTTGTCTATATTTTGCCTTCGTCCAATCATCAACACACGCCTGCATTTCAAGTGATTGTGGACACATAACCGACCGTCTTGGGTCTAAAATATTTCCACCTGCACTAAATTCTTGTTCCACAGCAACTGTAGAAACCGGCGTTCCAAGAATTTGTTTGGCAATAATAGCCAAAATTGGATAATCCTGTTGATGACTCTTCCACCAATCCTGAAGACTAAATTTATCATCTGGAAATTTATGCTCGTCTTCTAAATACCGGTCAACCTCAGATGCAGATGAGGATGAAGATGTTTTTAATTTTTTGGATCTTTGGGAAAACAGTAGATCCCCTAAACCCTGTAATTTAAATTTTGAGGAAGAACTACTAGCACCAGATGGTCTAGATGTGGGTTGGGGTTATGAAACCGGCACGTTCAAAGACTGACCATATATTTTAACATATTCATCGTATAATTCATAAAGCAAAGTCTTAACGGAATCACAACAATCAAGAATATCAACTTCTAAACCTAAACATTTGTAATAATTAGATAAATAAATCTGTAAACATTCTAATTTAAAGCGTGGATCAAAACACGATGCAAGCAAGTAAATATTTGGAATCTTCTCATAATACTGACACCATTTTGCTTTCATGGCAGCAACACATGGACTCAATTGAACATCTAATTCACAGGCATTAAATGCACCAACAACATTAACACTTTGAACAATAAATAAATGAGTAGTGGGATAGTAAATACCAGATAAAGCATTGGTAGCATCATTAAAAACACGTAACAATTCAAGAATTTTTATACATACATCCCAATGGTTCAATTGAAGAGAAATTGAAGGAACATTATAATTAATAAAAGAAACTAATAAATCCTTATATTCAACACTTTGACAAAGTAACATATAAGTTGAATTCCAACGTGTGGTAATATCTCGAGAAAATTTTTTTGGACGCATACCATTCTGAGAGCAATATTTTAACCATTGTTTCTGGATTTTACTATGCCTCCAGATATAGTTAATACTATCTCTAATTGGTCTAATAAAAGCAGAAAGCTCTGTTAATCCAGCTTGAACACATAAATTTAAAACATGGCATGCACAACGTTGATGAAATAATTTACCCCCAAAATAGGGATTGCACAAATCTGTTAACATAGGAATAGCTGCGGTATTGCTTGCAGCATTATCAAAGCCAATAGCAAAAATTTTGTTTAGTAAACTATACTCTTCAAAAATGATTTTAAGGAGTCGAAAAATATTTTTGGCCGAATGCGAGTCATCAAAAACACGAAATGCGAGAATTCTTTTTTGCATGTCCCAGTTATTGTCCATATAATGACATGTGACACCCAAATATGAATGACTACCAAAATTGTCGCTCCATATGTCGGCACATACAGAAACGCGACCTTGAAAATTTTCAAAAAATGTTTTCAATAATTTTTTTTCTTTTTTGTAAATGCCATTTAGTGTACGTGTGAGAGTGGCTCTAGGAACACGTTGCATTGCAGGATTTAATGCATTTTGACAGTAATTAACAAAACCTACTTTCTCACCAAAACCAAAAGGTAAGTGTTCAGTTGCAACCATTAATGCTAATTGTTCTCTATTTTTTTTAGACGTGTAATGAAATAATTGATTAGAAGAGGTTGCGTACCTAGAAATTTGGGCTTAGTTATTCGCCATCGCGTATTCAGACGGGTGAGTTTTTTTGATATGAGCCCACATCGTGCCATAGCCGAAGGTTTTTGGAACCTTGTATTTTTTGGGGCAGTAATTGCACTGAATGTGCCAATATGTACCATCAAAACTAACTTTCTTCATATGCACTTTGAAGAGATCGGACTTCCCCGGCTTTTCTTCTTCAGCATCACCTTCACCTGCAAAAAAATCATCCGAAGGGGGTGGGGGGTTAGATACATTTTCATAAACATTGGGGGTGTTGTAAGCGGGGTTGAGTCCGTCGAACTCGGGATTAATTTCAGGGGGAATAGGAGGAGAAGGCTGATTGGATCCAAATCGATCTTCAATGAACTGCTGAAAAGTCACATCGTCGGCAATGACAGCATCACCAATGTGTTGCAAGAAGTTTTCCACGTGACCCTTTCCTCTATTCACATTTCTTGAACCATCTCCCCCACTTCCACTTCCACTTCCACTTGCCATTGAAAAATTAATAATAATATAATATAGATATATGTAAAAAAATTATTGTTGGAATAATGATGGTAACAAAGTAAAAAAAAATAGATGATTGAAAAAAAATATATTGTTGGAATAAGACTATAAGAGTGGTGAGCAAGTAAAAAAAATATATATGATGGTAAAAAATATAAGAAATAAATATTGTATGCTAGAAAATAAAAAGAATAAATTTTTTTTATATGATAATGATATGAGAATTAAAGAAAATTGTAAATGTAGAGAGAATTTGGAATTTGAGATTGAGAGAGATATATGAATGAAAAAAATATATTGTTTGAATAAGAGTGGTAACCAAGTAAAAAAAATAAAATATATGATTGAACAAAAAATATATTATTGGAATAATAGTGGTAAAAAATAGAAGAAATAAATATTTTATGCTAGAAAAAAATATATAATAAATTATTTATATATGAAATGAGAAATTGAGAATTAAAGGAAATTGTAAATATTGAATTCGGAATTTGATATTGAGAGAGAATGAGAGAAGTTGAGAGTTGAGAGAGTGAGAAAGGTGTGAAGGAAAATAGAGTGGGGGGGGGTGGTATTTATAGTTTGAAAGAAAGGGGTGGGTTTGCAAATAGAACAAATTTAAGGGTTAAAAAAAAAAAAAAAGGTAGGCTGCCGTTGGGACTGGGCTGACCGGTCAGAACGGTCGTCTGACCGCCCAGTGCCCAACGGCCAAATTTCAAAAAAAAATTTTCAAACAATCTGCCACGTGTCATGGCGTTATTGGTTATATTTTTTTTTTTTTTTTCCCTTCCAACGGTTGGAAAGTACCCAACCGTTGGATTTGAGTAGACGCTGCCACGTGGCAGCGTCTGATTGGTCAATTTTTTTTTTATTTTTTTTAAACAAAACCGGCGGTTTACCGGAACGAAACCGTCGGTTTAACCGCCGGTTTCCGGCCGGTTTCAGACCGGTTTCCGGCCGGTTTTTTCTTTTCTCAATGACGCTGCCACGTGGCAGCGTCTAATTGGTTTTTTTTTTTTTTTTTTTTTTTTAAATACCAAAAACCGGCGGTTTAACCGAAACCGCCGGTTAAACCGCCGGTTTTTCTCGGTTTCTAACCACCCCAAACCGAAACCGAAACCGGGATTTCCGGTTTTCAACCGGTTTCAAAACCGACGGTTTCGGTTTTCGGTTTTCGGTTCGGTTTTGACCGTACGGTTCCGGTTTAACCGCGGACAAAACCGACGGTTAACCGGAACCGTGGTCACCACTAGTTCAGGTTGCCCTACCACACAAAATTTAATATAATTCGGTTGTTCAGCTTTGCCCCTTTGACTGGATCACTTCTAATTGATTTTTTTTCAAGGCCTTAATTTTTCTGCCTTCTTAATATATATATATATATATATATATACATATATATATATACATATCATATTATCATCTTTATAGTGAAAATTCAATGAATAAATGAACAAAATACAGTAAGTTTGGTATTTTGGTGAGATGAAAACAAAAGGTTTTTCTATTTAGGACAAGATGTGTGAACAACCGGCATCCAGCATCAAATAATTCAATCCTCTTAATAATAATGTCTTTGCATGCTCTTTAGTCAATACTATGTCTATGCACGCTTGCATATGCTATATATATATATTCAACCCTACTCTATTACTTATATTTATTATATGTATTGGTCCCATATATATAATTGTTAGTTTGACTACTTCATGTGTTATACGATTTTATTAAAAAAACCAGTTTTATTGGGAGCGTCCCAGATTTGTATTTCTTATTAGAATTTGCGCTTGTTAAATTTTCGCAGTCAAATTTTTTGTGTTTATTAGAAATAATTTAAGTACTTTTGGATAGATTTACAGTTCAAAATATCACTCTATTAAATTGTGGCATCCTTTAATATATATAATTCTTCTGCTACCTTTAATATTTTCAATTATTCACATCTTCTGTATTTTTATATATTGGTTCTCAAATTAATAATATATTATCACATCCCACGTACGTCACCAAAATTTGTATATAAACATTGGTCTCTTTTAAATAAGTATACTCGTTTTGAGCCATGAATAAATGACATTTGTGTGAAGCTCAAATAGACAATACATATTTATCCATACCAATTTGTCATGTTCTTGCATGTGAAGGTGCTTATTATTATTATTATTCATGTTTTGGTTAGAATTGCCTTCATTCTTAATAATCCTTCGATATTTCTCCATAATGATTTTTTGCCGTTTTTTCTTAGTAGTGTTTTATGTATATATGCATGTGACATGCCCAGCCTTAAATTTGTGTAATTTTATTAACATATCACCCTATCTGTTACAAATAAGATGCAGAGGGAAATTATTTTTTTATTTTTTAAAGTTGATATTTTTGCTTAGTCTTCCAAGTTTTTTCTTCCTTTTTTCTACTTCAAGAAATAGAAATTATAAATTTGTAACTTTTTTGCAGCAATTACAAAGCTTAGATACAATTATTAATATTCACTTGAACATACATACATACTGCATACATATATTTATACCATCCCTCACCTTCACTTTGACGATATTCTACCAGGGTTTTTCAGTGCAATGTTTAATCAAAGTACATCGAATCGAAAGGAAATGAAAAATAATAATAATAATAATAAACCCTCTTCAATTGTGGAGATGTGCGGGAGGTAGTTTTATTTTTTTGGTATTTAATTCGCTAGCCTGCTAGACGCCATAAAGAGAAGATAAATTCTGAAGCAGACCAACTTTAACTTGAAGTAAAATGATATAATCAGCAATCCTTTGAAACAAGGTCTCCATGTCCATGTCCATTTCATGGCAATCAGGAATGATCCTCCGGAGCTGCTTCAGCTGCCTTTGCGAGTTCGTGGCGTTGTTGAATAGAGAGAGCTTCACTCTTCCTCTTGATCTGCCCCTTCTGATCAAGTTGGATGAACACTCTGATCTCATTGTTAATCTTTGAAAGAGAGAGAGATAGAGAGAGAGAGAGATGAAAAGAAGAAATAGAGAGATGGTTCATCAATCAAAGGCTAAAGTGTATGTATTTATAGCCAAACTTCACATCACAACCTTATTTCATCCTTAAAACGGCCACATGGCTTTGTTAGATAGATATTGATTCATCATGGGTTATAATATATAGATATATTTTCATTGAATATATATTTTCAAGAGTTTTCATTTGATTCGTGTGTGTATATATATATATATATATATACACCAACTGTAGTTATGAAGTCTTGAAGTCTTAAGGACCTCCATTTTATGATTGACTTATTTCATGACAAATTACATTGGGGATTGTTATGTAACGGGTAGCTTTGGTGTTCGTCAATGGCAAGCTTCTGAGCATCCCAAAGAGCTTCAAGAAGAAAGTCATTTATTCTTGACTTCTTGAAGAGATTAGTTACACACACACTTACATGCATTTCCATATTTCTTGCATTTGTGTTTTTTTGAATGTGTGCATTTATGTTTTTATCTCACACTTCATGTATGTTAAATGTTCATACATTTGTTGGACCATTTCCATGTTGATTTCGTGCCAAAAATGCCTTGAAGTGAAAAGCGATGTACGTGCATACAATCATATAATGCACATTTGAGAAATTTGTTTTCTCCAGCAAGTGTGCACTATACGTGTACACATTCGTATAGTGCATTTCGCCAGAAAGTTTTTTTGAATACTCTCAAAACAACACAGTTTCTTTTGGCTTCTATAATTACATCTTGTTTATCTTCTTTATAGAGAACACAAAATTAAAACCCTAGAGAGAAAGCTAATCCATAAATGTTCATGTATATTTAGTTGATGATTAGGTTGGCTTTGTGCTCTATTCAAGTTCATAAATGTTTATGTGAGTTGTATTTGACAATTAGGCTGCTAGAATCTTTCTACAATTACTTAAGACCTCATGTATGTAGATGTAGGCTTGTTTGATAATTAGGTTGTTAGATTTTCATCTTAACATCTAATTAAGCATATAGTGTTTAATCTTACACTTTATTGCATTTAGAATATTGACATATATTCACTTAGACTTTAATTCTCTTCATTGAGTCAAAGCCTTGTGGCTACAGGTTATAGTTGCACAAGCAAGTGAAGTCTTACAACCAAGGGTTGGTTGGTTGGTAAATATTGCCAAGTACCACTATAAAAGACCCACTAAGTAGACTAAGAGGTGTTTGTGCCAAGAATAGTTTATCGGAGGATATTACTAGGGATTAAATCAAGAGTGGTAAGTGGTGAGTGGTAGTGTCCATATCCTAAAGTGATCAAGAGTGAGAGTCCGTGTATCGCTTGAGAGTGTAACTTTCTTTTCATATAATAGATTTCTGTGGCCCAAGTGGCTAGTGTAACTAGTCCCGTGGTTTTCCCCAGTTAGAGGGTTTCCACGTAAAAATCAAGTACTCTTTACTTTCCGCACTTTACTTGATTTTTGTTATATGTTTGTATTTGGTTATATTGTTAATATTGATTATTGACTAATTGAAAAAGTTGGTAACATCTAATTAAGCATATAGTGTTTAGTCTTACACTTTATTGCATTTAGAATATTGATATATATTCACTTAGACTTTAATTCTCTTCATTGAGTCAAAGCCTTATGGCTACGAGTTATAGTTGCACAAGCAAGTGAACTCTTACAACCAAAAGTTGGTTGACAAATATTGTCAAGTACCACTATAAAAGGCCCACTAAGTAAACTAGGAGGTGCTCACGCAAAGAATAGTTGATCAGAGGATATCACTAAGGATTAAATCAAGAGTGGTAAGTGGTGAGCGGTAGTGTTCATATCCTAAAGTGATCAAGAGTGAGAGTCCGTGTATTACTTGAGAGTGTAACTTTCTTTTCATATAATAGATTTCTGTGGCTTAAGTGGCTAGTGTAACTAGTCCCGTGGTTTTCCCCAGTTGGAGGGTTTCCACGTAAAAATCAAATGCTCTTTACTTTCCGCACTTTACTTTATTTTTGTTGTATGTTTGTATTGAGTTATATTGTTAATATTGACTACTCAAAAAAGTTGGTAAGTAATCGATTAACAGCCTAAAACACATTGGGTGGTGATTCATTTGATTCAATATAATCATCTATATATATATATATATTACCATTTATGGGATAGATAAATTATTATTTTATTTTTTTATGAGTCCTGTTAACAAACTCCTTGAGAGTTGAGAGCACCTACTGAAATAAATATATGATATACATAAAAATTAAAAAGAAAAATAGATGATGAGAAGTAAAATCAATCAATGGCCATACATTGAGCGAAAAGGTTACTCATGGACAGTGTTCTAGTATTCGGCCGCCTAGGCCGATTAATCGGTCCAATACAGTTAGGCGGTTGGAAACTGAAGCGAAATAGGGAAAATCGGAGCAATTAGGCGGTGGCCGACTAATCAGGGTAGTCGCCGACTAATCGGCCAAATCGGCCAGGCGGAGTCAAATTTTTTTATAAAAAAAATTAAAAACGACAACGTTTTCTTGCTGATTCAGACGCCAAAAGCCGGTCCCCAAGCTTGGAGATGAGAAAAAGGAAGTAAATCTGGTCTTGCTAGAACTCAACTTCGAAACGCAGAGCAAAAATGAGGGAAGAAGATGAAGAGAGATGGAGAGAGGGAGTGTTTGTGCGTTGAAACCATATCTAATAAAGAAGATAAAGCTGGTTTCAGTTTTGTGGCTTGCCTACTTTGTTGTTCTTGTTGTTTGGATCGGTGACGAATCTAATTACCGTTCAAAAATAAGAAGATGAAGAGAGATGGCGTGAAATCTCTAATTATCTGATAAAGAAGAAGATGAAGAGAGACATGTGCATTGAAATGTGTAATTAATTAATTATTGATGGTAAATCTATTTAATGTTGGCGTGTTGTGTTGAATGTTGTGTTGAAGAAATGATGATGGTGCTTTGTATTGGTTAAGTCAAAGTCAGATGGTGGGGTCAGTTGTATCAGTTAAATCAAGTTATTATTATTTTTTTATAAACCAGATGTGTCCTACACTCCCACCACACTCCCACCAAGTTATAATAAGTTTTCCGATTAATCACTGATTAATCGCCGATTAATCGGCCTAGGCGCTAGGCGGCGGGTCTCCGCCCGATTGGCACCTAGCGCTTTCTAGAACATTGCTCATGGAAGAAAAGTGAAATCAGAATTTATGATGATGAACTGTCCCGATCAAATCATTTAAATTCCTAGAAAAGGTGAGGTGGGTATGCCATGGTTTTGGGTAAAAATTAAAATGCAAGAAGACAGGAACATATTTATAGACTATAGAGTAGGACGGCTCCAACTTCAAAGTTGAAACACATCCCAATCATCCTATTAGGACAATAACTCATTCAACAGCTGTGTTTCCTTAGCATTCAACTCTCTCTCAACGTTTTTTCTCATGCCGACATTTTCAATTGTGAATAAATCAATAAATGCAATTGACCATTCATTGAAGTAATTTTTCAACAATCTAATCCGTCCATGATATCACCAAAAAAAAAAAAAAAAGGCAATTATTTGAGTAGAAATTGAAAATATATAGAGATCGAGACTCAAGAGGCAATGACAATGAGGGTAGTTGTTTGACTTGTATTAATTTCGTGAGGTAACCAATTGTAATGGGTGCATGTGTGTATGTGGACAGTTGAGGTCTTTTTGTAACGTGGGTGGTACTGAAAGAAGCCAACAAAACCAGCCTAGCTCAGATAAAGATTGAGATTTGAGAGATGGAAACGTCTTTTGCTAGCCTATAATGTAAATAAATGCCACACGTGCAAGCATTCATATAAGTCTTTGGCTGTTTTCATGTGTGGTCACTATTTCTCTCTAGGCCTATAGTGCTACTCAATACTTATCTTCAGACTTTAATTGCCTTTCCCTTTCCTATCTCTTGCATTATTTGTATTCTTACAAAAACATTTGTCTTAGGGGATACTTAATTGACCAATGCTTCCAACATCAAGTTGGACATGGCTGTTTCGCTGCCACGTGTGTCTTGTATTTTTCCAAGTTTACTACTACAAGACATTTATCCACTTCTCTTCTTTGAATGAGAGATGTGCAACTTGAATATGCATCAACTTTTACTATTTACTATATATGACAACATACATGATTGATTGCATATGTCCCACACAACGTGAAATACATGTACGTATGTCCAACACCAAAAGTATTAGGACCAAGGTTTCCCTGTACCATTCATTAATCTAAAAACAGGCAAATCTGTTGGAGTAAACTGGACGCATATTCTGAATATCACCTCTCCTACTGGTTAACACTAAAGGGGGATGGGGGTGGGGTACCTCTTTCGACTCGAAATGACCTACTGACATGACATATTGTAACGTAGACTAACATCAAAGAGGTCTATAAAATTAACCTAGTTGACCCCTCATTAACTAATTAAATTAAATGACAATGCAGTACTACTGTACTAGAAAGGCAGTTTTAGCACCACAAACTAAAAGAAACAAAATCCCAACTACCATTAACGTCCATGATGAAATGCAAAGTTTCTGCTTACATGAAATGTATCTACAGACTACAATCAATCATTGCAAAACATCCTGACCCCAAGTTGAAGTTCACTTGGCCATAAACCATCCCTCACTATAAATTATACGAGCCTGTTCAATCTAATAATTTGTTACTCTAGTCTAGACAAGGGACATGTACAGTTTTGTTTTGGCATTTTTCATCAGTCTAATCACAAATAAGCCTATAGAATTTCTTCATTTCACAACTATTCCTTGTTCGTACAGAACAATAAGTGAAGACAAATAAATCTCATGTGTGATATGCATCTAACGGCTAAGAATTTAAAGTTTCAGATTTTAATGAAGGCAGAACGTCCTCACTACAGGCCTAAATGAATTTATAATTCAGTACTGAATACCTGTCAATTATTGGCTCCATTTTGTTCTCTGCTTGGTTTAATTTGGAAGCAGCTTCAAAAGACTGTAAAGGGATTTTAGCAGAGTCAGCTTCCAAGTGGAAAGTTCAGTTTGGGCTCAATTTTTGAAAGCCGAGGAGAAAATGGCATTTAGAGGCAAACTATTTTCAGATTCTACCCTTCACAACTCCTCCATGTTAGAGCTGCAGTGATAAAGTAGAAAAGTGATCATAAGTTCGTAACACAATCTCTTATGAATATTTACTAAATAAATTCATGAAGACGACGTGGACAGATGTATTACAACATCATTATTGAATTTCTATGACAAAACGAAACAAAACCAACAGATGATCCATTCCGACTATTCACATAGGTTTTTGTGTCAACACTTGTGTATATGTCTTTTCACCCAAGTTTCGGTGTACATGATATACCGAGGATTGAGTATTCAGTCAACAAGGACCTTTCTTAGCCGTGAGTCAAGCACTCCATTTCCTATACCAAAAGAAACATCTCAGGACCTAAGATTCAGTTCCAAAGACCAATCTATTTTAGGAGAAAGAGTCTATAAATAAATAAACAAATGAACTAAAGCTTAGCAAGTCTCAAGTTAGAAATCTTGTCCAGATGTCCAGTCATTTAGAATAGAACTATAGCCAAAATTTATGATTGCTTGGAGTAGGAGAGCCAGACCCGGACATGATCTTAATAATAGAACATCAACAGTTTCATGAATTACTTCTTGTCACAAAGTATGTAGTCATCTCCAACCAAACTTAAGCAGAACTGAAGTCATCTCTTTATTAAACAAAGAAGAATTTTCCTCTGTTTTTCATAAAGGGAAACAACAAGGTTCATATGGTCAGAAGACTATAATGACTTTTCTAACAAGTCAGCCCAAAACACTTATACACACACATGGTCACAAGACAATATCGACTGTTCAATTACTTACTGCTCGGTAGATTAGGGGATTTACTTTTATTACATAAGTTCAATCCCAATAAATTACTTCACATTAAAAGAAAAGGAACTTGTCAAATAACATATTAGTTTCCAAATCATCTGCAGTTCTCTTTGCACATTTAATAGAAAGTAAATGTGAAAATGAAAGCAGAAGTGCATAACAAAGCAATTTCAAAGTGGTGAAATACTGACCTGATGACACGGACGTAGAGCGGCAATTTGTGTAAACCATATTCTTCACTATTTCCCTGTGAGATGAGGTATGTGGAGTTGAGATTCCTGTCTCAGGAAGATTGCCTTCAAAGTGCTGGTCCTCTGCTATCACATTTGCTGACTGAACGGCTGGGTGATTGTCCTCCATAGTCAGTGTTCGTGTTGAGATTTCCATGGTCGCCCTTTTGACATACTGAATAGATCCTGAAATTAGAGGGAAAAAAAAATGCATAATGCATTTAAAGAGAAAACTAGGAGCAAACAACAATGCAGTTAACAAAAAAAAACCAACCATAGGCAGTCACAGATATTGACCATTTGTGGCAACTATTAATAACCAATATTCAATTTAGGAACGAGGAATAAAAGAAATAATGACCTACAATATTACATCGACTGAAATCACAACTTTTCTTGTTGTCATGGTTGTATTCGATACACATGTTCCTTAAGTTGGCAGGGTATCAAGTATCAAAATAGGTCAAGCCACAGGAATTTTTAAGTAACTGGCAGAGCTACTTGCATGACAGTTAGATTTCAGAAAATCAAATAAAAAGTGGAAACAGCTCTAAGTTAGTATATTTGGATCTCATTTGTTCTTTTCATAGTGAAATTGTCATAGTTGTAAGGATTTAGCATAATCTTGGTACAACTATTGCAGGAATACATTCTCGAACCATCATGTAAAAAACTACCTGTTGATGCCCCATGTTTAACATGTGTCTGTGTTCATGACATCAACAGTTACAGCCATGTACTGCACAGAAGGCTAGTCCAAACCGACAATCTTGGTACAACTTTTAACTACCTTTGCTCATGTTTGATTTTAACACTGAACTACTTAATTTTTGCTTATACAAACAGGGTTAGTTATGAAGATAAATAATGTATAGTTGTTAATTTTCATCCGTTCACATTTAATTCCAAAAATTATTGTTTTCTCAACACAAAAGTTGTCTTTAATATGTTTATTTAACGCAAAATTTTCCTGAATGAAGTTCCCTTTATTCTGTTATTCTTTGTAATTTATAATAGAATTTTTTCTTTCAATATGTTCATTGAACTCAGAGGACCACCTATAATACTAAAAACCACAAGCCTGCCACTAAAATATGTACCAGAATCCAAATAACCTTCTGTTTTCTGTTTTTCTCCATCTTTTTTATATCGTATTTGACAAAGATCTCTTCTCTTGCAGAAAGATATACGGCCACCAAGTTACAACGACTTCTTTCTTTATCCTCTCGTCCCACTAATGTCTGCTAAACAACCACTCTCATTTGTTTTCCAGAAACTCTCCATCAATATATCTCCAGCCTTTAGATGATCTGCATTTCCATATCAGGGGGAATGAATTTTGGTTGATATCAACAAAAGATCTTCACCAGCACACGCAACTCACACTCAAGGTGGCATTGGAAGATCTAAACACCCAATCTTGTTTCAGAGCACTCAATTTAGCTGCTTTTCGGTTGTTTTCCTCACCAACAACATCCAAGAAGTTTAAGTTGTTAAGTAATGACCCAACTATAGAATTTAAGACAAAGGATGATGGCATTTGATACTTTAACAAGCTTCTTCACGTGCAATGTGAAGACAAATGACGAATGTCGGACACACATTAGATGCCAACTACTATGTCACTTATGCAATGAAAAAGAAATCTAGACAAAAGAGGGAGTAGAGGGGATTCACTAGCTCTGCTACCATATCAATAATCAGTCAACCTAAAAACTTAAGCCGATAGGCAAGGGTCTAGCTATAGTATTAAAAATGTAGTTGAAAGTATTTGATATGTTAACATGTTCAATGTATCCCAACCTTTCGATTGTACCTAAACTAACATATTACCTGCTAAAAAGGTTGACAAAAGACAACCCTAAAATTAAGTTGCCAATAACATAAACACCATTTTAACCTCCATAGTTCTCTAAATAGTTGAAACTATTGGATTTTTAAAAGAGGAATTTCATCAAAAACACGTAATCAAGATAAAAAATAAAAAGTACCTTTAGATAGAGAACTGATTGGTTGAGGAGCAAACAAGGATGCATACATGTAAGATTCTGATTTCAGATAATCCACAACCCTCTTTAGCAACCTCTTCTTCTTTCCTTTAATGGATTCCTTTAAATCCAATCCTAAAACCCAAAAAAAAAATCAAAATGCACCCATTATAGCAAATCCATTTCTAAATATCACACAAAAATGAAGTAGAGTTTAATACCAGTAGCAAAAGCAGAGTTGATGAGTGGAGCAAACATGTAGGAATCCGATTTGAGATAGTTTACAACATTGTTGAGAACATTCTTCTTGTTTCTCTGGTTGGGTTTGTTCTTCTTTTTTCTTTGAACTCCTAAAAAAGCTTCTCTCTTTGATTTCTCCATTGTTTTTGTTTTTGCTCTAGCACAAAAAAATGAAACACTTCCTTGTTTAAGAAAAAACACATTTTTGTTCTTGGCGGTTGATGCTGCTCATAAACACGTGGCGGACGGAGAAGCTGCAACTTGTCTGCGTTATGGTCTTGCTAACGTGTCCTCTGAAGATTTATATTAATTAGGGGCCGAAACCAGGCCCAATAATTTATACCAAAAATAAGGAGTGCAAACCATTTGTGCTTTAAATGGATCAGCCTCACTTAAATTGATTTTTGGGTTTTTAGCAAAAATGCTCTATTTTAGGTAGCCATTTGTAAATCTACCATAAAATCAAGGGAAAATATCATTTTCTTCCATATGGTTTACCCTATTATCCGTTTTGGTCCTCATCGTTCCAATATTGGCTTGTTTAGTCCTTCTGTGATAGTTTCCGTTAAAATTAGGTCTTCTGACATAACCGGAGGGTAAAATGACGATTTTACCCTTCTAATAAATATTTAAAACTGATATTTTAAAAAAACAAAAACAAAAACAAACATAAAAAAACTAATAAAATAATTTATAAAAAAAACATAATTGAAAAAAAAAAAGAGATGGAGATAATAAATAAGTATAAAAATAAAACAAAAAATACTATTCAACAACATCAATTTATCTAGATTTTTTTTTTTGACAATCACCATCATCTCCATATACGAAAAAAAATCTTCCATCATCTTCTTCAACTAATCCACCACAACTCCAACTCAAACACAAACCTTAACCCTAGCGATCGCCGCCGCCGATCTCATTTCTCTATCTCTTTTTCTTCCCCACCAATCTCATCTCTCTTTCTTCCCCACCACTTTCTCTCATTTCAAACCCTAGCCACTTCAATCTCATCTCATCTGTCGATCGATCGATCTTATATCTCTCGAACTCATCACGTCAATCTCTCTCGATCAGATTTTTTGGTGGGATTCACCACCGCCCTCTAACACAAACCAAACACCCACTGTCAAACCTAAAACCAAACCCAAACCCAATCAAACCCCTACCATTAACCAGCCCCACCACAACCAGTGCCAATCTTCTCTCAGTTAAGGAGATCGAGAGGAGATCTAGGCTCGTTCTTGCGGCGCCCCAAACTAGCGAAGAAGAATTAGAGGGAGATCAAGAAAGAAGAGAGAGATATATGGTTTGCGTTGAATCGGGTAGGTAGGGGTGGTCGTCGTCGTGTTCGTGCCGGCGAGTTTGAGCACCGATAGACATTGGTGGGATGGTTGGGAAGGTGAAGATAGTGGATTTGGTTCTTTAGTGAAAGACGTTGAAGAATCTGGGAAGTTTCCGATTTAAGGAGTAGTCGTTTTGTATTGCTTTTTGTGAATTCAAGTGATGTGGTAGTGTGATTTCTAGTGTGGGTGTTGATTTTTGGAGATGGCATTTCCAGAGAAGGGTGTTGATTTTTGTGTGGGTGGGTGTTGATATCTGGAGAAGGGTGTTGATTTTGGGTTTGGATTAATGTTGAATGTGGTTGTTGATGATTTGGGTTTCGATTTGGATGGTGGGTTTCGACGGCGGCACTAGTGGTGGGTTTCGATCTGGTGGTGGTGGTGGTGGTGGTGGTGTTGATGATAATGATGGGTTTGGTTGAATGGAGGTGGTGGTGTGATGATGATGGTGGTGGTAGTGTTGATGTTGGTGATGTTGCTGGGTTTGGCTGTATGTGGTTTTAATTTTAAACTTTTTTAAAAGAAATTGTTTTTATTATTTTTTAAATTTTTTAAATTTTTTTATTTTATTTTTAAATTGTTTGTAATTTTTATTATTTAATTTAATTATATTTATTAATTTGATTAAGTGATTAACGATCCATTTACCAATATACCTTCACTTGTTTAACGGATCCCTAATAGAACCTGACGATAGGGACTAAAAAAACGATTAATAGTAAACGTTTGGACCTGCATGGCCAATACTGGAACGATAGGGACCGAAACGGATAATAGGGTAAACCATAGGGACGAAAATGATATTTTCCCTAAAATCAAAACCAATTGCAAAACTACCCAATTTTTCCCAAAATGCCCTCACTTATAACTACACCACATTTATTAATCTTATTTATTACTTTTACCAACCAACTTATCAAACCAATCAACTAAACACTATCTAACCATTTTCTTGCTCTATGACACTTTCCCCACACTTTTCTTTTTTCTAATTTTAGGTTTTATAAACGGCCCATTCTTGAGTGCAACATTACACCATACAATTTTAAAAAATAATCTACATTATTCTAATCTCAACCATTGATTGCTTTTAGACAAACATCCAATGGTCATGACTTATTCTCTTAATACATGCATAGGAATCCTAAAATGACCTACTAAGCAAGTCACTTCCCACTCACTTCCAATTTGACTGTTTGTTCTTCACATCTCCCCAAGGTTACCGTTTTTCTTCTTTTCTTCCTATACATATACATATATATATATATATATATATATATCTTCCAGCCATGAGCATTTTACTTTCTTACCAATTTTCTTCTCTTCTTCCTCTATATTTTTCCTACGGCCTTAAAGTTCTTCAGTTCTTCACATTTCCTCTCAATAGTTACTGTTCTTCTTCTTTCCTTCCCATAAATTTATCTTCCAGCCATAAACATCTTAATTTCTTACCGCTTTTCTTCTGTTCTTCCTCTATATTTTTCTTCCAGCCTTTAAGTTCTTCAGTTTTTCATATATCCAAAATCTACACAAGTCACACAACCTACTTCATATATATTTCTTCAATCAGCTATTGCTCTCTTCAAACTAAAATTGTGTCATTCTTCGTATAAAAATCTTCAATTCCGACCCATGCTTCGTTGCTTCATCAAGTACGTCTCCGCCACAGTTGATCGGATTACTTGGCTCCGCATTCCTTCATGTATGATACAATATTTTCCGAATTTCATTTTTATTTTTTATATCTATACTTAATGGTCTGCACTGTTAGTGATGTAAGTCGCGCAGCGGAAAAAATATAGGTTTATAAATTTATTATCTTAAACCTTTTTGTGTACAAGAATATGATGAGGGATTTGTTTTTATACCTTTGAAGATCTCTCCTTCGTTTCTTTTTGATCCTTTACCATTAAGCCTTCAAAGCTATAACTTGTGATCTAGCAACTGTGTGTGTGTGTTGAGACTTATGCCATAAATCTTGTAATTTGTAAATGTTATAATTCATTAATAAAAGAAGCAGTTATTTCATTCAATTAACATGACTCATACGTTTATATTATATGTGCTAACATCCAAGATTGCTAGATGTAATCTCAAACTGAGTATATGAATATCATATATAGAGGAATTCAATTTGAGACATGCAATCTAAAAAGTCCATAGAAAGCAAATAAAGCTGGGTACTTTATTTGTGGATAATTACAGCAACGGTCCATTTCGTAATGTACGGTGGTCTTATTCTAGACTACTCATATGGTGTTATGAGAATGGAGACACCTTCATATATGACTGGGCCATGATCTATATGAATCTATCACTAAGATCCGTTAGTTGAAAAAATTCATATATATCGACAAATGATGGCTGGCTGTATATGGGTGATTTAAATCTTGACTTTCTTACTAACTCCTTTGAGTTAGATTGTGTTTCTTGAAATACAATGGGTGAGATCAGAGTAGCATTCTCGATCAATAACTCCGTAACTTGGAATCACTGTTTAGCTTGTGGTTGGGAAGGTATGCACACAATAGTGGAATCCACTCCTTCTGGCGAGAAGTAGATGAGTAATTCCCTTAAAGGTTGATTCTGGACTTGAACGATTAAGAGTGCTCTCCTTCTTCCACAAAGGAATGAATGATATAATCATTCATTAGAGAATCAATGATACTTAAAGGAAAAGATATAATTAGAGAGGTATAACAGACTTCATGACCGAGCTCTAATTATGAACTACTTGTGGAGGATCATACCATATGCAATAGATAAATCGATGGACACTGATATTTTGGTTTCTGTAAAACTTCTACAGTTACGAGAGTACAACCTTGGGTTTTTAGTGGAATAACTCCGAGGTTAATAATAGTGAAATATTAATTAAATAGTTTAATTAATTTTTCTAAGTATTATTGGAGCTCAAAACTGTGTATCCATTAGGTCCCCTTGCTAGCCCTTTACGATTGATAGTAACAAGGCTCACAGAGAATTGGATGGTCCAACTAATTATGTTACGAAAGTAACTTAAATATATTATGGGAATTAATTAAATGATGTGATTATTTAATTAAAATATTATTTAATTGATTAATTAAATATTATTAAATAATATGATTATTTAATTGACATATTAATAATTAAGAATTATTAATTATTATTTGGAGGTTTAAGTTTCGAACCATGACAAGAGAAAAAGGATCAAAATAATAAGGGATTATTTTTATTTGCTTTAAAGAGGTCAAAGGTTCAAACCCTAGTGGTGACCTAATTAAAAAGGATTTAGAATCATATTTTAACTTGGTTTACTAAACCCTAGGATCCTATTATATAAGATATACTTATCATGAAAAAGAAAAAAAAAAAAAAAAAACTGAAACCCTAAGAGAGATAGAGAGGTGCGGCTACAGTAAAAAAGAAAAAGAAAAAAGTTTCTTCTTCCTTGAAGCTTGGCTGAATTCATTAGAGGAAGCAAGGTGTTGTCTTCCGAATCTCTCAAGCATCCATTCAACTGCTCTTGGAATCTGTGACGTGCCCACACACACAGTTGTTAGATCGCGGGACATAGCTCAGAAGGCTTAGTGGTTAAGGATCGAAAAGAAAACGAAGGAGTGTTCTTCAAAGGTATGAAAACAAATCTCTTCCTCATATTCGTGTATACAAAAGGTCCGAAGACAATAAAATTTTTAGGAAGATCCTATTTGATTTTTCCAAATGAATTATCCGTATGATAGTAGTCTTTTTAAGCCATTAAGAAGAGAGACAAGACTAAATTGGATGAGACATCCTTATTGATTGAATGGATAAAAGATCATTATTGATTTTAGTCTTGTCTATTGCATTCAAGTTAGAGCAATCAAAAGCATTCATGCATATCATTTTAAGCATGTCATAATCAAGTTCACATGCCATGAAGATAAATTGTAGATCATTCAAGTGTACTTCCCAATTAATTCTCCTAGTCCAAAAATGCATGTTTGAACATTAGGATGACATGAATTACGAACAAAGTGTTAACCCAAAATTGTCACCGGGGTTGAAACAAATTATAGCACGGTGTGTATAAAGCTATCTGGAGGGGGGGGGGGGGGGGGGGGGGGTGAATAGATTTTAAACTTATTACCCAATTTTTTATGTTAAGTCAAAATTACAAAATTACCCCTAACTAGATAAAGCAATAAATCAAGTATAAAATGCGGAAATTAAATAACACTTGATTTTTACGTGGAAACCCTCACGGGAAAAACCACGGGCTAGTAAGTAAGCCACACTCGAACCTCGAATCCACTAAATGTGTAAACGATTACAACCTAATCCCGGAAGTAATCACACACCTACCTAATCCCGATATGAGTGAACCTAGTCCAATTTGCTTGCGATCTAAGCAACCTAATTCCGGAAGCTACACACAAGACTTACTTTCTCAATGAAGAGAATAACACCCTAAGTGAATATATGAATATCCAAAATGCAACATAGAGCAAGGGAAACCCTATATGCTTATCTAAGATAATTAATATGCAATTAGAACAATCCTAGATATTAAAAACTAAATGACATATCAAATAGTTTAGCTAATCAAGATTAAGCACAAAACCTAATTAGCTATCACAAAACAACTTCTCAAACATACATCACACTAATCTCAATCTTGTATCCAAAGTATATAAAATAACATACAAGTAATTAATTGAGATTGCTTGTTAAGAGAAACACAAAATATGTAAGATATTAGTGAAAAGCTTACCAAGCAAAGTATGATGAAGAATCCATGCAAGATGACATCTAGATGATCAAAGATGATGCTAGATGATGATTGATGATCATGAAAAAGTGTTTGAGTTAATAAAAATGAGTTCTTGGAATTTTTCTTCTCTTTGAAAAATATCCTAAGTATGAAATCTGAATCTGAACTCTCTTAATTGACCTAAAGTCAAAGTGGCATATATATAGTAGGCCAAACCAAAGTGTGGTCGTTTTGATAAGTTTGCCTCAAATTTGCCTTGGGCGCTGTACGTAGGGCGCTTCTATACAGCGCCTGTACAGCGCCCCTGCTCTGTTCTCTCGGGAAAACAGAGGGGCGCTGTACGTACAGCGCCCTGTACAGCGCTTTGTACAGGCACTGTACAGCGACCGAATTAAATCGATCAGGTCTGTACAGCGCTCGAAGGGGGCTGTTCGTACAGCACTTCTGTAGAGCGCCCAATGCAAAAATGCAATCCTAAGTCTAAGCATAACAAGCAAGAAGAGATGTTAAAGAACATTAAAGCACACAAATAAGACACACAACATACAAGGATTAAACATGTGCATGAGTTGTGAGTGTGTGCAACTATCTCTTCAAGACAAGTAAGCACAAAGAGATTTACCTTTGGTGCTTATCAAGACGAGGTCTTCAAAGGGCTTCGAACAAACCTACCAACACTTAGGCTACCCTTACAAAGAACCCCAACATGTGGTTTTTCTATGAAATGAGCCAATCAACAAATGGGAACCTTACAATCTCCCCCTTTGGCTATTTCGTGACAAAACCACCACTCACATTGATTCCTCACAAAGAAATAGAAACTGCGGGACTACAATGATATTCTACATTACAAAGAGATAAGAAAATGAAACTTGAAGTCTTCAACCTCTTGTAGAATAATCAATCCCTGAAAATAAAGTTTCTAACATTTCCAATACAAGTAAAGTGTGAGATTAATCATGTGAGAACAATAACAAGCATTTGCATTTTTTCTAAAAAATAGGCACAACATTATGCAATATATGTGTATGCAATGCTCCCCCTCAACGGGTTACTCCCCCTCAATGAATATTCTCCCCAACAAGCACAATTGCTACTACAGTTTTGAAACTCCCCTTACCATTCCTACTCCCCCTTTTTGTCATGATATAGGCAAAGGAGTAGTCCCCAACCGGGTCACTCATAGCAACGAGAGATAGTAGCATGTGAGATATTTGCATAATCAATATAAGTCACTTTATGCACCTCAATTAATTGAAGAGAAACAAGGAGATTTATTTGTAGAAAATGTGTGAATCTAACATGCTTTGCATACAAGACATATAGCATTCAAGTCCAAAATACAATGGTATTTGGCAAAGCAAATGACAAAGGTTTCTAATTAGAATTCAAAACAATTTCACCAATGTCATGAAAAAAGCAAGGATATAGAGATTATTGTTTTCAATTTAATAGCAACTATATCCAACTTTATAAGCGAAACATGGCATGAGCGACTTTGCACCCTATTTGATTTTTCCGGATAAGATATCCGTATGATAGTAGCCATGTTCAACCAATAAAGAAAGAGAGACATTTGGAATATAAATTCCTTTGAACGGATACAAGATCCTTTATTCATTTTGAGTCTCATAAGCTTTCACACAAGTTTTGCATTTTAAGAATATGCAATCATCAATTCATGCTTTTCATGTGAGCATGTTATATGAATTTCATGCTTTTTCATTTGACATTAGCATGTTATAAAAGAATCATCATGTCATGGAGATAACTATAGGTCATTCAAATCATATTTCCTATTAACATCTCCTAGTCCAAAAATGCATGATTGATCATAAATATGACATGGATTGTAAACAAGCAAGGTTCACACTTATTTGATTGAAAACATATATACATATGTACAACCAAGCTTACTCAAGTAATTAAAAGAAGAGGCATAAGATATTTCAAATTTTTTGCAAGTGACAAGAATGCAAAATAGCTCTTTTTGCTTGAATTCCCCATATGGGGTCAATCACAAATCACATCACTCCACAAGACATATCCCAATAGATCTACTAAGAGTTTTAAATCGAGTAGCATCTAAGGGTTTAGTAAATAGGTCCGCAAGTTGATCATTAGTACCTACATGTTCAAGTACTATGCATTTATTTTCAACAAGCTCTCTAATGAAGTGATGGCGGATGTCAATATGCTTAGTTCTAGAATGTTGGACCGGATTCTTGGAAATATTAATAGCACTCATGTTATCACAAAAGAGAGTGAGAGTACCTTGGTTGAATCCGTAGTCTACTAGCATTTGCTTCATCCATAGGAGTTGTGTGCATCCACTCCCCGCGGCTATGTACTCGGCCTCGGCCGTGGACAAGGAAATCGAGTTTTGCTTCTTGCAAAACCAAGACACCAAGTTGTTGCCTAGAAAGAAACAACCGCCCGATGTGCTCTTCCTATCATCACAATTTCCTGCCCAATCCGAATCACTAAAGCCTACAAGACTAGCATTAGTGTCAAAAGAGTACCAAATCCTATAGTTGGATGTCCCATTAACATAGCGAATGATCCTCTTTACGGAAGAGAGGTGGGACTCCTTAGGATCCGCTTGGTACCTAGCACACACACCCACACTAAAGGAGATATCGGGCCTACTTGCGGTCAAATAAAGCAAGCTTCCTATCATGCCACGATATAACGTTTGTTCCACACTTTTACCACTAGCATCCTTGCTTAGTTTCAAAGTGGTACTCATGGGTGTATCACAATGTTTGGCATTTTCTAAACCAAACTTCTTCACTAGGTTTTTGGCATATTTGGCTTGGGTTATGAAAATCCCATCATCTAATTGCCTAATTTGCAAACCTAGGAAGTAACTTAGCTCACCAACAAGACTCATCTCAAATTCATGAGACATAACATCAACAAATTGTTGGACCTTGGTGTTGTTGGTGGAGCCAAAAACTATATCATCAACATATATTTGAGCTATGAAAAGCTCATCATTGTCTCTTTTGATGAATAACGTCTTGTCAACACTACTTCTTATGTAGTTATTGTCAACAAGAAATTGAGTGAGGCACTCATACCAAGCCCTCAGTGCTTGTTTCAACCCATATAGTGCCTTCTTGAGGCGATAGACATGGTTGGGGTGGTGTGCATCCACAAACCCCTTGGGTTGTTCAACAAACACTTCCTCTTGCAAGAAGCCATTGAGGAAGGCACTCTTGACGTCCATTTGGTGCAATTTGAACTTGTGCACACAAAGAGATGGACAAGAGAAGCCTAATGGACTCTAAACGGGCAACGGGAGCAAAAGTCTCCTCAAAGTCGATACCCTCAATTTGAGAGTACCCTTGTGCTACAAGTCTAGCCTTGTTCCGCACTATGTTGCCATTCTCATCGGATTTATTCCTATAAATCCACTTAGTTCCTATCACATGTGAGCTTTTAGGTCTGGGAACTAGAGTCCAAACCTCATTCCTTTCGAATTGGTTTAGCTCTTCTTGCATGGCAAGAACCCAAAATTCATCATTCAAGGCTTCATCAACCTTTTTGGGTTCTATTTGAGAGGTGTAGCATGTAAAGCTAATGAGATTAGCTATTTGACGCCTAGTCCTAACACCCTCATTCACATCTCCAATAACATCCTCTTTGTTACGGAGTCTTCTAACCCATGGAGCGGGTTCATTAGAGTCCAAGAGAGGGACTCTAGTAATAGGTTGTGTGACTTCATTATTGTCATTGGACGTCCCAACATTGGGAGTCACCACAACCCTCTCCAAAGGAGAGTCATCCTCTAAAACTTCCTCCTCCTCATGGTCATTAGACTTGAGCCTTGTATCATCAATGACAACATTTGATGATTTCATGACGGTACGAGTCTTTAAGTTGAAAACTCTATAGGCTCTACTATTCAAGGCATAGCCAATAAAGATACCCTCATCACTCTTAGCATCAAACTTGCCAAGTTGATCACGGTCATTTAAGATGTAGCGTTTGCTTCCAAATGTGTGGAAGTAGCTAACATTTGACTTCCTACCCTTCCATAACTCATAGGAGGTGTTTCTAGATCCGGGCCTTAGGAAAACTCTATTCCCTATATAGCAAGCCGTATTGACGGCTTCGACCCATAGGTTCTTAGGGACATTGTTGCTAAGCAACATCACTCGGGCCATCTCTTGGAGGACCCTATTCTTCCTCTCAACAACTCCATTTTGTTGAGGTGTCCTAGGAGCCGAAAACTCATGGGAGATGCCTAAGCTATCACAATAGCTTTCAAAAGAGGCATTTTCAAACTCCCTCCTATGATCACTTCTAATCCGTTTAATGCTTTTAAT
Organism: Acer saccharum; assembly: GCA_030490815.1. Lineage (NCBI taxonomy): Eukaryota > Viridiplantae > Streptophyta > Magnoliopsida > Sapindales > Sapindaceae > Acer > Acer saccharum. Next base: position 18,175,669 of record CM059871.1, read on the forward strand.
ATTAGAATTCATTTCATTTTGTAATTTAGTACAAAGCATTTTAAACTTATCAAAAGTTTCGGATTTTTCTCTTAGAAAATATGTCCATGTAAATCTAGAGAAATCATCAACACAAACAAAAATGTATCTCTTTCCACCTAAACTCTCGGTTTGCATAGGACCCATGAGATCCATGTGGAGAAGCTCTAGGGGCTCCTTGGTGGAGAGATACTTGCCCTTTTTATGCATGCTTTTGGTTTGTTTTCCTTGTTGGCAAGGTCCACAAATACCATTGGCTTTCTTCCCAAGCTTAGGGAGGCCACGCACACAATTGAACTTTCCAAGGGTTCTTAACTCCCTAAAGTTCATGTGGCCAAGTCTTTCATGCCACAACTCTATTTGCTCATCCATGGACACATTGTTTGAGACTATTCTAGCTTCAAGACAATAACAATTGTCACTAGATCTCATACCTTTCAACAAGGTTTGTCCATCGGGCTTTTGACACGCCCAAACCGGTTCTAATTAATTACACTAAATGAGGCTAACTAAAACTAATTGGATCCTAGGTCAAGGATTCTAGCTACTGTAGGGAAAAATAATAAATAAAAGTGGTAAACGCAGCGGAAGCGATACTAAAAACGATTTAGTGACTTTTAAAATTTTTCCTTTATGAACCTTAAACCCTTTTAATCAATAAACATGCATATATAATAACAAAAGTAAATTACCTTTTGTCGCGTGATCCGATTGACTTACGTCGATGGTAATCCGCAAGACCTTCAATCCGAGCACGAACGTGGATCACCTAGGAGCGTGGTCTCCCTTTTCTTTGAATTGCAAACCTGTGAATGGACCAAACAAAAAACTTTCTTTTCTTTGTTAGTCACAAAACAATCAAAAGAATGTCAAAAATTATTCCGGTCACTTTTGAGTTCTCAATCTAATGATCGAAACTCGCGTGAACTTAGATCGATATCGTATACACAAGCTTATTGATGATTAAGCAATTGTATACTATCAAAGAATAATTTCACACTCCTTTTTGTCTTTTTAGAATAAAAACTCTCTTAGAATTAAGAAGAAGAAGAAAGAAATAAAAACTCAAGCACCAAAACTTATGGTGGCCGAACCCTATAAGAACCCTTATATAGGTTGGCCGAATTTTTTCTTTTTTTTCCTTTTAGGGTTGCCGAATTCTATGTAGTCTAAGATTAGGGTTGGCCGAATTTCATCATGTCACTTATATAGGGTGACTAAAATTCAACCCTAATTCTTTTCAACTTTATAGACTTCAAACCCTAATCCAACTCCTTGATTTTTATTCTTTTATTTTGACTAAATAAACAGACTCCTTATTTGATTAAATAAATAAAACTAATTTATTTATTTCCTTGTCAAACAAGTCTTTTACTTTTAGGAAAGATTTGTTTCTTTAATTAAACAATTAATCAATAAATTAATTAATTCTTATTTAATTAAAACAAATGAAACAAAATAATATTTTAGGTTAAAATTTTAACCTTGCCGCCCCACTTGTATAAGATTGGGCCTAACATTATTTTCTTATTTCATTTAATCCATTGGACTTTAAATAAAAAGCCCACATGTAAACCAGACCCATTCTTACTAAAAGAAACAAGCCCACATGTCTTTCATTAATATATTAATATAATTGAGCAGCCCATTACTTAAATAATGTGCAAATTATATTCTTAATATATTAAATGCAATTCTAGATGGACCCTTAAATTGGTCCGGTAGAATATATCAAGTGATCCATGCAAGTCCGTGTGGATTGGGGATCTTGGCGGGCCATCTAAATTTAAGCTTCAATAGACATAACCTAATCATAATCAACAAATGATTCACTTAGGTCCGATCCATTAATTTTAACTCATTCCACTAAAGAGCTAAAACTGAACTCTTAAATAAAGATAGAAAAGGAAGATGCTCCTCATTCATACCCTAGACAATCATATTGGAGATAGTGTATCCTCGTGATTAATATCAGTAATCGCCAAGAGTTCATAGACCGCCTATAACTCTCCAAGTTACCATATTTACTCATATGACCACGTTTTGAACTTGGATATTTTGACTTGTCCAGAAGCCATGTTTTCAATAGACACTATTGAAAACTCAACGTTGAGATTTAATATCCAATTACCTCAAAACATCCATATGATGATATTATACTCTCATTTAATTAAATGGAGCCACGATGTCCATATCTATAAATGAAGTCCTCTATCGATTAACAAATGAATATCACCAAACTATCGAGGATAGACTATGCGATATAATCGTACTCATTGATAACTCAAATGATATCACTTGCAACCATAAGTCCATCATTTATCTCAGGATTAAGATAGACTCTCCGATTGTCCTGATAATGAAAAGACTATTATCTATTGACGGTTCTAGATAAAGCTTTTCATTGTGATCCAGTTCAATGCACCCAGTGCACTAGATTCTTTTACTCGAAGACACTCCGATGATTTTAGACTCATCATATCTCATTTGATCCCACTCAAATGCTAGCAAAAGAATTCTACAACTTTAACAAGATAAAGGTGCCCAACCTTTAACGTAAGTTGTGAACGTTATTCAAGACTAACTAAAGAATTGTGTCTACCACATACATATCCAGATGTACGAACAATTCTTCTTTTCCCATAGTCTTTAGACCTTATGATTATTTACTTTGACAATTATAATATAAACTATAAATGCTATACGATTTGTTAAACCAGAAATCACTTTATTAATATGAAAAAGATTGTTAATAACAACATTACACTCTTGCTATTGAGCATAATCCTAACAGCTACTTAACTACAACGGCAATTAAAGGGGCGCGAGGTAGATTTACCCTTCGCAAGTGCACGAGTCGTATGAGTAGTAAAATGTACACGAGTAAGGGTGATCGTTCCCACGAGGAAGGTTGTTTAGCTAACAAGTAATTCTAGATTATCATTACTTATTGAATTCCTAATTGCTAACAAGTTTACTAATTAATACTATCAAGATCAATTATACTAAGATTGCAATTAACTAAGATTAAAGCTTGATTAAAAGATGATTAAGCTAGACTAAGAGATGTTAGGGGATTGACTCATTCAAGTAACTACCAATTCATTAACCAATCATTCATTAAGCACATTCACAACATTCTAAGGCATGTATTTCATTTATCAATAATATTAAGCACAAAATCCATCATCTAACACATAATCTAATATCATAGATAAGTGATTAAGAGAGGATTTAGGAATAGTGATGTAGAGATTCTCTAATTAACCCAAGACATGGATTACTTAGTGAAATCTCTATGAAATGGCTAGTGAAACCTTCATACACAAAGTGTGACACATTTATGTATGAAATCAACTACCAAGTGTGTACAATTATATGTTTATGCAAGACATATCATCAACATATCCTTAGAGTTCATAATACACAGATACATAGCCTTAGAGAGTGAATAACAAATGGATTGATTAAATCATTGGTTTAATTACAAGAGTTACATCAATCCCTTAACAAAAGGTTTAGTTACACATAGAAATAAATGAACTAGAGAATACAAAAGAAGAGTAAAACAAACCCATTTGGATTGGTTTCTTGGCCAAGAAGACTCCTCTTTGCAATCCAAGAACAATATGGGAAAATGATGAAGAACACTAACTAAAGTTGAGAGAGTTATTCTCTCTCTTAATTCTACAACTAAAATCTAATTAAAACTAAAGTATTTTATTCTAATTAATTGTGTAGTGTAGTACATGGTGTATATTACTTACTAACTAAGACATATGATAGATATTTTGTATATTAAGTTAAAAGATGGAAAATATCTAATAATATCTAAGTGGTAAGGTGTATTGGACAAGCTTAGTTGATAGGAGAAGCAAGTGGACGAGCTGAAATTCTTCTAGGCATTCCGGCGAGCTCATGCACTCTGGAGGGCGGGCTTGAGCCCGCCGCACAAGCGCCGCCGCGCGAACCCGCCTTGCCCTCGGAGTCTTCTTTCCCGCCGTCGAGCTCGCCACGCGAACCCACCTTCTTTCTGGCGACTTCAAACCTTCAAGAAGGCTGGCATATTCCCGCCTTCAGAACCCGCCTTAATTTCTGGCGAATTACACAATGCACCCCTCAGCTCTTCACTAATCACTGATTCTGCATTAATTTCTCATGAATTGCACTTTGACCCCTGATTTTCCCAAATGACATATTTGCCCTCTTTTGCCCCGATTTTGCCACTTTTCTCCAGTTTGGTCCAAAATACCCCTAATGAGCTGAAATACCTGAAAAACACTTATTTACAATATTAAATACCAAAAAGGGCTCGAAAAACGGTTACAAAAGCTAAGTTAGGGAGCGCTAAATGTAAACATTTGGAGCGCGATCAGCTTTAGGATTGAGCAATCATCTTTGCTAAACAAGACGGAATATCCTTCATCACTTAGATGTGAAATGCTTATTAAATTTGCTTTCAAGCCATCAACAAATAAAGCATCGGATAAGGAGGGTAATCCGGGAACGGAAATCGTTCATTTCCCTACAACTTTCTTTTTGGATCCATCACCAAAAGTGACATATCCTCCTTCCTCCATAACAAGAGTTTCGAAGAAACTCTTGTTTCCCGTCATGTGCCTAGAGCACCCACTATCTAAATACCAAAAATTAGAAGAATTTGCCTTCAAGGCTATTTGAGCAACATGGCAAACATTTTCATTCTTTCTAATCCACCTAGAAACAATCTTAGCTTTCTTAGTGGTCTTTGGTACATGGGTTCTAGATGTTCTAGGATCATGCATAATAATATTATCATTCCTAGGAACATGCATCATGGCTCTTTTCTTTTTCTTCTCTATCATGCTTCGAGTTTTGCACATTTTAATATATCGAAAGCAATATGGTCTAATATGACCATCAAATCCACAAAAGTGACATATAGGAGTAAAAAAAGGAATCATACCTTGTCCTTGTCTTTGTGGATGAATGGGTTCAATCCGTCTTCGTTGTTGAACCGGTCTAGATTGCTTCCTAGCTTGAGGTTGCATGATACCTTGTCCTTGTCTTTGTGGATGAATGGGTTCAATCCGTCTTCATTGTTGAACCGGTCTAGATTGCTTCCTAGCTTGAGGTTGCATGATAGGTCTCTTTCCTTTGTGAGCCAAGTGTGGAGGAATGTTGGCTTGAAAGACCCTAGGGGGTTGAGCCTAAGGTTGCCTTCTTGGCCCCATCTTCACTTGTGCATTTGAACATTGTCCTACTTCTAACTTCTTCCTAGGAATTTGCACATATGAAGTTTCTTCGTTCCTCAAACTCTTGACAAACACGGTCTTGTTAGAGGTAGAGATCTTCTTGCCATCTTCATACCCAAGACCCCTCTTGTCACATGGACTCTTTCCAACACCAAGCATATGGTCAAGCTTCTTGGTGCTAGAATCCATCCTAGTCATAGATTCTCTAACTTCTTCAAGCTCCCTCTTTAGACTATCTTCATTCCTCCTAGATAAGACTAACTCCTCTCTTAGCTTATCTTCCATCTTCTTGAATTTTTCCACTTGTTCACTTAAGTGGTCATTATGAGATGCAAGCTCAAGATTTTCTTCTCTCAACATCTTGATCTTTCTTGTGCTCTTGATTGCTAAATCATTAAACTCGGCATGATATTTAGCAAGCACGTTTTTCTCCACAAATCCATTTATGGAGTTAGAAGAGGAATCACTTTCTTCTTCACTTGAGTCATTTTCCTCTTGACTCATTTCCTCTCTCTCACTAGCACTTTTGCTTTTATGGGAGGAGGCAAAAGCTAGGAGATTAGCCATGAGCTCTTCATCATCCGAAGACTCATCTCCCTCATAGGAGTCATCACTACTTCCACTCCAAGTTGTGGCCATTACTTTTCCCTTTTTCTTCTCATTGTGATTTGCACATTCGGGGGCAAAGTGACCTATCCCACCACACTCGAAGCATCGGACCCCTTTCCTTTCGGTCTTCTCTTTCCTAGGCTCAAACTTGTTGTAGGAACCCTTTTTCTTGAAGTTTTGACCTTTGGAACCAAAGTCCTTTTTCCCGAACTTCATGACCCTCTTGAATCTCTTTACAAATAGTGCAAGTTCTTCATCCGAGTCATTCTTCTTCGCCTCCTTTTCATCCTTGGAGGTTTTCAAAGCAATTCCTTTTTGCTTTTTAGGAGGTGTGGAGATAAGACCCTTTCTAGACTCATAAGCTAGAAGTCTCCCAATCACCTCACTCAGCTTCATATCCTTATATCCACTATTTTCTTCTAAAGCTGTCACCTTCGATTCGAACCTATCGGGTAGAGATCTCATAATCTTTTGCTTGATTCTTCTATCCGAATATGGATCACCAAGTTGATGACTTTGGTTGACTATGTCCATCAACTTGATCTCGAAGTCGTTGAAGCACTCATTCTCCTCCATTTTAAGCATCTCGAATTGAGTTTGGAGGACTTGAAGCTTAGAGTCCTTCACCACTTCGGTTCCCTCATGTGCAATCTCTAGGATGTCCCAAGCCTCCTTAGCTATCCTAGTATTTTGAATCAATTTGTATTGATTTTCGTCCATAGCACATAAGATGGCATGCATCGCCTTCCTATTCCACTTTGAAGCCTCAAACTCTTGCGCGTTCCATTGCGCCTTAGGCTTCAATACTTCTTCTCCTCCACCATCGGGAGTCATCTTGGGTAGATCATATCCGTCTTCCACCGCCATCCATGCACGGTCGTGAATTTGGCATATGTAGGATTCCATCTTCCCTTTCCATTGGGAATAGTTCAAACCGGTAAGAAGTGGAGGCCTTGTGCTAGAAGCACCTTCGTTGCCACCACCATTTCCACCGTTTCCACTCATAGTGTTTATGAATGAATGAAATGAATACAAATGTATGAATGATCAAAAATCACACAAAATGCAAAACACACCAAAATAAACAAGGATCACCTATGTATGTCTAGGAATCCGCTCTGATACCAATTGAAACAAATTATAGCACGGTGTGTATAAAACTATCTAGAGGGGGGGTGAATAGATTTTAAGCTTATTACCCAATTTTTCGTATTAAGTCAAAATTACGAAATTACCCCTAAATACATAAAGTAATAAATCAAGTATAAAATGCGGAAATTAAATAACACTTGATTTTTACGTGGAAACCCTCACGGGAAAAACCACGGGCTAGTAAGTAAGCCACACTCGAACCTCGAATCCACTAAATGTGTAAAACGATTACAACTTAATCCCGGAAGTAATCACACACCTACCTAATCTTGGTATGAGTGAACCTAGTCCAATTTGCTTGCGATCTAAGCAACCTAATCCCGGAAGCTACACACAAGACTTACTTTCTCAATGAAGAGAATACAACCCTAAGTGAATATATGAATATCCAAATGCAACATAGAGAAAGGGAAACCCTATATGCTTATCTAAGATGATGAATTTACAATTAAAGCAATCCTAGATATTAAAAACTAAATGACATGTCAATTAGTTTAGCTAAACAATATTAAGCACAAAACCTAATTTGCTAGCATAATACAACTTCTCAAACATACATCACACTAATCTCAATCTTGTATCCAAAGCATACAAAATAACATACACGTAATTAATTGAGATTGCTTGTTAAGAGAAACACAAAATATGTAAGATATTAGTGAAAAGCTTACCAAGCAAAGTATGATGAAGAATCCATGCAAGATGACATCTAGATGATCAAAGATGATGCTAGATGATGATTGATGATCATGAAAAAGTGTTTGAGTTAATAAAAATGAGTTCTTGGAATTTTTCTTCTCTTTGAAAAATATCATAAGTATGAAATCTGAATATGAACTCTTTTAATTGACCTAAAGTCAAAGTGGCATATATATAAGAGGCCAAAACAAAGTGTGGTCATTTTGATAAGTTTGCCTCAAATTTGCCTTGGGCGCTGTACGTAGGGCGCTTCTGTACAGCGCCCCTGCTCTGTTCTCATAGGAAAACAGAGGGGCGCTGTACGTACAGCGCCCGTACATCGACCGAAATAAATCGATCAGGTCTGTATAGCGCTCTGTAGGGAAAAATACCGTAGTACGCAGCGGAAGCAAGACTAAAAAAATAGATTTAGTAACTTTTAAAAATTTTCCTTTTTATGAACCTTAAACCCTTTAATCAATTAAACATATATATTATCTAACAAAAGAAGAATACCTTTTGTCGCGTGATCCGATTGACTTACGTCGATGGTAATCCGCAAGATCTTCAATCCTAGCACGAACGTGAATCACCTAGGAGCGTGGTCTCCCTTTTCTTTGAATTGCAAACCTGTGAATGGACAAATAAACTTTTCTTTTTCTTTGTTAGTCACAAAAACAATCAAAAGAAGACTAAGATTATTCCGGTCACTTTTGAGTTCTCAATCTAATGATCGAAACTCACGTGAACCTAAATCGATGTTGTACACACAAGCTTATTGATGAACAAGCAAATAGTGTACCATCAAAGAATAATCTATTCACTCTTTTATGTTTTAGTAGAATAAAATAATGCTCTCTATGAATTAAGAAGAAGAAGAAAATTGTCTCTTAAGCACAATGCATAGGGTGGCCGAATTCTATATGTGTGAATATATAGGTGGCCTAAATTTGCTTCCTCTTTTTTATTAGGGTTGCCGAAAATCCTTCTCTAAAACAACTAGGGTTGCCGCAAATCACAAGCCAAAAAGAGTTTGTGTTGCACCCTAATTTCCATCTAGTTTAAGACTTCAAACCCTAATCCAACTCATAGATATTTTATTCTTTTATTTGACTAAATAAAAAGACTTCTTATTTGATTAAATAAATAAAATTAATTATTTATTTTCTTATCAAACAAGTCTTTTACTTTTAGTATACTACTACCAATAGTATTACTCTAGGAAATATATTTCCTGATCAGAAAAGATTTGTTTCTTAATTAAACAATTAATTAATAAATTAATTAATTCTTATTTAATTAAAACAATGAAACAAAATAATATATTAGGTTAAAAAGCACCTTGCCGCCCCACTTGAATAAATGGGCCTTATATTATTTTTCTTATTTCATTTAATCCATTGGACTTTAAATAAAAAGCCCACATGTGAACCAAACCCATTCTTACTAAAAGAAACAAGCCCACATGTCTTTCATTAATATATTAATATAATTTAGCAGCCCATTAAATAAATAATGTGCAAATTATATTCTTAACATATTAAATGCAATTCTAAATGGACCCATAAATTGGTCCGGTAGAATATATCAAGTGATCAATGCAAGTCCGTGTGGATTGGGGATCTTGGCGGGCTATCTAAATTTAAGCTTCAATAGACATAACCTAATCACAATCAACAAATGATTCACTTAGGTCCGATCCATTAATTTTAACTCATTCCACTAAAGAGCTAAAATTGAACTCTTAAATAAAGACAGAAAAGGAAGATGTTCCTCATTCATACCCTAGACAATCATTTGGAGATAGTGTATCCTCGTGATTAATATCAGTAATCGCCAAGAGTTCATAGACCGCCTATAACTCTCCAAGTTACCATATTTACTCATATGACCACGTTTTGAACTTGGATATTTTGACTTGTCCAGAAGCCATGTTTTCAATAGACACTATCGAAAACTCAACGTTGAGATTTAATATCCAATTACCTCAAAACATCCATATGATGATATTATACTCTCATTTAATAAATGGAGCCACGATGTCCATATCTATAAATGAAGTCCTCTATCGATTAACAAATGAATATCACCAAACTATCGAGGATAGACTATGCGATATAATCGTACTCATTGATAACTCAAATGATATCACTTGCAACCATAAATCCATCACTTATCTCAGGATTAAGATAGACTCTCCGATTGTCCTGATAATGAAAAGACTTTTATCTACTGACGGTTATAGATAAAGTATTTCATTGTGATCCAGCTCAATGCACCCAGTGCACTAGATTCTTTTGCTCGAAGACACTCTGATGATTTTAGACTCATCATATCTCATTTGATCCCACTCAAATGCTAGCAAAAGAAAACTACAACTTTAACAAGATAAATGTGCCCAACCTTTAACTTAAGTTGTGAACAATATTCAAGACTAACTAAAGAATTGTGTCTACCACATACATATCCAGATGTAGGAACAATTCTTCTTTTCTCATAGTCTTTAGACCTTATGATTATTTACTTTGACAATTATAATATTAAACTATAAATGCTATAAGATTTGTTTAGACCAGAAATCACTTTATTAATATGAAAAAGATTGTTAATTACAACATTACACTCTTGCTATTGAGCATAATCCTAACACGCTCGAAGGGGGCTGTTCGTACAGCGCTTTTGTAGAACACGCTTTTGGGAGCGCCCAATGCAAAAATGCAATCCTAAGTCTAAGCATGACAAGGCAATTGGATATGCAAGATGCAATCAAACTAACATGCAAGAAGAGATGTTAATGAACATTAAAGTACACAAATAAGACACACAACATAAAAGGATTAAACATATGCATGAGTTGTGAGTGTGTGGAACTATCTCTTCAAGACAAGTAAGCACATAGAAATTTACCTTCGGTGCTTATCAAGACGAGGTCTTCAAAGGGCGGTCTTCAAAGGGCTTTGAACAAACTTACCAACACCTAGGCTACCCTTACAAAGAACCCCAACATGTGGTTTGTCCACGAAATGAGTCAATCAACAAATGGGAACCTTACAATCTCCCCATTTGGCTATTTCGTGACAAAACCACCACTCACATTGAATCCTCACAAAAAAATAAAAACTACGGGACAACAAAGATTTTCTACAATACAAAGAGATAAGAAAATAAAACTTCAAGTCTTCAATCTCTTGTAGAACAATCAACCCCTGAAATTAACGTTTCTAACATTTCCATTACAAGTAAAGTGTGAGATTAATCATGTGAGAACAATAACAAGCATTTGCATTTTTTCAAAAAAATAGGCACAACATTATGCAATGTATGTGTATGCAATGCTCCCCCTCAACGGGTTACTTCCCCTCAATACATATTCTCCCCAATCATGCACAATTGCAACAACAATTTGCAACTCCCCTTAACTCCCCTTACCATATCCTACTCCCCCTTTTTGTCATGATATAGGAAAAGGAGTAGTCCCCAACCGGGTCACTCATAGCAACGAGAGATAGTAGCATGCGAGATACTTGCATAATCAATATAAGTCACTTTATGCATCTCAATTAATTGAAGAGAACCAAGGAGATTTATTTGTGAAAATGTGTGAATCCAACATGCTTTGCATACAAGACATATAGCATTCAAGTCCAAAATACAATGGTATTTGGCAAAGCAAATGACAAAGGTTTCTAATTAGAATTCAAACCAATTTCACCAATGTCATGGGAAAAGCAAGGATATAGAGATTATTGATTTCAATTTAAGAGCAACTATATCCAACTTTATAAGCGAAACATGGCATGAGCGACTTTGCACCCTATTTGATTTTTCCGGATAAGATATCCGTATGATAGTAGCCATGTTCAACCAATAAAGAAAGAGAGACATTTAGAATTATAAATTCCTTTGAACGGATACAAGATCCTTTATTCATTTTGAGTCTCATAAGCTTGCACACAAGTTTTGCATTTTAAGAATATGCAATCATCAATTCATGCTTTTCATGTGAGCATGTTCTATGAATTTCATGCTTTTTCATTTGACATTAGCATGTTATTAAAGAATCATCATGTCATGGAGATAATTATAGGTCATTCACATCATACTTCCTATGTAAATATCCTAGTCCAAAAATGCATGTTTGAACATAAATATGACATGGATTGTAAACAAGCAAGGTTCACACTTATAGAATTTGAAAACATATATACGTATGTACAACCAAGCTTACTCAAGCAATCAAAAGAAGAGGCATAAGATATTTCAAATTTTTGCAAGTGACAAGAATGCAAAATAGCTCTTTTTGCTTGAGTTCCCCATATGGGGTCAATCACAAATCACATCACACCACAAGACATATCCCAATAGATCTGCTAAGAGTTTTAAATCGAGTAGCATTTAAGGGTTTAGTAAATAGGTTCGTAAGTTGATCATTAGTACCTACATGTTCAAGTACTATGCATTTATTTTCAACAAGCTCTCTAATAAAATGATGGCAGATGTCAATATGCTTAGTTCTAGAATGTTGGACCGGATTCTTGGAAATATTAATAGCACTCATGTTATCACAAAAGAGAGTGAGAGTACCTTGGTTGAATCCGTAGTCTACTAGCACTTGCTTCATCCATAGGAGTTGTGTGCATCCACTCCCCGCGGCTATGTACTCGGCCTTGGTCGTGGACAAGGAAATCGAGTTTTGCTTCTTGCAAAACCAAGACACCAAGTTGTTGCCTAGAAAGAAGCAACCACCCGATGTGCTCTTCCTATCATCACAATTTCCTGCCCAATCCGCATCACTAAAGCCTACAAGACTAGCATTAGTGTCAAAAGAGTACCAAATCCCATAATTAGAAGTCCCATTCACATAGCGAATGATTCTCTTTACGGAAGAGAGATGGGACTCCTTAGGATCCGCTTGGTACCTAGCACACACATCCACACTAAAGGAGATATCGGGCCTACTTACGGTCAAATAAAGCAAGCTACCTATCATGCCACGATATATCGTTTGTTCCACACTTTTACCACTAGCATCCTTGCTTAGCTTCAAAGTGGTACTCATGGGTGTATCACAATGTTTGGCATTTTCTAAACCAAACTTCTTCACTAGGTTTTTGGCATATTTGGCTTGGGTAATGAAGATCCCATCATCTAATTGCCTAATTTGTAAACCTAGGAAGTAACTAAGCTCTCCAACAAGACTCATCTCAAATTCATGAGACATAACATCAACAAATTGTTGGACCTTTGTGTTGTTGGTGGAGCCAAACACTATATCATCAACATATATTTGAGCTATGAAAAGCTCATCATTGTTTCTTTTGATGAATAGTGTCTTGTCAACACTACCACGTGTGTAGTCATTGTCAACAAGAAATTGAGTGAGGCGCTCATACCAAGCCCTCGGTGCTTGTTTCAACCCATATAGAGCCTTCTTGAGGCGATAGACATGGTTGGGGTGGTGAGCATCCACAAACCCCTTGGGTTGTTCAACAAACACTTCCTCTTGCAAGAAGCCATTGAGGAAGGCACTCTTGACATCCATTTGGTGCAATTTGAACTTGTGCACACAAGAAATGGACAAGAGAAGCCTACTGGACTCTAAACGGGCAACGGGAGCAAACGTCTCCTCAAAGTCGATACCCTCAATTTGAGAGGATCCTTGTGCTACAAGTCTAGCCTTGTTCCGCACTATGTTGCCATTCTCATCTGATTTGTTCCTAAATATCCATTTAGTGCCTATGACATTAGTGGTCTTAGGCCTAGGAACTAGAGTCCAAACCTCATTCCTTTCGAATTGGTTTATCTCTTCTTGCATGGTAAGAACCCAAAATTCATCATTTAAGGCTTCTTCAACCTTTTTGGGTTCAATTTGAGAGGTGTAGCATGTGTAGCTAATAAGATTAGCAAGTTGACGTCTAGTCCTAACACCCTCATTAACCTCTCCAATGATATCATCTTTATCATGGAGTTTCCTAACCCATGGAGCGGGTTCTTTAGAGTCCAAGAGAGGAACTCTATCAATAGGTTGTGTGTCATCATTGCTGACATTAGATGTCCCAACATTAGGAGACACCACAACCTTCTCCAAAGGAGAAACATCACTAAAAATAACCTCCTCCTCATGATCATTTGACTTAAGCCTAGTATCATCAAATACGACATTGGATAATTCCATGACACTTAGAGTCTTTAAATTGAAAACTCTATAGGCTCTACTATTCAAGGCATAGCAAAAAAAAATACCCTCATCACTCTTAGCATCGAATTTGCCAAGTTGATCACGGTCATTCAAAATGTAGCATTTGCTTCCAAAAGTGTGGAAGTAGCTAACATTTGGCCTCTTGCCTTTCCATAACTCATAGGAGGTGTTTCTAGTACCGGGCCTTAGGAACACTCTATTTCCTATGTAGCAAGCCGTATTGACGGTTTCGGCCCATAGGTTCCTAGGGACATTGTTGCTAAGCAACATCACTCGGGCCATCTCTTGGAGGACCCTATTCTTCCTCTCAACAACTCCATTTTGTTGAGGTGTCCTAGGAGCCGAAAACTCATGGGAGATTCCTAAGCTATCACAATAGCTTTCAAAAGAGGCATTCTCAAACTCTCTCCCATGGTCACTTCTAATCCGTTTAATGCTTTTAATACTAGAATTTATTTCATTTTGTAATTTAGTACAAAGCATTTTAAACTTATCAAAAGTTTCGGATTTTTCTCTAAGAAAATATGTCCATGTAAATCTAGAGAAATCATCAACACAAACAAAGATGTATCTCTTTCCACCTAAACTCTCGGTTTGCATAGGACCGATGAGATCCATGTGGAGAAGCTCTAGGGGCTCCTTGGTGGAGAGATACTTGCCCTTTTTGTGCATGCTTTTGGTTTGTTTTCCTTGTTGGCAAGGTCCATAAATTCCATTGGCTTTCTTCCCAAGCTTAGGGAGGCCACGCACATAATTGAACTTTCCAAGGGTCCGTAGATCCCTAAAGTTCATGTGGCCAAGTCTTTCAAGCCACAACTCAATTTGCTCATCCATGGACACATGATTAGATACAATACTAGCTTCAAGACAATAACAATTGTCGTTAGATCTCATGCCCTTCAACAAGGTTTGTCCATCGGGTTTTAGGATAGAGCAATAATCTTTAGAAAACAAGACGGAATATCCTTTATCACTAAGATGTGAAATGCTTATTAAATTTGCTTTCAAGCCATCAACAAATAAAGCATTGGATAAGGAGGGTAATCCGGGAACGAAAATGGTTCCTTTCCCTACAACATTTCTTTTGGATCCATCACCAAAAGTGACATTTCCACCTTCCTCCATAACAAGAGTCTCGAAGAAACTCTTGTTTCCCGTCATGTGCCTAGAGCATCCACTATCCAAATACCAAAAATTAGAAGAATTTGCCTTCAAGGCTATTTGTGCAACATGGCAAACATTTTCATTCTTTCTAATCCACTTAGCAACAATTTTAGCTTTCTTAGTGGTCTTTGGTACATGTGCTCTACTATTCCTAGGATCATGCAAATCAATATTATCATTCCTAGGAACATGCATCTTGGCTTTATTCTTTCTCTTTTCAATCATGCTTCGTGTTCTACACATTTTAATATATTGAAAGCAATTTGGTCTAATATGACCATCACAACCACAAAAGTGACAAATAGGGATGAAAAAAGGAATCATACCTTGTCTTTGTGCACGTATGGGAGCTCGTCCATGTCTTTGTGGATAAGTGAGTTCAATCCATCTTCGTTGTTGAACCAGTCTAGGTTGCTTCCAAGCTTGAGGTTGCATGAGTGGTCTCTTTCCTTTGTGAGCCAATTGTTGAGGAATGTTGGCTTGAGGGACCCTAGGGGGTTGAGCTTGAGGTTGCCTTCTTAGCCCCATCTTCACTTGTGCATTTGAACATTGTCCTACTTCTAACTTCTTCCTAGGAATTTGCACAAATGAAGTTTCTTCGTTCCTTAAGGACTTGACAAACACGGTCTTGTTAGAGGTTGAGATCTTCTTGCCATCTTCATACCCAAGACCTCTCTTGTCACTTGGACTCTTTCCAACACCAAGTAAATGATCAAGCTTCTTGGTGCTAGAATCTATCCTAGCCAAGGACCCTTTAACTTCTACAAGTTCCCTCTTCAAGCCTTCTTCACTTCTCTTGGATAAGTTTAACTCCTCAATTAACTTATCCTCTCTCCTCTTCAATCTTTCCACTTGTTCACTCAAGTGGTCATTGTGAGCCGAAAGTTCAAGGTTCTCTTCTCTCAACCTCTCAATCTTTCTTGTGCTTTTAATTGCTAAATCATTGAACTCGGCATGGTATTTAGCAAGCACCTTTTGCTCCACAAATTTCTTTATGGAAATAGAAGAGGAGTCACTTTCTTCTTCACTAGAGTCAATTTCCTCTTGACTTAACTCCTCTTTTTCACTAGCACTTTTGCTCTTGTGAGATGAGGCAAAAGCTAGGAAGTTAGCCATGAGCTCTTCTTCACTTGAAGACTCATCTTCCTCATTGGAGTCATCACTACTCCCACTCCAAGTGGCGGCCATCACTTTGTCCTTCTTCTTTTCATTGTGATTAGCACATTCGGGGGCAAAGTGACCAATCCCTCCACATTCAAAGCATCGAACCCCTTTCCTTTCGGTCCTCTCTTGTCTAGGCTCAAACTTCTTGAAGGAACCTTTTTTCTTCAAGTCTTGTCCTCTTGACCCAAATCCCTTCTTCTTCTTGAACCCCATAACCTTATTAAACCTTTTCACGAATAAGGCAAGGTCTTCATCCAATTCATGCTTTGCCTCCTTTGCATCCTTAGATGCTTTCAAAGCTATTCCTTTAGACTTCTTAGGAGGAGTAGTGGTGCTAGGAGCCTTCCTAGACTCATATGCAAGGAGACATCCAATCACCTCACTTGGCTTCATATCCATGTAGCCACTATTTTCTTCTATGGCCGTCACCTTTGATTCAAACCTATCGGGGAGAGATCTCATAATTTTTTGCTTGACTCTCCTATCCGAATACGGGTCTCTGAGTTGATGGCTTTGATTTACTATGTCCATCAATTTGATTTCGAAGACATTGAAGCATTCATCCTCTCCCATCCTAAGTAGCTCAAATTGAGTTTGGAGAACTTGAAGCTTGGACTCCTTTACCACCTCGGTTCCCTCATGTGCAACTTGAAGGATGTCCCATGCCACTTTTGCAATCTGAGTGTTCTGAATAAGCTTGTACTGATTCTCATCCATTGCACACATAATGGCATGCATAGCCTTCCTATTCCACTTAGAAGCCTCAAACTCTTGCGCGTTCCATTGCACCTTAGGCTTCAATACTTCTTCTCCTCCACCCGCGGGAGTCATCATAGGGAGATCATATCCGTCTTCCACCGCCATCCATGCACGGTCGTGAATTTGGCATATGTAGGATTCCATCTTCCCTTTCCATTGGGAATAGTTCAAACCGGTAAGAAATGGAGGCCTTGTGCTAGAAGCACCTTCGTTGCCACCACCATTTCCACCGTTTCCACTCATAGTGTTTATGAATGAATGAAATGAATGCAAATGTATGAATGATCAAAAATCACACAAAATGCAAAACACACCAAAATAAACGAGGATCACCTAAGTATATCTAGGAACCCGCTTTGATACCAATTGAAACAAATTATAGCACGGTGTGTATAAAACTATCTAGAAGGGGGGGGGGGGGGGGAGGGAGGGGTGAATAGATTTTAAGCTTATTACCCAATTTTTCGTATTAAGTCAAAATTACGAAATTACCCCTAAATAGATAAAGTAATAAATCAAGTATAAAATGCAGAAATTAAATAAGACTTGATTTTTACGTGGAAACCCTCACGGGAAAAACCACGGGCTAGTAAGTAAGCCACACTCAAACCTCGAATCCACTAAATGTGTAAAACGATTACAACCTAATCCCAGAAGTAATCACACACCTACCTAATCCCGGTATGAGTGAACCTAGTCCAATTTGCTTGCAATCTAAGCAACCTTATCCCAGAAGCTACACACAAGACTTACTTTCTCTATGAAGAGAATACAACCCTAAGTGAATATATGAATATCCAAATGCAACATAGAGCAAGGGAAACCCTATATGCTTATCTAAGATGATGAATTTGCAATTAAAGCAATCCTAGATATTAAAAACTAAATGACATGTCAATTAGTTTAGCTAATCAATATTAAGCACAAAACCTAATTTGCTAGCACAATACAACTTCTCAAACATACATCACACTAATCTCAATCTTGTATCCAAAGCATACAAAATAACATACAAGTAATTAATTGAGATTGCTTGTTAAGAGAAACACAAAATATGTAAGATATTAGTGAAAAGCTTACCAAGCAAAGTATGATGAAGAATCCATGCAAGATGACATCTAGATGATCAAAGATGATGCTAGATGATGATTGATGATCATGAAAAAGTGTTTGAGTTAATAAAAATGAGTTCTTGGAATTTTTCTTCTCTTTGAAAAATATCCTAATTATGAAATCTGAATATGAACTCTTTTAATTGACCTAAAGTCAAAGTGGCATATATATAGGAGGCCAAAACAAAGTGTGGTCGTTTTGATAAGTTTGCCTCAAATTTGCCTTGGGCGCTGTACGTAGGGTGCTTCTGTACAGCGCCTGTACAGCGCCCCTGCTCTGTTGTCACGGGAAATCAGAGCGCTTTGTACAGCGCCCTATACAGCGCTTTGTACAACGCCTGTACAGCGCCCGTACAGTGACCGAAATAAATCGATCAGGTCTGTACAGCGCTCGAAGGGGGCTGTTCGTACAGCGCTTCTGTAGAGCGCTTTTGGGAGCGCCCAATGCAAAAATGCAATCCTAAGTCTAAGCATGACAAGGCAATTGGATATGCAAGATGCAATCAAACTAACATGCAAGAAGAGATGTTAATGAACATTAAAGTACACAAATAAGACATACAACATACAACATACAAGGATTAAACATATGCATGAGTTGTGAGTGTGTGCAACTATCTCTTCAAGACAAGTAAGCACATAGAAATTTACCTTCGGTGCTTATCAAGACGAGGTCTTCAAAGGGCTTCGAACAAACCTACCAACACCTAGGCTACCCTTACAAAGAACCCCAACATGTGGTTTGTCCACGAAATGAGCCAATCAACAAATGGGAACCTTACAGGTCCTCCTCCGCCTATAAGTATATCTCTCCTTCTTCCTTCATATGCTCACGTTTATTTGAAATCTTAAAAAATTTAGCTTCTCTTTTCGAAAATCTTCTTTGTCTACTTTCCTTTTGTTCAAATGGCCTCTCCATCAAAACTCCCAGCTTCCACGCCGATCATTCCTACTTCAGATCCTCCGATGGTCTTGGCAACTCCTCAACCTGCTTGTTTGAATCCTCCTAACTGTATTGACGAGATGCTCGGTGCAGAGCAAATGGGGTCGGGAGAGAGTTCCCCGACGTCTAAAGAGATGAAGCGAGGTCGGGATGAGGGCGACGTCACCGATGACAATACTTCACTAAAATGCCGTTGTTCTAGCACGAATCGAGGGATCGGGTCGGGCTCTGGCACTAGGTCCGAAAACCCAGCTCAAATTGTTGATGAGGAAGACGACGACGTCGAAATTGAGGCGAAGGGGGGAAATATCCCGGTTCCCGGGGTTCAAACTGGCCTGTTGTCCTCCTTCCATGATGGCCGAATTATCCCGGATTCTGTTTGCACATCTGACACCCTCATTCGGTTGAGGAGGACTTTCAAGATACCAGACCATATTTCGCTGTCCCTTCCTCATTGGGGTTATAATGTGTACACCCCTTCTGCAGGCCGCCTGCTAATCCATGTAGCCGCCTTCGAATGCGAGGTTCGACTCCCACTACACCCCTCAGTCCGTAAATTACTCGTGGCCTTGGAGCTAGCCCCACTCCAGATTTCCCCTGGGTTCTGGAAGAACTTAACGGGGTTTTTGGTGCTCTGGAGGGAGCAGTGTGAGAGGGATAACTTGCAAAGGGAAATGGGCTTCGATGAAATCCGCTACATTTACCAAGTGGCCAATTTGTCACCCCGGGGTCAATTTTATTTGAGATCTAATAACAAAATGAAGTTCTTCGTACCCGGAGAAAATGTGAAGTACAATCTATCCTGGAAGGATGAGTGGATTGTATTTGAAGGGGATTGGGGGCACTCGGTACATATCGAGGGAACTGAGTATCCGGTTCCTACCCAGTTTTCCCCTAAAGAAAGATGGAACTCGGGGGAGCTGTCTTCTGAATCTAGGGGGATCCTGACGAGGATCCAGGAGCGGGGCTATATGAACATGCAGTACCCTACCTTTGACCTCTTTGAAGGGACTCGATTAGAGAGGTATCTGAGGATATCTGTTTCTGAACCAGGTAGGTGATAGAGCTTTGTCAATACCTTTTCATTCATTCTTTCATCATTATTTCTTTTCTTTTCTTTTTTATATATCTTTTTCCTTTTGCAGTTTCAGCGATTCCTCCCTCGATGTCTTCTTCTATTGCTTCGGGACCGATCATCCCAGCTTCCCAAATCTCCCACTCCCCTATTCCTTCTCCCCCTAAAGTCGGGGTTGTCTCGGAGTCCCATCCCCTGGCACCCTCTTCTCCTCCTGCTCTGGTGGGGTTGCCACTTCGTTCTCCGGATTCTTCCTTGACGAAGATCACTGCACGTCCCTCTCTTGGTGAGTTGCTAGCAAAAGCTGCCAAAGCCAAGGCCTCACCAGCCCCCAAGATGAAGCCGACTGCTAAGGTTGCTACCCCCAAGCCTACAGTCGTGGTTGCCTCTCCTCCTTTTCTAGCTCCCTCAGCTAGGTGTCCTACCAGAGCGGGAAAGGAGAAAATTACCAGGGTGGAGAAAGACAAGTCGGCCACCCTTAAAGCTCCCTTCACTGATCCTCCTTCGGGATCTGGGTCGCGGGACTCAAGCTAGGAAGAGATTGTGTCCAAATTCGTAGTGGCTTGCCCCGGGGGTGACCTACATCAGATGTCTTCCATAGCAACAGATATCCTGGTCACCAAAGGGGCCGCCTTGCTTGCTGAGGTACATACTTCCGATTTTCCTTGCTTGTTACATATAACTTCTTTTCAAGTACTAATTTCCTTTTTATGTAGGGCTTCAAATTCGCCTTGGCCATGGGGCAGCAAACCTCGGCCTTGAAAGAGGCCAATTTGGCACTTCTGGCTCAAGTGGAGGAAGCCAAGGACAACCTGGCTTGGGCTGAAGAAAACGTCGCTTCCCTGGTGCAAGCTATAGCTGAGTCTGAATCCGGGAGGCAAGCTGCTTTGGTGGAGTTGGAAAGAATACAGCGCGCCTATGATATAGAGACCATCATCTCAACTCGTTAAAAAGCTGAGAGGGAGTCCGTTAAGGCAGAAAGAGCAGTCCTCCTGGATGAGAACTGGTTTCTACAGGGTACCGTGAAAATTCTAGAATCCCGGGTGGATTCCTCCTTCCAAGACGGGTACTTTACCGCCTCCTATGAAGTCGCCAAAGCTTTCCCTCCTCCTTTTGATTTGCTAACCCCTCTTGGTTGGGATCGGGATCATATCTTGGCTAAGGCTGCTGCACTCTCAGATGCTGACGCAGACCAAAGAGATCCCACATAGAATGCCACTGTCCCGGATCCATCTTCCCTCCCTCCTACTGTCGGATCTGGGGAAAACATCGAGGTGGAATCTCAGGATCCTCCTTCCACTTAGGAAACTCCAAGGCAAGGCCCTGTTCACCAGATGGGAACAGCAGAACTCCCTGTCGATGCATGCGTGCTAGGAGGTGACCCCTTTCAGGTTACAGCTGGGAACCAAGTAGCAGAAGGAATAGATGGATCCAGGCAGGATGGGCAGATAGGAGGAGAACAAATGAATAAACCCCAGCAGGAGATGCAGGCAGGGGAGGGAGATGATGTGTGACTTACTTATTTAGAACCAATTTTGTAATTTTATTTGTAGCCCGGGAATGGGGATTTGGTCACCCTTCGAATTAAATGGACTCTTCTCCCTTTTTTTTTTTTTTTTTTTTTTTTTTTTTGAATCATTTCGTTTCACTTTACTTATACCTTTACTTGTAGAACTAACGCCCTGATCAAGAATGGTTTTTGTATGCTTGAATGTGTCCCAAGTACAGCTTATCCTGATTGTTGTAGAGCCTGGCTCCAATCTTGACTTGCTAGTGAACGGCATGTTTCTATTTTGGTTGTTTCTTGGATGTAATTTTTGGCCAATAGTCCTTCCTAGTGCTAACCAGTTACTGGTTCCTTGATGCCTTGTCCGGGGTGGCGATTAAAGCTATTTTGATACCAGAACTTTATATGTGATAGGGAGGAGTGGTAGTACAACGTAATAAGATGTCAAGTATCCTGATGGATTGTCTTGGCTTCTTGGCGAATCGTCCTGGCAAGCAGCTGAAGCTATTTTGACACCAGGTTCATCCTGGAGGGGGGTATTCCCCGTCCGAGGCTTCAGAAGGTCCGTATAGGCTCTCATGGTCTTGATGAGATAGATCCTAGCGGGCGACTACACCCCTTATGCATTTAAGCACCAGATCCTTCCTGGATGAGGGTATACCCTGACCAGGGCAGCAAGAATGCCATATGGCTTTTCTTGGTCTTGAGGTGAAAGGAGTAGTGAAGACTTGCTAGGCGAAATTAAGAGAACCAAAAACTGACTTTATTGAATTTCTCAAAAGCAAATACAAGGCAAAAAAAAAAAAATCGGGGTATACATATCCGAGATATACCAACCGAGATAACATTCCTCTTCGAATCTTAAGACTAAAACCTCCTAGAGTAACCATCCTTCCCAATGTGATCTACCAAGTAACCGACCACATCTCCAAACTGTTCTGCGGGATACTTGTCAAAACATTCTCGCTCTTCTTCCATTGTGCTCTCCAACTATGCCACCCTAAGATGAGCATATTGCTTTACTAATGCAGTAGGATTGGCGGACACTGCATAACAAGTGCGGGTTGCTTGTTGGTCTCCCCTAACTTCTCCTACCTCCGTCCCAACCGAAAACTTCATGACATTGTGATAAATGGATAGGACTCCCCTGATCCCTAACAAGAAAGGTCTTCCCAAGATTGCATTGTAGGCGGATGGGGTATCTACCACGATGAACTCTGTCATGATGTTCTGCTGAAGGGGGGCTTCTCCAATTATCACGGGCAGGATGTGTGTTCCTATTGGCATCACGGAATCCCCTGTAAATCTGTATAAAGGTGTAATGCAACTGTTGTAACAGGGATTCTTGAGGTTGAGCTTCTCCAATGCTCATTTGAATAAAATATCCACATTGCTTTCGGTGTCTATAAGGATACGGTGGACCTGGTAATTGGCAATCTGAACTGTGATCACTACTGGATCGTCATGGGGTTGCAATGTGTTGTAGGCATCATCTTTAGTGAAAATAATTTGAACGGACCGTGGGTATTCCCGAGATCCTCAGGATACCCAGAACACATCCTGACCAGCGACAAGCTTTGGGATTTTCCGAGCATGATTTTTCCTTGAATTGTTGGAAGCCCCAGCTAAGGTTGGGCCTCCACTGATGGTATGGATAACCTGGATTTACTGCATTAAGTCCTTTCCTTCGTCTTTCCTCCTTTCTTCTACATCCCGCATTCCCCTCTGCACCTTCTTTCCCTCGATACCGTCCCGTACTTGTTGCAAGAATTCCACTAGAAGTCCTCCTCTTACCAACCCCTCGATCTGGTTGCGAAGGTTGTAGCATTCAGATGTGTTGTGCCTGACATCCTCATGAAAGTCACAATATTTGTAACGATTTCTTTGATCAGCCAGGACTTTTATTGGGTCAGGCTTCTTGAGTAAACCCTTATCACGAATAGCCAGATATATGGTTTCTCGAGAGGCATTGAGAGGATTGTAGTGGTTATACCAATCTTCCTCAGTTGATACGTGGGCTACTTCTCTGAGTGGAGGAGTTGCTCGGGGTGGAGTCCTTCTAGCCGGGTATCTTTCCCGATGTTGAGGAGGCGGTGGCCTATATGTTGATCAATTCGGAGGAGGGTTCTAGACTCTTTTCCTGGGTGATGATTTAGGAGATTCCTTCTTAGACCGCTCAGATGATTTGGCTTCGTCATGTTCAACCTTAATTCGAAGCTACTCATCGATGTCTACCTGCTCCAGCACCCTATCAAAGGCCTCCTGGTAGGTCTCAGGCGGGTATTTAGCAAATCGGAATAACCTACCAGCCCACAAGTTCCTTCTGAAATTGGCGAGGGTCTCCTTCTCGATAAACACTCCCGTCTAGATTACTTCCTATTATCTTGAAAATCCATCAGGGGTTTTCCCGGGATAACTTGGACCGTGGTGTACGGGGTGCACCGCAGCTGGTCCGGACAGGGTAGGGTGGATCCCCTCCTTCCCAACGCGGTGGGGGTCGAGGGAAGCCCTGGGTCTGGTTACCAGGGACCGATACTATGCTGTAAGACCGGTCCTACATGGTGGAACAGAGGTTAAGGTAGCGTGCTAGTATGTGTGGTGCGACTGGTACATCTTCGGAGGGGGTAAAAAGTCGGGCCTTTTATTACTTAACAGCAGAGTACATCATACATCAATTCACATACAACATCATGCTATTACAAAAGGGTCTACTAGCGGGATGGGAATACAACACGCAAGAGTCCAATTTAGGCCGGGAAATCGCTAGGTTGGTTGCACATGGGAGCTTTGTCTAGGCAAGATAGTAGCCAAGTAGAATGCACACATATGAGCTTTGACTAGGTGGGGTAGTAGCCAAGTAGAACACACACATATGAGCTTTGACTAGGCGGGGTAGTAGCCAAGTAGACCACACGCATATGAGCTTTGACTAGGCAGGGTAGTAGCCAAGTAGAACACACACGTAAGACCTTTGACTAGGCGGGGTAGTAGCCAAGTAGAACACACACGTAGGAGCTTTGACTAGGCCAAGTAGGATGTTTCCGTTTTTAGGGGTTAACCTTTTCCTCTGTGGGATGTAGAGGCATTTATAGTGTCTTTGATAGGAGGGGTAGGTGGAGGTCGTTCATTTGGGCGGGAATCCCTGATTAAATCTCAACCGTCCCCTCTTTTCCACAATGGCGGTCACAAGGAATCAAGGATCAGGATTGCACCCTCCTAGCTTTGTTTTGGTTGGAGCATCAGTTTTGGTAGGTGGGGGCCCTAGTTCCTAGGGCGCAATTGGCGAGACTGATCCCAACCACCGATTTAGGGCAGGGTCGGGGTTACCACACGCCTTGGAGGGTTCCAATCGCTCCACCTAGGCCTTAGGTCCATATCAGCACTTTTGTAGGGCTGAGGTGGTGAAAAGGTGGCGTTTTCGTGAGTTTTGATTGGTCACAAGGGGTCTTCGTGGCGATGGGAAGTCGTTATCAAGGTTCTGGCCCGGTAGGGGATAGTGTCAGCGCCTGTCCCGCTGCACCCTGTCAGGCGCTATCTTTCACCATTTCCTTCTTCATGCTTGCTGCATTTTTGCAAGTATCTTGCTGAGGAAACCAGTATCCTTTTGCATGTAAGGGATAGTTGACCTTCAATTAGGGTAGAGATGGAATGTCATCCAACCGTTGACGTAGCGTGGCTAGCAGGCGATCTCGACCATCGGCTGCTGCCTTTCCTCAGTCATGCTTACTTCTTCTTATTAATAAGGCGACATTGCTGCCTTGCAGGTGTTCCCAGCACCCTCTTTATCCCATGTGAGCTGGAGGCAAGGGTTGGTGTCAGCCCTTACGAAGCAGGAGGCGCTAGTGAGCTCCTAGGGGTTCTTCTAGAGAGGACCGCTCTAGTCACATGAGGGTGCTGTGGGAGGTTAGGTAGTGATCCCTGCAGCGAGGCTGGCTACTAGAGCGACTGCTGGAGGAAGCGGTCCCTCTTATTGGACGAAGGGGCGGGAGCTGGATCCTGGATGGATTGCAACTTTCGAGGCGGGCTCCCCAGTGGGTCAGGTACCCTCTCTTCACAAGCATTCTTGTGGGAGGAAGGTCGGTTCAGGGTCAAGCAATGCTTAATCCTAACGCGCCTGTGAGTAGGCACGGCTAAGAGAGGGCGGGCCCTTGTTCCCAACAAGCGGGTTGGACTGACTAGGAGTGCTACCGTGGTAGGCAATGAAGCGGTTCGGTCCTTTAGTGAGAAAAGTTCTTCCTTGAATTAATTGTCTAAATTTCTGGTTAACAGAAGTCCCTCCCGCCTTGAATGTTCTTAATATTGCTGAACATTGGAGGCGGGGTACCTGGTCGTATGAAGAGCTTTTCTCGCTTGGCTTTTCCTGTTTTCCACCCCTTGTGTAAGGATTCCCGTTGTTTTTAATTGGCTTATTTCGTGATCAAATCATAAATGGGGATACTTTGTAAGGGTAGTTTAAATGTTGTTGTTAGTGCATTAGGCCCTTTGAAGACCTCATTATTGACAAGCACCAAAGGTAATATTCTAAGTGCTTTCTTGTCTTGAAGAGATAGTTGCACACACTCACAACTCATGCATATGTTTAATCTTTGTATGTTGTGTTTCTTTTTGTTGTGCATAAATGATTATTTACATCTCTTCTTGCTTGATTTCATGATTGCATCTTGTGTTGAAAACATCATAGCATTTAGGCTTTAAAGATGCATCTTGTTTGACTTTGTACCCCTTGCAAAATTGCTTGAGGGATACATTTTTGGGACTGTGCGCTGGTCCACCAGCGCCGGTCGACCAGCGCCGCTCACCGGTGCAAATCGCCCAGTGGCGCGCCGCTGGTCGTGCGCTGGTGTGGACCAGCGCCGATCGCCCAGTATGGCGCCGCTGGACTGGCGCTGGTGGCAGCGCCTGACGTCCAGCGCTCAAGCCAAAATTGGCTTGTGCGCTGGTCCTGCGCTGGTCCACCAGCGCAGGTCCACCAGCGCACAGAGTATTTTTCTGGCGAGTTTTCAAAACGACCTCACTTCACTTATGGCCTCTATATATATGCTAACTTGATTTTAGGTCATTTACAAGAGTTCTTATTCATGCTTCATGCTTCATACTTAGGATATTTTTCAAGAGAAGAAAAATACACAAAGAACTCATTTTTAATTACTCAAACACAATTTCATGATCATCAATCATCATCTAGCATCATCTTAGATCATCTAGATGTCATCTAGCATGGAATCTTCATCATACTTTGCTTGGTAAGCTTTTCACTAATATCTTACATATTTTGTGTTTAATTTATCTAGCAAATCTCAATTAATTACTTGATTGTTATTTTGTATGCTCTAGATACAAAATTGAGATTAGTATGATGTATGTTTGAGAAGTTGTATTGTGCTAGCATATTAGGTTTTGTACTTGATATTGATTAGCTTAACTATTTGACATGTCATTTAGTTTTGATATCTAGGATTGTTCTTAATTGCATATTAATCATCTTAGATAAGCATATAGGGTTTCCCTTGCTCTATGTTGCATTTTGGATATTTTCATATATTCACTTAGGGTTGTATTCTCTTCAAGAGAAGCTAAGTCTTGTGTGTAGCAATCGGGATTAGGTTGCTTAGATCGCAAGCAAATTGGACTAGGTTCACTCATACCGGGATTAGGTAGGTGTGTGATTACATCCGGGATTAGGTTGTAATCGTTTGCACATTTAGTGGATTCGAGGTTCGAGTGTGGCTTACTTACATAGCCCGTGGTTTTTCCCGTGAGGGTTTCCACGTAAAAATTCAAGTGTTAATTTAATTTCCGCACCATTACACTTGCTTGTTTATATTATCTTGAGGGTAATTTCGTAATTTTGACTAATACGAAAAATTAGGTAAAAAGCGTAAAATCTATTCACCCCCCCTCTAGATAGCTTTATACACACCGTGGTATATTTAGTTTCAATTGGTATCAGAGCGGGTTCCTAGACATACATAGGTGATCCTTGCTTTATTTTGGTGTGTTTTGCATTTTGTGTGATTTTTGATTATTCATACATTTGCATTCATTTCATTCATTCATAAACACTATGAGTGGAAACGGTGGAAATGGTGGTGGCCACGAAGGAGCTTCTAGCACAAGGCCTCCACTTCTTACCGGTTTGAACTATTCCCAATGGAAAGGGAAGATGGAATCCTACATATGCCAAATTCATGACCGTGCATGGATGGCGGTGGAAGACGGATATGATCTCCCTATGATGACTCCCGCGGGTGGAGGACAAGATGTTTTGAAGCCTAAGGCGCAATGGAACGCGCAAGAGTTTGAGGCTTCAAAGTGGAATAGGAAGGCGATGCATGCCATTATGTGTGCAATGGATGAGAATCAGTACAAGCTTATTCAGAATACTCAAATTGCCAAAGTGGCATGGGACATCCTTCAAGTTGCACATGAGGGAACCGAGGTGGTGAAGGAGTCCAAGCTTCAAGTCCTCCAAACTCAATTTGAGTTACTTAGGATGGGAGAGGATGAATGCTTCAACGACTTCGAAATCAAATTGATGGACATAGTAAATCAAAGCCATCAACTCGGTGACCCGTATTCGGATAGGAGAGTCAAGCAAAAAATTATGAGATCTCTCCCCGATAGGTTTGAATCAAAGGTGACGGCCATAGAAGAAAATAGTGGCTACATGGATATGAAGCCAAGTGAGGTAATTGGGCGTCTCCTTGCATATGAGTCTAGGAAGGCTCCTAGCAACACCACTCCTCCTAAGAAGTCTAAAGGAATAGCTTTGAAAGCATCTAAGGATGAAAATGAGGCAAAGCATGAATCGGATGAAGACCTTGCCTTATTTGTGAAACGGTTCAACAAGGTTATGGGGTTCAAGAAGAAGAAGGGATTTGGGTCAAGAGGACAAGATTTGAAGAAAAAGAGTTCCTTCAAGAAGTTTGAGCCTAGACAAGAGAGGACCGAAAGGAAAGGGGTCCGATGCTTTGAGTGTGGTGGGATTGGTCACTTTGCCCCCGAATGTGCGAATCACAATGAGAGGAAGAAGGGTAAAGTGATGGCCGCCACATGGAGTGGGAGTAGTGATGGTTCCAATGAGGAAGATGAGTCTTCAAGTGAGGAAGAGCTCATGGCTAACTTCCTAGCTTTTGCATCTTCTCACAAGAGCAAAAGTGCTAGTGAAAAGGAAGATTTGAGTCAAGAGGAAATTGACTCTAGTGAAGAAGAAAGTGACTCCTCTTCTAATTCCAAGAAGAAGTTTGTGGAGCAAAAGGTGCTTGCTAAATACCATGCCGAGTTCAATGATTTAGCACTTAAAAGCACAAGAAAGATTGAGAGGTTGAGAGAAGAAAACCTTGAACTTTCGGCTCACAATGACCACTTAAGTGAACAAGTGGAAAGATTGAAGAGGAGAGAGGATAAGCTAATTGAGGAGTTAGACTTGTCCAAGAGAAGTGAAGAAGGCTTGAAGAGGGAACTTGTAGAAGCTAAAGGGTCCTTGACTAGGATAGATTCTAGCACCAAGAAGCTTGATCATTTACTTGGTGTTGGAAAGAGTCCAAGTGACAAGAGAGGTCTTGGGTATGAAGATGGCAAGAAAATCTCAACCTCTAACAAGACTATATTTGTCAAGAGCTTGAAGAATGAAGAAACTTCATTTGTGCAACCTCCTAAGAAAAAGTTAGAAATAGGACAAAGTTCTAATGCACAAGTGAAAATGGGGCCAAGAAGGAAAACTCAAGCTCAACCTCCTAAGGTTCCTCAAGCCAACACTCCTCCCAAATTGGCTCATAAAGGAAAGAGACCAATCATGCAACCTCAAGCTTGGAAGCAACCAAGACCGGTTCAACAACGAAGATGGATTGAACCCACTTATCCACAAAGACATGGACGTACTCAAAGGCGAGGTATGATTCCTTTTTTCATTCCTATTTGTCACTTTTGTGGTTGTGATGGTCATATTAGACCAAATTGCTTTCAATATATTAAAATGTGTAGAAAACAAAGCATGATTGAAAAGAGAAAGAATAGAGCCAAGATGCATGTTTCTAGGAAAGAAAATATTGATTTGCATGATCCTAGAAATAGTAGAGCACATGTACCAAAGACCACTAAGAAAGCTAAAATTGTTGCTAAGTGGGTTAGAAAGAATGAAAATGTTTGCCATGTTGCACAAATAGCCTTGAAGGCAAATTCTTCTAATTTTTGGTACTTGGATAGTGGGTGCTCTAGGCACATGACGGGAAACAAGAGTTTCTTCGAGACTCTTGTTATGGAGGAAGGTGGAAATGTCACTTTTGGTGATGGATCCAAAAGAAATGTTATAGGGAAAGGAACCATTTCCGTTCCCGGATTACCCTCCTTATCCAATGCTTTATTTGTTGATGGCTTGAAAGCCAATTTAATTAGCATTTCACATCTTAGTGATGAAGGATATTCCGTCTTGTTCTCTAAAGATTATTGCTCTATCCTTAAACCCGATGGACAAACCTTGTTGAAGGGCATGAGATCTAGCGACAATTGTTATTGTCTTGAAGCTAGAATTGTATCTAATCATGTGTCCATGGATGAGCAAATTGAGTTGTGGCATGAAAGACTTGGCCACATGAACTTTAGGGATCTACGGACCCTTGGAAAGTTCAATTGTGTGCGTGGCCTCCCTAAGCTTGGGAAGAAAGCCAATGGTATTTGTGGACCTTGCCAACAAGGAAAGCAAACCAAAAGCATGCACAAAAAGGGTAAGTATCTCACCACCAAGGAGCCACTTGAGCTTCTCCACATGGACCTCATGGGTCCCATGCAAACCGAAAGTTTGGGTGGAAAGAGATACATTTTTGTTTGTGTTGATGATTTCTCTAGATTTACATGGACATATTTTCTTAGAGAAAAATCCGAAACTTTTGATAAGTTTAAAATGCTTTGTACTAAATTGCAAAATGAAATGAATTCTAACATTAGAAGCATTAAACGGATTAGAAGTGACCATGGGAGAGAATTTGAAAATGCCACCTTTGAAACCTTTTGTGATGGTTTAGGCATCTCCCATGAATTTTCTGCTCCTAGGACACCTCAACAAAATGGAGTTGTTGAGAGGAAGAATAGGGTCCTCCAAGAGATGGCCCGTGTGATGTTGCTTAGCAACAATGTCCCTAGGAACCTATGGGCCGAAGCCATTAACACGGCTTGCTATATAGGAAATAGAGTGTTCCTAAGGCCCGGTACTAGAAACACCTCCTATGAGTTATGGAAAGGCAAGAGGCCAAATGTTAGCTACTTCCACACTTTTGGAAGCAAATGCTACATTTTGAATGACCGTGATCAACTTGGCAAGTTTGATGCTAAGAGTGATGAGGGTATTTTTATTGGCTATGCCTTAAATAGTAGAGCCTATAGAGTTTTCAATTTAAAGACTCTAAGTGTTATGGAATCATCCAATGTCGTATTTGATGATACTAGGCTCAAGTCTAATGATCATGAGGAGGAGGTTATTTTTAGTGATGATTCTCCTTTGGAGAAGGTTGTGGTGTCGCCTAATGTTGGGACATCTAATGTCAACAATGATGGCACACAACCTATTGATAGAGTTCCTCTCTTGGACTCTAAAGAACCCGCTCCATGGGTTAGGAAACTCCATGATAAAGAAGATATCATTGGAGAGGTAAATGAGGGTGTTAGGACTAGACGCCAACTTGCTAATCTTATTAGCTATACATGTTACACCTCTCAAATTGAACCCAAAAAGGTTGAAGAAGCCTTAAATGATGAATTTTGGGTTCTTGCCATGCAAGAAGAGCTAAGCCAATTCGAAAGGAATGAGGTTTGGACTCTAGTTCCTAGGCCTAAGACCACTAATGTCATAGGCACCAAATGGATATTTAGGAACAAATCCGATGAGGATGGCAACATAGTGCGGAACAAGGCTAGACTTGTAGCACAAGGGTACTCTCAAATTGAGGGTATCGACTTTGAGGAGACTTTTGCTCCCGTTGCCCGCTTAGAGTCCATTAGGCTTCTCTTGTCCATCTCTTGTGTGCACAAGTTCAAATTGCACCAAATGGACGTCAAGAGTGCCTTCCTCAATGGCTTCTTGCAAGAGGAAGTGTTTGTTGAACAACCTAAGGGGTTTGTGGATGCACACCACCCCAATCATGTCTATCGCCTCAAGAAGGCACTTTATGGGTTGAAACAAGCACCGAGGGCTTGGTATGAGCGCCTCACTCAATTTCTTGTTGACAACAACTACACAAGAGGTAGTGTTGACAAGACACTATTCATCAAGATAGACAATGATGAGCTTTTCATAGCTCAAATATATGTTGATGATATAGTTTTTGGCTCCACCAACAACACCAAAGTCCAACAATTTGTTGATGTCATGTCTCTTGAATTTGAGATGAGTCTTGTTGGTGAGCTTAGTTACTTCCTAGGTTTGCAAATTAGGCAAATGCATGATGGGATTTTCATAACCCAAGCCAAATATGCTAAGAACCTAGTGAAGAAGTTTGGTTTAGAGAAAGCCAAACATTGTGATACACCCATGAGTACCACTTTGAAGCTAAGCAAGGATGCTAGTGGTAAAAGTGTGGAACAAACTCTATATCGTGGCATGATAGGTAGCTTGCTTTATTTGACCGCAAGTAGGCCCGATATATCTTTTAGTGTGGGTGTGTGTGCTAGGTACCAAGCGGATCCTAAGGAGTCCCACCTCTCTTGTGTGAAGAGGATCATTCGCTATGTGAATGGGACATCCAACTATGGGATTTGGTACTCTTTTGACACTAATGCTAGTCTAGTTGGCTTTAGTGATGCGGATTGGGCAGGAAATTGTGATGATAGGAAGAGCACATCGGGCGGTTGCTTCTTTCTAGGCAACAACTTGGTGTCTTGGTTTTGCAAGAAGCAAAACTCGATTTCCTTGTCCACGGCCGAGGCCGAGTACATAGCCGCGGGGAGTGGATGCACACAACTCCTATGGATGAAACAAATGCTTGTAGACTACGGATTCAACCAAGGTACTCTCACTCTCTTTTGTGATAACATGAGTGCTATTAATATTTCCAAGAATCCGGTTCAACATTCTAGAACTAAGCATATTGACATCCGCCATCACTTCATTAGAGAGCTTGTTGAAAATAAATGCATAGTACTTGAACATGTAGGTACTAATGATCAACTTGCGGACTTATTTACTAAACCCTTAGATGCTACTCGATTTAAAACTCTTAGTAGATCTATTGGGATATGTCTTGTGGAGTGATGTTCTATGATTGACCCCATATGGGGAACTCAAGCAAAGAGAGCTATTTTGCATTCACGTAACTTGCAAAAAATTTGAAATAACTTATGCCTCTTCTTTTGATTGCTTGAGTAAGCTTGGTTGTACATATGTATATATGCTTTCAAATTCTATAAGTGTGAACCTTGCTTGTCTACAATCCATGTCATATTTATGTTCAAACATGCATTTTTGGACTAGGAGATTTACATAGGAAGTATGATGTGAATGACCTATAGTTATCTCCATGACATGATGTTTCTTAAATAACATGCTTATGCTAAATGAAAAAGCATGAAATTCATACAACATGCTCACATGAAAAGCATGAATTGATGATTGCATATTCTTAAAAATGCAAAACTTGTGTGAAAGCTAATGAGACTCAAAATGAATAAAGGATCTTGTATCCGTTCAAAGGAATTTACATTCCATATGTCTCTCTTTCTTTATTAGTTGAACATGGTTACTATCATACGGATTTCTTATCCGGAAAAATCAAATAGGGTGCAAAGTCGCTCATGCCATGTTTCGCTTATAAAGTTGGATATAGTTACTCTTAAATTAAAATCAATAATCTCTATATCCTTGCTTTTTCCATGACATTGGTGAAATTGGTTTGAATTCGAATTAGAAACCTTTGTCATTTGCTTTGCCAAATACCATTGTATTTTGGACTTGAATGCTATATGTCTTGTATGCAAAGCATGTTGGATTCACACATTTTCTCAAATAAATCTCCTTGTTTCTCTCAAATTAATTGAAGTGCATAACGTGACTTATATGTATATGCATATCTTGCATGCTTCTATCTCTCGTTGCTATGAGTGACCCGGTTGGGGACTACTCCTTTGCCTATATCATGACAAAAAGGGGGAGTAGGATATTGTAAGGGGAGTTGCAAAATAGAGAAGCTATTGTGCACTTTGGGGAGATAAAACATTGAGGGGGAGTAACCCTTTGAGGGGGAGCATTGCATTTATCATACATTGCATACATTTGCTAATGTTGTGCCTAAATTCTAAAAATGCAAATGCTTGGTATTATTCTCACATGATTAATCTCACACTTTACTTGAATTGGAATGTTAGAAACTCTTTTCAGGGATTGATTATTCTACAAGAGGATTGAAGACTTCAAGTTGCATTCTCTTATCTCTTTGTAATGTAGAATATCATTGTAATCCCGTAGTTTCTATTTTGTTGTGAGGATTTAATGTGAGTGATGGTTTTGTCACGAAATAGCCAAAGGGGGAGATTGTAAGGATTCCCGTTGTTTTTAATTGGCTTATTTCGTGATCAAATCATAAATGGGGATACTTTGTAAGGGTAGTTTAAATGTTGTTGTTAGTGCATTAGGCCCTTTGAAGACCTCATTATTGACAAGCACCAAAGGTAATATTCTAAGTGCTTTCTTGTCTTGAAGAGATAGTTGCACACACTCACAACTCATGCATATGTTTAATCTTTGTATGTTGTGTTTCTTTTTGTTGTGCATAAATGATTATTTACATCTCTTCTTGCTTGATTTCATGATTGCATCTTGTGTTGAAAACATCATAGCATTTAGGCTTTAAAGATGCATCTTGTTTGACTTTGTACCCCTTGCAAAATTGCTTGAGGGATACATTTTTGGGACTGTGCGCTGGTCCACCAGCGCCGGTCGACCAGCGCCGCTCACCGGCGCAAATCGCCCAGTGGCGCGCCGCTGGTCGTGCGCTGGTGTGGACCAGCGCCGGCCACCAGCGCCGATCGCCCAGTATGGCGCCGCTGGACTGGCGCTGGTGGCAGCGCCTGACGTCCAGCGCTCAAGCCAAAATTGGCTTGTGCGCTGGTCCTGCGCTGGTCCACCAGCGCAGGTCCACCAGCGCACAGAGTATTTTTCTGGCGAGTTTTCAAAACGACCTCACTTCACTTATGGCCTCTATATATATGCTAACTTGATTTTAGGTCATTTACAAGAGTTCTTATTCATGCTTCATGCTTCATACTTAGGATATTTTTCAAGAGAAGAAAAATACACAAAGAACTCATTTTTAATTACTCAAACACAATTTCATGATCATCAATCATCATCTAGCATCATCTTAGATCATCTAGATGTCATCTAGCATGGAATCTTCATCATACTTTGCTTGGTAAGCTTTTCACTAATATCTTACATATTTTGTGTTTAATTTATCTAGCAAATCTCAATTAATTACTTGATTGTTATTTTGTATGCTCTAGATACAAAATTGAGATTAGTATGATGTATGTTTGAGAAGTTGTATTGTGCTAGCATATTAGGTTTTGTACTTGATATTGATTAGCTTAACTATTTGACATGTCATTTAGTTTTGATATCTAGGATTGTTCTTAATTGCATATTAATCATCTTAGATAAGCATATAGGGTTTCCCTTGCTCTATGTTGCATTTTGGATATTTTCATATATTCACTTAGGGTTGTATTCTCTTCAAGAGAAGCTAAGTCTTGTGTGTAGCAATCGGGATTAGGTTGCTTAGATCGCAAGCAAATTGGACTAGGTTCACTCATACCGGGATTAGGTAGGTGTGTGATTACATCCGGGATTAGGTTGTAATCGTTTGCACATTTAGTGGATTCGAGGTTCGAGTGTGGCTTACTTACATAGCCCGTGGTTTTTCCCGTGAGGGTTTCCACGTAAAAATTCAAGTGTTAATTTAATTTCCGCACCATTACACTTGCTTGTTTATATTATCTTGAGGGTAATTTCGTAATTTTGACTAATACGAAAAATTGGGTAAAAAGCGTAAAATCTATTCACCCCCCCTCTAGATAGCTTTATACACACCGTGGTATATTTAGTTTCACCTTGAATTTGTTGGAATTCTTTTCTGGGGCCAATGCTTGCTGCATTAAATGCGGGAATAATGGCTCTAGGTATTAGGCGCATTTCTCGGGGCGTGACGTCAGCGACGGGACGTTTTGTTGCGCGAAGCTCCACGTGGCATTCGTGGGGTGGTGGACTGGTCACGTCTGCTTTTTCCCTTGTTGCCCCAGCCGTTGGATCCATTTGAGGGTTGAGATCTTCCGGTTTGAATTTGAAATTGCCACTTTCTTCCCATTTAAAAGGCAGCTTGACTGGAGTCTCTTCATTTTCTCCATTGCGCTAGTTTTTTTTTTTTTTCTACATCCTTGCTCACTATTGCTATCTGACAATGGCTTCTGAAGACTCAAATGCGGAGAGGTATTATGGTTATGGTGATGAGGAGAGCTCTCCCGAGAAGACGGGGATCTCCCATAAGAGGCGGAGGGCTGGTGGTGATTCCGCCGTTGGGGGAAGCAGGGGACATCCCTAACCTCGCCGCTCGGGGTGACATTCCTCTATTGGGACAGGGTTCGCTAACACCCCTTCTTCTCCGGTGCATATCTCCGAGGAGGGAGAGGGGGCGAGTCAAGGGGCTTTTTCTAGTGACGGGGACCGGGACTTGGAGCATGTGGACATGGAGGAGCTGGGCCACCGCGTACAAGTGGAGGGAGGTGGCGCGGCTGGGGTTTTCGAGTGCATTCCCCCCTCGGCCTGTACTGCGGCTGATCTATCTCGCTTGAGGCGTGACTTCAATATCCCTGCTGACATAGAACTCGCCCTTCCCACCAGGGATTATGATGCTTATACTCCTCCTCTTAGTCACCTTCCCATACATGTGGCCGCATTCGAAGAAAGGGTTCGCCTTCCCCTCCACCCCACGCTCAGGCGGGCCCTTTGTGCTTTCGGATTGGCTCCTATGCAACTCGTGCCCGGCTTCTGGAGGAATTTGGTAGGCTTCCTTGTGCTATGGCGGGAGTCTGCTAGCTCTCGTCCTAACTTAGGGGACCCCGGGTATAGAGAGCTTCGCTCCGTCTTCCAACTGTTGCCCTTGACCCAGCAGCCCGCTGACCAATATTATCTTCGCTGCGTGAATGCAATTGATTTCATGGTCCCTAGCACCCGAAGGAAGGATCCAGGGTGGAAGACGGAATGGATCGTGGTTAAAGGCAACTGGGGCGCTTCTGTACGATATGGTCATCGAGAACATGCAATCCCTACCTCTTTCGGGCCACAGCCAGAGTGGGCGAAGGAGGAGGACGATGCTGCAGTCATGAGTTTTTGGCTTCAATCAAACAGGCGGGTTATCAGCATGCTGGGATGGAGGGCTTTCCCTGGGAGCGTGCTAGGGTGGAACACTCCCTCCTGGCGATAGATGCAATCCCAGGTGATTTATTCTTTGTCCCTCTTTGGTCTTTTTATTTGGTCTAGATATTGCGAAGAGGCTGGTGTGGATTCTAATGGATGCTCTCTTGGTAGTTTCTTTTGCAGGCGTTCAATAGGAGGAGGCCCCTTTCAGTGATTCAAGCGTGGCACAGACAAGGTTGGGTTCTCCCACTGGTGGGGAGGCTACTTCGCGCACCCCACTCAAGCAAGCAACACTGATGAAGGTGAAAAGGGAGAAAGGGGTCGCTTCGGGTTCGGCCTCCCCCCAACCGCTAAAGATGCTTTCCCCTACTTCGAGGTTGGAAGAACTCTAAGCGCGCTTAGGACGGAGTCGCGGTCTACCCAGTTCTCTTGCTCCTAAGCTTCCTCCGGTGGTTCCCTTAGGTTCGTTTACCTCCACTCCATCACGGTCTTCTGTGCCTCCTCCCCGTCCCTCTTCAAACAAAGGAAAGGGGGTGGTAATTTTGGAGAAGGCGGCACCAGTCCCTCCCAGAGTGAAGAAGGGCCCATCCTCTGGTTCTGACATTATCCTTCGCGCCTCCAAAGAGTCGTGTTCCCAAATGGATTCATCCCAGCTTGCTGTACTTCTTGTCAATGAACTCTCCTCCAAGGGTTCCGTGGTCGCGGCTAAGGTAACTTCATCTGCTCCCTTGTCTAAAAGTTGTTTTTTTATTTTTTTATTTTTTTTAGGGTTGCCATGCTAAGTGCCAGGCCTGCACATTTTGTGGTCTCTCTCCCCCCTTGTTTTTGTAGGCGTTCATGTGAGTTTAGTTTAGACTAAAATAACCTAGTTTAGTTTAGAATCACACCTCAAACACTACATAGTTCATGTGAGTTTCCTAGCTTGGAAGAAGAAGGCTTTGTGCTCTATTGAAGACAAGAAGCTTACCAACTTGTGGTTTCTTCTTAATCTTTTACTTCTCTTCCATTTATTTGTATTCATGAACATGTATGTGTAATATACTTTAAATGTTGAGGAATGGATTTTATATGAATTATTCTTGTATTTAATTGATCTTATCTATACTATATCCATCTTGAGTGATTACATGTTGATTGGAGCTTAATTGAATGTATGCATGTTGTTAATTGATCACTAGTAACATGTAAACTTTATTTTACAACATTAATTATCTCTAGTGGTGAGAAATTAGTTAGTATTTACATGTCTATGCATATTAGCTAGTTCTTAATGTTCTAGGTTGTAAACCATCTATTATTGTCATTCTAATAACTATTAGTTGATAGTAATTGAGTGGTAGGATTAGATTGCATATGCCATAGAACATAAATGCTTAATTGAGATCAATTAGTAAATTCCTCATCATTTGTATCTTTGCTCTCGCATAATCTTTGCAAGAATTAGTTAGTTAGATTAGTTAATGATAATTTAGTTAGTTGTAGTGATTTAGTGTAATTTAATTATATTGCTTTAGTTGTTAATTTACTTATTTGCTTAGTTGATAATTTAATTAGTTTAGGTTAATTATAATTGTCTTTAGTGTAGAGATTGCGTATCCTAGATCATAGGATTCGCATCGCTTTTAATTCTCCGCATTAGCGTAATCGCATTAGTTTAGTTGTAGCTTACTTGCCACCATCTCATTTATATTTTCATGCATTGTAATTATTGTAAATATAGTAATTAGCTTAATTATAACATAAGACGTAGAACCGACTTTACGTGTACCAACCAACCAATTCCCCCATGGGAACGATACCCTTACTCGTAACCACTATACGTGGCCAATGATTCGTATACTTGCGAAAAGGGTAGAAATACACTCGCACGCATGTACCATCATTTACTGATAGTTATAGAACTATCGTGTGTCTCGTGCGCCGATCAAGTTATTGGCGCCGTTGGGGATAGTTTATTAGAACAATTACGTGCGCATCATCCGCCCCCCATACAGCGAAGGGGTAAGGGGATGAGATGATGGACAGCCTTTCCGGGGGTTGATGCAAGAGGTTTGCCACTTTTTGGCATGGTGTACATGAGCGGGCAAGAGGCGTGCATCCTCATGGAGGGTTGGCCAGAAGTATCCCATTCTTAAAACTCGGTGTGCCAGGGCATCTCCTCCGGAATGATCATCATAGTCACTTGAGTAGACCTCTTTCAGTGCCCATTTGGCATCGTTAGGGTGGAGACATCTAAGGAGGGGCAAGGCTTTCCCTTTTCGATACAAGTGTCCCAGCACAAGGCAGTACCGGGTCAATTTCCTTTTTATTGCCTTGGCTTCTGCTGGGTCATCAGGCAGTTTCTGGCCATGAAGGTAGTCCACTATCGGGTTCATCCAACAGGGGAGGCGGTCTACGGGGTGGACCTCAGCAGTTTTAGCAATACTTAACCGGCTTAAGAGCTACAGCCGGACTCCCCTGGGGGGGGTTTAGTCCTCCCCCTGTTGCAATCTTGGCAAGGACATCTGCTCGGTGGATAGCCCCTCTAGGCACTTGTTCAATCTTGATCATTTAAAATGCCTTGACTGCTTGTTGTACTTTCTCTAAGTAGGTAGACATATTGTCGCCCTTGGTTTGGTAAGACCCGGCCACTTGTTTCACGATCAACTGGGAATCGCTCTTGATGGCGAGGAACTAGGCACCCAATTCTCGGGCGACAGTCAAACCAGTGAGGAGTGCTTCATACTCTGCTTCATTGTTTGTAGCTCTAAACTCGAACCTTGTACAATGACCGCGCCAAACCGGGTCTAAATTAACTACACTAAATTACTCTATTCTACCACGGTTATTCTAAGGGGCGCATGGGTGGTTCACCCTTCGCAAGCGTACGAGTCGTGTGAGTAGTAAATGGTAACGAGTAAGGGTTGTCGTTCCCACGAGGAATGTTTAGTTATGTGAGTCTAGGTTATCATTAATTACCAATTTCTAAAGTCTAAACAAGTTAACTAAATAATGTTATCTAAAATCAATTATTCTAAGTTTGCAATTAGCTAATGATTAAAGCTAGATTAAGATGATTAAGCTAGACTAAAGATGTTAGGGGATTGATTCATTCAAGTAATTACCATATCATTAATCAATCATTAATTAAGCACATTCACAACTTTCTAGGGCATGTAATTCATTATCAATAATGTTAAGCACAAAATCCATCATCTAACACATAACCTAATATCATAGGTAAGTGATTAAGAGAGGATTTAGGAATAGTGATGTAGAGATTTTCTAAATAACTCAATTCATGTATTACTTAGAGACATCTCTATGAAATTGATAGTGAAACATCTATACATATTGTGGGACACTATATGCATGAAATTAACTACCAAGTGTGTATACATAGATGTACATGCAAACATATCATCCACATATCATATAATCATTAGAGTTCATAATACACACATACAAGCCTTAAAGAGTGAAATAACAAATTGATTGATTACATCTATGGTATAATTACAAGAATTACATCAATCCCTTAACAAAAGAGTTTAGTTACACATAGAATTATATAAGCATGAAAATACAAGAGTAGAGCTAAACAAACCCATCCGGATTCGTTTCTTGCGCAAGAAGGCTCCTCTTAGCAATCCAAGCACAATATCCTTCTAGAGCAACTCCAAAGGATCAAGTCTAGGTAACCTAAATTGGTGTTTGGCTACCTAGAAAGTGATGGAAAATGATGAGAAAAACTACACTAAAGTTGAGAGAGTTATTCTCTCTCTTAAAACTAAACTAAAAGTAAAGTTACAAACTAATGTGTGTCTCCTTCTACTTGGTAACTAATGACTAAGTGTAGTGTGTAGTATATGTGTGTAGTATTACTTACAAACTAAGATAGATAGGATAGATATTTTATCTAAGATAATTAAATGGAAAAATATCTCAAAATATCTAAGTGGGAAGAGTTTTTGGGCAAGCTCATGTGATTGGAGAGCAAGTGGGACGAGCTGAAATTCTTCCAGGCATTCCGGCGAGCTCATGCCTTTTGGAAGGCGAGCTTGTTCCCGCCGCACGAACCCGCCTTGCCCTCGGAGGCCTCTTTCCCGCCGCACGAGCTCGCCGCGTGAACCGGCCTTGCTTTATGGCGACTTCAAACCTTCGGGAAGGCTGGCATATGCCCGCCTCATGAACCCGCCATGACTTCTGCTCATGGTTGGCAAATTACGCAATGCACCCCTGAATTCTTCTTTAATCACCAAATATGCAATAATTCCTCCAGAATTACACTTTGACCCCTGATTCTCCATAATTACATATTTGCCCTCTTTTGCCCCAATTTCACCATTTTTCTCCAGTTTGGTCCAAAATACCCTTAATGAGCTGAAATACCTGAAAAACACTTATTGACAATATTAAATACCAAAAAGGGCTCAGAAAACGGTTACAAAAGCTAAGTTAGGGAGCGCTAAATGTAAACATTCTGAGCGCGATCATACAATGAGATGTCTCGACCCCCTCTAGATCGATTAGCATAGTGCCTACCCCACAACCATGTTGGTTGGAGGCTCCATCGACGAACAGTGTCCAAATGCATGCTGAGGGGGGCCAGTCTTCTCCTGGAACTGGGATGTTGCTATTTGTCTGGGCAATGGGCTCTTCCTCGTAAGGGGAGCCAGGGTTCCCGTTGAATTCCGCTACGAAGTCTGCCAGCGCTTGTCCTTTGATTGCGACACGGGGCTTGAAAGTAATGTCATACTGGGTCAGCTTGAGGGCCCACAAAACTAACCTGCCCGATACATCAGGTCATTGCATAAACTGTCGGAGAGGGAGGTTTGTAAGTACTGTTACTAAGTGGGCTTGGAAGTAGAGGCGTAGTTTGCGCACCGCGACGACCAAAGCGAAAGCGAGCTTCTCCATCTGGTTGTAATTCTTCTCGGCCTT
The DNA here is from genome assembly GCA_030490815.1 of Acer saccharum. Taxonomy (NCBI): domain Eukaryota; kingdom Viridiplantae; phylum Streptophyta; class Magnoliopsida; order Sapindales; family Sapindaceae; genus Acer; species Acer saccharum. Next base: position 18,217,603 of record CM059871.1, read on the forward strand.
TCTGAGAGAGCGGCTCACATAGTATATGGGTCTCTAGATCCCTCCCTCACACTCCTTTACAAGGGTCGCGCTAGTCGTTGTGTTTGATACAGCGAGGTAGAGCTGCAGTATATCCCCCTGCAATGGCTTAACGAGTAGCCGGGGGTTAGTGAGGTAACTCTGGAGTTCCCTAAAAGCGTGCTCGCTTTCCTCATCCTAGTTCATTCCTCTCCCCTTTTTAATGACTTGGAAGAACGGGAGGCATCTGTCGGTGGACCGCGATATGAACCTGTTGAGGGCAGCAAGTCAGCCAGTTAATCCTTGCACCTGCTTTAGAGTAGTGGGGGACTGGAGTTCAAGGATGGCTTTAATCTTTTCAGGGTTTGCTTTGATCCCCCTCTCGTGGACCATGAAGCCCAAAAATTTCCCAGCCGACACTCCAAACGCACACTTGTCTGCTTGATGCGACTTGGTTATCATGTCATCCACATAGACCTCCATGGTGTGACCGATCTGCTCCTTGAATAGCTTGTTGACCAGCCTTTGATAAGTGGCTCTGGCATTCTTAAGCCCAAAAGGCATCACTTTGTAGCAGTACAATCCTTGGTTCATGATGAAGATGGTCTTCTCTTGATCTGAGGGGTGCATGGTGATCTGATTGTAACCGGAGAAGGCGTCCATGAAACTCAAGGTCTTGTTGCCCACAGTCGAGTCAACAAACTGATCAATCTTGGGGAGGGGGAAGCTGTCCTTCGGGCAGGCGCAATTTAAGTCAGTGTAGTCTACACACATTCTCCACTTCCCGTAGGTCTTTGGGACAATGACAACGTTGGCGATCCACTCTGGGTACCGCGCCTCTCTGTTGAATCCGGTGCGGAGGAGCTTGTCCACTTCTTCTTGTACTGCTATGTTTCTGTTCGGGGTTGAAGTACCTCCTCTTCTGCTTCACTGGTTTGAAAGTAGGGTCCACATTGAGTCGGTGTGCTGCAAGGTTAAGGGGGATGCCAGGCATCTCCTCATAGGACCAGGCGAATACATCATTATAGTCCCATAGTACTTTTTGTAGCACAGCCTTGTGCTCTGGAGCTAAGGTGGATCCTATCTTCACTGTCTTGGGAGGGTTTTCCTCCCTTACCACGACCTCCTCCAATTCTTCAGCCGGTCCTCCTCTTTCTTCCTCCGACATCTCTACCTCGAATGTATCTTCCTTCTTCAACCTCCAATTGTCCCGTCACGCTTCCCAAGTGCTCTCCTCTTGTGCCTAGTAGTTCCGCGCTAACCATGAGGCCTGCTTGTTGCAGGATGCCTTTCGCGTCCGATTCCCCCTGTTCTCTATCTGTTGTGATATAGGAACACTGTTTGATTAACGCCGAGGGGTTGGATGATACGGCGTACCACCTCTGCGCCATCTGTTGGTCCCCTTTTAGGATTCCAACTTCTTCCTCCACCGGGAACTTCAAGACATTATGGTAGATTGATAGGACTCCCCTAATCTTGGAGAGGAAGGGTTGTCCTAGAATCATGTTGTAGGCGCTTGGAATGTCCACTACCACAAACTCGACCATGTTGTTAACTTGTCAAGGCGCTTCTCCTATAGCTACCGGGAGTATTATGGAACCGGCTGGCATCAAAAAGTCCCCGGTGAAACCATAGAGGGGGGTGGTGCAACTATAAAAGCACGGTTGGCGAAGTTGACAGCGATCCAGCATCTCCTTGAAGATGATGTCTACGCTACTCCCAGTGTCGATCATGACCCGGGCCACCCGATTATTTACCACCTAGACAGTGACCACCATTGGATCATCATGGGGCTGGACAGTGTTATAGGTGTCGTCCTCAGTGAATATGATTTGAGCAGAGCTCTGATGAGGCGAAGCATCCCTGCTAACTTTCAGCACCTGGCCCCCAGTATCATGCCAAGGAATCTTCCTGGCGTGGTTCTTTCTGGAGTTATTGGAGGTACCAGCGAGGGTGGGGCCTCCACTGATAGTGTTTATAATCTGGATTTGCTCCATCAGGTCTCTTCCTTAGTCCTTTCTCCGTTCTTTCGGCTCCTTCATCTCTCTCTGAACCTGCTTTCCCGTCTCAATCCCATCCCTTACTTGTTGGAGGAATTCCACCAACAGGCCGCCCCTCACTAGGTTGCGTAGGCTGTAGCACTCCGAGGTCTTGTGTCCTATGTCCCGGTGGAAATCACAGTATTTATATTTGTTCCTTCTATCCGCTGGGAGCTTCATGGGGTCGGGCTTCTTCAAGAGCCCCTTGCCCCGGATTGCTAGGTAGATTGTTTCCCTCGGGGCGTTGAGCGGGGTATAGTTGGTGTATTCTTCTTCTTCTGATTGGGCGATTCCAGCGACCTCTTTGATAGGCGAAGGCGTCCTTCGAATTTTCCTGGGTGGGGATATCCTCCTGAAGGGGCGCGGTCTGCTAGGGGGTAGCGGAGGCAAGCGGTAGGTGGATCGGTTTGGAGGATTATTTTCCTTTCTTGGGTTACTGGTGTCCCCTTTTTGTCGTTTGTTGGAGCGCAACTCGTCATGCTCTATCTTGATACGGTATTGCTCATCTAACTGCACCTGCTCCAGAGCTTGGCTATATGCCTCCTGATAAGTTTTAGGCTTATCTTTGCTGAAGGAACGCCATAATTTCCCCACCCAGAGGTTTTTCCAAAAGTTGGTGAGAGTTTCCTTCTCGACGAACACCCCCATTTGAATGACTTCCTTGTGGAAGCGCTCTACATAGGATTTGAGCTTCTCCCCACGCTCCTGGACTATGTACTGTAGCAGGGTGGGGTCTTTAGGGGATGGTTTGACACCCTGAAACTGAGCACAGAAGTCCCTTGACAGTTTAGTGAATAAGTTGACACTCCTCGCGGGGAGTTTTCTGAACCATGTCTTAGTGAAATCCGTGAGAGTGCATGGGAACATTCGGCACATGGCCTTCCAGGAGGCATTTTGCACCTCCATCTGCTACACGAAAGACTTTATGTGACTTAGGGGATCTTCCACGCCTGAATATATCTTTTCGGGCATTTTGAACTTTGGAGGGAGGGCAGCATGTCGAACCTCCCTCGATAATGGGGCATTCATCTCCTCGAGGGGGTCCTTCTTCATTCCCTTGTACTTAACCTTGTTTTTCTCCAGCTCCGCTAGGCGCTTTGCCATCTTCCTCATCTGCTCTTCCATGTGGCCTCAACCTCTTTCCCTTGATTGGGCTTCAGCTCCTTCCTCCTTGGCTACGGTCCCGGAGGTGGATGATGCTTCATGATGGGCCTCCTCACCTCACCTGGGTGGGCTCTGGTTCCTGCTACGGTTGTATGTAGCCTTGGTCCTGCTCCCGGTGCCAGATATCTCCTTTGCTCCCGTTTTGGCGGGGCGAGCTGGGCAGCCTACTGGAGGCGGTGAGGCTGGGGAGAGCCCACTTCCGATCGGGCTCTCCGTGGTCCCGGTGTTACCGCTCGGGGCAGAGTCCCGGTAGGGCCCAACCGGTCAAAGACAGCTTTAGTGGGACCCAATCTGTCGAAAACATGAGCCCGGTTGCTAGGCCCTGCCTCGCCATGATGCGAGCCCAGCAGCTCTTACCGCAGTCCCTCTAGGGAGTTGGTGACGTGGCGGTTGAAGGCATTTGGCGGATGTGGTCCAGGAGAGGGAAGAGCTTCGACCGCGACTGCATTGGCATGGACCTACCTTTCCACCCGCGGTAGTGAGCCTTGAGTTGGGGTTCCTTCGGAGGATTCAGCTCCGTGGGTAGTGAGGTAGGAGCGAGGCCCAGATGGGTAGGCCTGATTTGTGGATGATCTCAACCTCATGTTTCCTAGAATGGCTAGAATGACTAGAATGCTTTGATGGTAAAAGAAAGACACACTGCGTGTGAGTTTCCCACAAACAGTGCCAAACTGTTATCCTGAAAATCTGTCGGGGGTTTTCCCGGGATAACCTGGACCGTGGTGTACGGGGTGCACCGCAGTTTGTCCAGACCGGGTAGGGTGGATCCCCTCTTTCCCGACGTGGTGGGGGTCGAGGGAAGCCCTGGGTTTGGTTAGCAGGGACCGATACTATGCTGTAGGACCGGTCCTACACGGTGGAATAAAGGTTGAGGTAACGTGCTAGTATGTGTGGTGCGACTGGTACATCTTCGGAGGTGGTAAAAAGTCGAGCCTTTTATTACTTAATGGCGGAGTACATCATACATCAATTCACATACAACATCCGGCTATTACAAAAGGGTCTACTAGCGGGATGGGAATATAACACGCAAGAGTCCAATTTAGGCCGGGAAATCGCTAGGTTGGTTGCACATGGGAGCTTTGTCTAGGCGAGATAGTAGCCAAGTAGAACACACGCATAGGAGCTTTGACTAGGCAGGGTAGTAACCAAGTAGAACACACACATAAGAGCTTTGACTAGGCGGGGTAGTAGCCAAATAGAACACACACGTAGGAGCTTTGACTAGGCAGGGTAGTAGCCAAGTAGACCACACGCATAGGAGCTTTGACTAGGCGGGGTAGTAGCCAAGTAGAACACACACATAGGAGCTTTGACTAGGCGGGGTAGTAGCCAAGTAGAACACACACGTAGGAGCTTTGACTCGGCCAAGTAGGATGTTTCTGTTTTCACGGGCCAACCTTTTCCTCTGTGGGATGTAGGGGCATTTATAGTGTCTCTGGTAGGAGGGGTAGGTGGAGGTCGTTCGTTTGGGCGGGAATCCCCGGTTAAATCTCAACCATCCCCTCCTTTCCACAATAGCAGTCACAAGGAATCAAGGATCAGGATTGCGCCCTCCTCGCTTTGTTTTGGCGGGAGCATCAGTTTTGGTAGGTGGGGGCCCTAGTTCCTAGGGGGCAATTGGTGGGATTGATCCCAGCCACCATTTTAGGGCAGGGTCAAGGTTACCACATGCCTTGGAGGGTTCCAATCGCTCCACCTAGGCCTTGGGTCTATATCAGGGCTTCTGTAGGGCTGAGGTGGTGAAAAAGTGGCGTTTCCACGAGTTTTGATTGGTTGCAAGGGGTCTTCGTGGCGGTGGGAAGTCGTTATCAAGGTTCTGGCCCGGCAGGGGACATTGTCAGCGCCTGTCCCGCTGCACCCTATCAGGCGCTATCTTCCACCATTTCCTTCTTCATGCTTGCTGCATTTCTGCAAGTATCTTGCTGAGGAAACCAGTATCCTCTTGCATGTAAGGGATAATTGACCTTCAATTAGGGCTGAGATGAAATGTCATCCAATCGTTGACGTAGCGTGGCTAGCAGGCGATCTCAACCGTCGGCTGCTGCCTTTCCTCAGTCGTGCTTACTGCTTCTTATTAATGAGGTGACATTGGTGCCTTGTAGGTGTTCCCAGCACCCTCTTTATCCCATGTGAGCTGGAGGCAAGGGCTGGCGTTAGCCCTTACGGAGCAGGAGGCGCTAGTGAGCTTCTAGGGGTTCTTCTAGAGAGGATCGCTCGAGTCGTAGGAGGGTGCTGTGGGAGGTGAGGTAGTGATCCCTGCAGCGAAGCTAGCTACCGGAGCAGATCGGCTGCTGAAGGAAGCGGTCCCTTTTATTGGACGAAGGGGAGGGAGCCGGATCCCGGATGGATTGCAGCTTTCGAGGCGTGCTCCCCAGTGGGTCAGGTACCCTCTCTTCACAAGCATTCTTGTGGGATGAAGGTCGGTTCAGGGTCGAACAATGCTTAATCCTAGCGCGCCTGTGAGTAGGCGCGGCTAAAAGAGGGCCGGGCCCTTGTTCCCAACAAGCGGGTTGGACTGACTAGGAGTGCTACCGTGGTAGGCAATGAAGCGGTTCGGTCCTTCAGTGGGAAAAGTTCTTCCTTGAATTAATTGCCTAAATTTCCGGTTAACACTTCCTTATGGAACTTCTTTACATAGGATCTCTGCTTCTCACCTCGATCCTAGATTACATACTGCAGTAGGACGGGATCCTTGGGGCGAGGCTTGATCCCCTGAAATTGAGCGCATAAATCAGTAGTGAGCTTTGTAAAAGAATCCACACTCCTTGGAGGCAACTTCCTAAACCAAGTCTTAGCACAATCGGTCAGAATGGAAGGGAACATCCTGCACATAGCTGATCAGGTAGCGTTCTGGATTTCCATTTGGTGGACAAAGCTTTCCATATGACTCACAGGATCCTCTGACCCGAAATATTTCTCGGTGGGCATCTTGAATTTTGGGGGAAGTTCGGCTTCCCGAATCCTTCTGGAAAAGGGCGTATTCATCTCCCCCAAGGGGTTCTTCTGGGTACCCCGCTGTTTCCCTTTCTTCAATTCCTCGAGCTCCTTTGCCATCTTGGCCATCTGATCCTCAAGGCGTTTAGATCTGTTGTGTCCGGTCTGGGCTACAGAGTCTTCATTGTCCGAAGATTTTGATTTCACAGCGGGTTCCTCGCACTCCTCCCTCGGAGGCCAGGTACCTCGTTGGTCCCTCCTAGGTCCAGTACTGCCACCTGCATTGAGATGAGGATCCCTTCTCTCTGCTGTTGGCCTGCTAGTCAGCTGGGCCCTTCTTGGCTGGATGTCAATATCTGATTTCATCAATCAATGTCGAAGATCTTCGGGTTGATTCTGTGCTCGTATTGGCGGTCCGAGTCTGTCAAAGACCGGTACCCGGGTGCTTGGTCCAGCCCCCTCTGCAATCCTGGGGTCTTTGAAGGGTATTCCTTGAGCAATCATTCGAAGGCGGATGCTTTCTACATAGGCAGCGGCTTGTCGCTCTATGGCCTCCCGAGTTGCTTCTGGGACCGCGGGGTCTTGCAACGCTGATCCGAGTTTAGGTGGTGGAACCGGCGCTAGGATCTGGCTTCTGGCTCCCTTCCTTTTCACTTGATTTCCCTAGGTGGAAGCGAGGGAATGGGGCCCTGAGTTTGCGGGCTGTCCCTGGGAAGATTGGAGCCTCATCTTCTACATTATTCTGGGTTGGATCTTGAAAGTTTGTAAAGGGTGGGGAGTTGATTTCCAATAGACGGCGCCAAAGTGTTAACCCAAAATTGTCACCGAGGTGCAATTTCTAATTAACAATATATGAGGGGCCCGGACCCAGATAGATCGGGGTTGGCGGGGTACTTAGTAGCCCGGTATCCCACTAGTCCTTACGAATCTACTAAGGACAGTGTGTATGGTAGTAGAGAGATAAGTAAAATTCTAGCGTGTAAAAAGCATGGACACACAATCTGTTTTATATTAAGACTTATAATAGGATTTACAAATCAATACTAACACGACTATGATTACAATATCAAAAGGAATGAGAGGTGTCTCAATGGGCAATGGCGGTGGAACTCTTCATGTCTGTCGATAAGTGGAAAAAGTGTGGTAGGGTTTCGATGCCTTTCCTATAAACATACGATCAATATATATATAGGCCCGTTTCTTGCTGTCCACTCCTAGAATTTCGGTCTAGGGCTTTTAGCAGCTTAAGGGTCCTTCCATGGAGATTCACGAATTTGTCAGGATCCATCCAATAAATCAGGTGATTCCTCTTTTATTGGATTTACACGAGTTGACTTTGTTTTTGAGTTGGATTCTCAACTGGGGAGAATGCACGTAGCCTTCTGTCTTGAATGACGGCGTTTAATGTTAGTCCTCCTTCCTGATTCACAGTTCGGGGTTTTGGCTTCTCGTTTTAGACGGGGTTGATATGCTGGGATTTGTGGGTCGGGGCACTCCAGGTACCCCGCCTTCCTCTTGCTCATTTTAAAGTGATGTTTACAGATATCGGGGTGTCGGGTATCGGGCTATTAGGATACCCGGGTATCGGGGTATTCGGTTTAGATGGGCGCTAGGATCTCGTGAAGGTTGCGTTTCTGGGCCTTTTCTCCACGGCTTTCCCCAATGCTTTATTGGTCCCGGAGGTTTTGGATCTGGCCGGGGTGGGTAGAAGCTCTTGCTTTAGCCCGTCTGTGGGTAGACAGGGTACCCGGATACCTCTCCCGTTGCTGCTTTCTATCCCGACTCTTTTCTCAAGGCTAGTGGAAAATTCTTTTTTGGTCCTTGCCATTTTTGGCGATTAACACAAAGCAATGGTTCACACTTATTGAAGAAAATATCATATAAGCATATGTGCAACCAAGATACTTAAGCAATTAATGAAGAAGCATAAAGTTTATCAAATTTTGCATGTGACAAGTATACAAGTTTGCTCTCTTTGCTTGAGCTCTCCTCATGGGGTCAATTACCACACCACATCAAGGCATAAGGCATATCCTAATAGACCTACTAAGTGCTTTAAACCTAGTTACATCTAAGGGTTTAGTAAATAAATCCGCTAGTTAATCATTTGTACATACATGGTCAAGTGCTATGCATTTGTTCTCAACTAGTTCTCTAATGAAATGATGTCAGATGTCTATATGCTTTGCCTTAGAATGTTGTACCAGATTCTTAGAAATGTTAATGGCACTCCTGTTATCACAAAAAAGAGTTAGAGTACTGTTAACCGCCAAAAATGGCAGGGGTTCAAAGAAGAATTTTTCCATCAACATTGGAGGATAAATCGAGATAGAAAGACATCAGAGAAGAGCATCCCGATACCCCGCCACTCTACCAATTGGCTGGGTACAGTCTCCTACCAGCCCAAATAGGGATCAAGGGTCCCTAAACCCAAGAAGTACCAGGAAACACAGAAGACAAAGTTCCCGAGACTCAACTACTGTGGAATCCAGTGCCTTGTTTGTAGGGAAAAATACCGTAGTACACGCAGCGGAAGCGAGACTAAAAATAGATTTAGTATGTTTTAAAATTTTTCCTTTGATGAACCTTAACCCTTTTAAATTAATTAATCATACATATAAAGTAACAAAAAGTAGAATACCTTTTGTCCCGTGATCCGATTGACTTATGTCGATGGTAATCCGCAAGATTTTCAATCCTAGCACAAACGTGAATCACCTAGGAGCGTGGTCTCCCTTTTCTTTGAATTGCGTACCTGAGAATGGACAAACAAACTTTCTTTTTCTTTTTGTTAGTCACAAAACAATCAAAAGACCACAAAGATTATTCCAGTCACTTTTGAGTTCTCAATCTAATGATCGAAACTCGCGTGAACCTAATTCGATATTGTACACACAAGCTTATTGATGAACAAGCAATTAGTGTACTATCAAAAGAATAATCTCTTCTCTCTTTTTTGTCTTGGCAGAATAATCAAACACTTTTCTATGAGTTGAGAAGAAGAAGAAATTGATTCAGTAAAAACTTAGGGTGGCCGAACCCTATAAGGTCTATTATATAGGGTGGCCGAATTTCATTCTCTCTTTTACTTTAGGGTTGCCAAAATCTACTTACTGTTGTATTAGGGTTGGCCGAATTTCATCACCTCACTTATATAGGGTGACCGAAATTCAACCCTAATTCCCATCAATTTTTAGACTCCTAACCCTAATTTAACTCATAAGTATTTTTATTCTTTTTATTGACTCAATTTAGCCTTGCAATTTTACTGACAAGAACTCTTGGGAGGATATCAATAAAATTACATTAAGTGTGTTACCAAGATATCGACCCTCAATTTTCTCTCACGAAAATCCCTCCTTGGGGAGTAGATTTCGTTTGAGTCCATTGTCTAGTCTATCCTTGTAAGGAAGTATGTTGCTAAATTCCATTCATGGACGCCCCTTGGGGGGATTACCAATAAATAATAAAGCTCAACTAACCTTGGAGGCCATAGGTGTTACAAAACACCTTCTCCCACTCAATTATTTAAGGCGTGTGATTAAATCCCATAGAATGATTTACCAAGTTATCTAGATGCCAATTTAGATACCTAAATCATTCAATGCATGTTCATACCAAAAGAGATATATGAGTGGCACTCCTATTCTATATGACATGTTATCATACAATAACAAATATTGTAATATTTATGCAAAAATAAATAGCCACAATTTTGGTCCATCCTAGAAAAACAAGTAAATTACATTTGTTTGAAATATATAAACCCTAACTTGGCGATCAAGTCTTCAAGCGGCCATCGTCCACTTGCGCACCCGAAGCCACACGTGGCTGTCCCAAATGCACACCTTGGCTGCCCAGCATGGGCATGCGCAGCCCATACCTACTCAAGGGTGCGCACGGGTGCTAGGGTGTATCATTGCTTCCCTTTTCCGCTTCCAATTCTTCAACTCTTCGAATCTTCGAATCTTGAATATATTACAGCAGATTTTATACAATAAATTACTGCAGTATTTTTTTTTACATTTTTTTAATCACTGCAGTATTTGAAATACAATAAAAAACACTATATGATACAAAAAAAAATATCTGCAGTATTTTTAATACAATAAAAAACTGCAGTATTTATTATAATAAAAATAAAGAACCTAGCAACTACTAAGAAGGAACTTATGGCGATAATAGGCCACCCTTCTTGTTACAATTCCGAAACAAAAATACATTGAAATTCTAGGACCAAAATTGAGCAATAACAATTCACTTTATAACAACATATATAAATCCATACATTCCACATGTAATTATATATGAGAATACCTAGAGTGCCATCTCTTTCTAAAACATGCATAATCACAATAAAAAGAAATAGATTCACGTATATATACGTTAATTAATTAAAGGGTACAACCTGGCTCTGATACCAATTGTAGGGAAAACTACGGTCACGCAGTGGAATCGAGACTAAAAACGAGTTTAGTATAGTTTAAAATTTTTCCATAATTTGAACCTTAACCCTCTAATTAATTAAACATATAATACTAAAGATATCATACCTTTGTCGCGTGATCCGATTGACATTGCATCGATGGTAATCCGCAAGATCTTCCAATCCAATCACGAACGTGAATCACCTAGGAGCGTGGTCTCCCTTCTCTTTAAATTGTGTACCTGAGGATGGATAACAAAAACTTTTTCTTTTTCGTTAGTCACAACAAATTCCAAGAGGCTACAAAGAATGTTTCGGTCACTTTTGAATTCACAATCATTAGATCAAAACTTGCATGAACCTTATTCGAAATTGTGCACAAAACCTTTTCATATAAAAGTTACCAGTGCACTATCGAAATAAGAAATAACTTTTCTCTCTTTTCCTCTTGGCCGAATTATCACACTAATCTCTAGAGTTGGATTTTATTTTTCTCAAGCAAAAAAAAAAATATTCTCTAGCCAAAGACCTAGGGTCGCACCATTCTTATTGCCCTAAAATATATCTATATATGACCGCCAAAACCCAATAGCCATCTAAAATAATATATATATATATATATATATCGCAATTATATATATTTTTCTATAGCTGCACGACTTAACATGCATAGATATAATATATCATCATGCAAACATACAAATTGCGTATACATTAAAAATATATATCTCTCTACCCGTTCTTGCCTAAGTCTATTTAGGGTGGCCGAATGCTCTTGATAGGAAACCTAGGGTTGGCCGAATTCCTCACTTTAAGAGGATTTGTGCTTTACCCAAATTCCTATCAACCTTAGAATCCTAACCCTAATCCAACTCTTTAGTGTTTAATCCTATTATGACTTTATAAAAGACTTTCTTATAGTATACTACTAAGAAACATATTTCCTAGTCAGAAAAAGATTTTGATTTTTTAATTAAATAATTAATTAATCAATTAATTAATTTCCATTTAATCAAATAATAAAAATAAAACAATATAATATCATATATATATCTCGGCCATGTGCCATATATATTAATATATCTATATATTGTTTTTCTATTTTATTAAATCCATTGGACCTTAATAAAATGCCCACATATGAACCAGACCCATTCTTACTAAAAGAAACAAGCCCACAGGCCTTTCATTAATATATTAATATAATTGATCAGCCCATTAAATAAATAATGTGCAAATTATATTCTTAATATATTAAATACAATTCTAGATGGACCCATAAATTGGTCCGGTAGAATATATCAAGTGATCCATGCAAGTCCGTGTGGATTGGGGATCTTGGTGGGCCTATCTAAATTTAAGCTCCAATAGACATAACCCAATCACAATCAACAAATGATTCACTTAGGTTCAATCTATTAATTTTAGTTTGAAACTAAATATACCACGGTGTGTATAAAGCTATCTAGAGGGGGGGTGAATGGATTTTACGCTTTTTACCCAATTTTTCGTGTTAGTCAAAATTACGAAATTACCCTCAAGATAATATAAACAAGCAAGTGTAATATGGTGCGGAAATTAAATTAACACTTGAATTTTTACGTGGAAACCCTCACGGGAAAAACCACGGGCTATGTAAATAAGCCACACTCGAACCTCGAATCCACTAAATGTGCAAACGATTACAACCTAATCCCGGAAGTAATCACACACCTACCTAATCCCGGTATGAGTGAACCTAGTCCAATTTGCTTGTGATCTAAGCAACCTAATCCCGATTGCTACACACAAGACTTAGCTTCTCTTGAAGAGAATACAACCCTAAGTGAATATATGAAAATATCCAAAATGCAACATAGAGCAAGGGAAACCCTATATGCTTATCTAAGATGATTAATATGCAATTAAGTGCAATCCTAGATATCAAAACTAAATGACATGTCAAATAGTTAAGCTAATCAATATCAAGTACAAAACCTAATATGCTAGCACAATACAACTTCTCAAACATACATCATACTAATCTCAATTTGTATCTAAAGCATACAAAATAACAATCAAGTAATTAATTGAGATTGCTAGATAAAATAAACACAAAATATGTAAGATATTAGTGAAAAGCTTACCAAGCAAAGTATGATGAAGATTCCATGCTAGATGACATCTAGATGATCTAAGATGATGCTAGATGATGATTGATGATCATGAAATTGTGTTTGAGTAATTAAAAATGAGTTCTTTGTGTATTTTTCTTCTCTTGAAAAATATCCTAAGTATGAAGCATGAATAAGAACTCTTGTAAGTGACCTAAAATCAAGTTAGCATATATAGAGGCCATAAGTGAAGTGAGGTCGTTTTGAAAACTCGCCAGAAAACTACTCTGTGCGCTGGTGGACCTGCGCTGGTGGACCAGCGTACAAGCCAATTTTGGCTTGAGCGCTGGACGTCAGGCGCTGCCACCAGCGCCAGTCCAGCGGCGCCATACTGGGCGATCGGCGCTGGTCCACACCAGCGCACGACCAGCGGCGAGCCACTGGGCGATTTGCGCCGGTGAGCGGCGCTGGTCGACCGGCGCTGGTGGACCAGCGCACAGACCAAAATTTGCATCCCACATGCAATCATGCAAGGGGTACAAAGTCAAACAAGATGCATCCTAAAAGCCTAAATGCTATGATGTTTTCAACACAAGATGCAATCATAAAATCAAGCAAGAAGAGATGTAAATAATCATTTATGCACAACAAAAAGAAACACAACATACAAAGATTAAACATATGCATGAGTTGTGAGTGTGTGCAACTATCTCTTCAAGACAAGAAAGCACTTAGAATATTACCTTTGGTGCTTGTCAATAATGAGGTCTTCAAAGGGCCTAATGCACTAACAACAACAATTAAACTACCCTTACAAAGTATCCCCATTTATGGTTTGATCACGAAACAAGCCAATTAAAAACAACGGGAATCCTTACAATCTCCCCCTTTGGCTATTTCGTGACAAAACCATCACTCACATTAAATCCTCACAAAAGAAATAGAAACTACGGGATTACAATGATATTCTACATTACAAAGAGATAAGAGAATGCAACTTGAAGTCTTCAATCCTCTTGTAGAATTATCAATCCCTGAAAAGAGTTTCTAACATTCCAATTCAAGTAAAGTGTGAGATTAATCATGTGAGAATAATACCAAGCATTTGCATTTTTAGAATTTTAGGAACAACATTAGCAAATGTATGCAATGTATGATAAATGCAATGCTCCCCCTCAAAGGGTTACTCCCCCTCAATGTTTTATGAAACTAAATATACCACGGTGTGTATAAAGCTATCTAGAGGGGGGGTGAATAGATTTTACGCTTTTTACCCAATTTTTCGTGTTAGTCAAAATTACGAAATTACCCTCAAGATAATATAAACAAGCAAGTGTAATATGGTGCGGAAATTAAATTAACACTTGAATTTTTACGTGGAAACCCTCACGGGAAAAACCACGGGCTATGTAAGTAAGCCACACTCGAACCTCGAATCCACTAAATGTGCAAACGATTACAACCTAATCCCGGAAGTAATCACACACCTACCTAATCCCGGTATGAGTGAACCTAGTCCAATTTGCTTGCGATCTAAGCAACCTAATCCCGATTGCTACACACAAGACTTAGCTTCTCTTGAAGAGAATACAACCCTAAGTGAATATATGAAAAATATCCAAAATGCAACATAGAGCAAGGGAAACCCTATATGCTTATCTAAGATGATTAATATGCAATTAAGAACAATCCTAGATATCAAAACTAAATGACATGTCAAATAGTTAAGCTAATCAATATCAAGTATAAAACCTAATATGCTAGCACAATACAACTTCTCAAACATACATCATACTAATCTCAATTTTGTATCTAGAGCATACAAAATAACAATCAAGTAATTAATTGAGATTTGCTAGATAAATTAAACACAAAATATGTAAGATATTAGTGAAAAGCTTACCAAGCAAAGTATGATGAAGATTCCATGCTAGATGACATCTAGATGATCTAAGATGATGCTAGATGATGATTGATGATCATGAAATTGTGTTTGAGTAATTAAAAATGAGTTCTTTGTGTATTTTCTTCTCTTGAAAAATATCCTAAGTATGAAGCATGAATAAGAACTCTTGTAAATGACCTAAAATCAAGTTAGCATATATATAGAGGCCATAAGTGAAGTGAGGTCGTTTTGAAAACTCGCCAGAAAAATACTCTGTGCGCTGGTGGACCTGCGCTGGTGGACCAGCGCAGGACCAGCGCACAAGCCAATTTTGGCTTGAGCGCTGGACGACAGGCGCTTCCACCAGCGCCAGTCCAGCGGCGCCATACTGGGCGATCGGCGCTGGTGGCCGGCGCTGGTCCACACCAGCGCACGACCAGCGGCGCGCCACTGGGCGATTTGCGCCGGTGAGCGGCGCTGGTCGACCGGCGCTGGTGGACCAGCGCACAGCCCCAAAAATTGCATCTCACATGCAATTATGCAAGGGATACAAAGTCAAACAAGATGCATCTTTTAAAGCCTAAATGCTATGATGTTTTCAACACAAGATGCAATCATAAAATCAAGCAAGAAGAGATGTAAATAATCATTTATGCACAACAAAAAGAAACACAACATACAAAGATTAAACATATGCATGAGTTGTGAGTGTGTGCAACTATCTCTTCAAGACAAGAAAGCACTTAGAATATTACCTTTGGTGCTTGTCAATAATGAGGTCTTCAAAGGGCCTAATGCACTAACAACAACATTTAAACTACCCTTACAAAGTATCCCCATTTATGATTTGATCACGAAATAAGCCAATTAAAAACAACGGGAATCCTTACAATCTCCCCCTTTGGCTATTTCGTGACAAAACCATCACTCACATTAAATCCTAACAACAAAATAGAAACTACGGGATTACAATGATATTCTACATTACAAAGAGATAAGAGAATGCAACTTGAAGTCTTCAATCCTCTTGTAGAATAATCAATCCCTGAAAAGAGTTTCTAACATTCCATTTCAAGTAAAGTGTGAGATTAATCATGTGAGAATAATACCAAGCATTTGCATTTTTAGAATTTAGGCACAACATTAGCAAATGTATGCAATGTATGATAAATGCAATGCTCCCCCTCAAAGGGTTACTCCCCCTCAATGTTTTATCTCCCCAAAGTGCACAATAGCTTCTCTATTTTGCAACTCCCCTTACAATATCCTACTCCCCCTTTTTGTCATGATATAGGCAAAGGAGTAGTCCCCAACCGGGTCACTCATAGCAACGAGAGATAGAAGCATGCAAGATATGCATATACATATAAGTCACGTTATGCACTTCAATTAATTTGAGAGAAACAAGGAGATTTATTTGAGAAAATGTGTGAATCCAACATGCTTTGCATACAAGACATATAGCATTCAAGTCCAAAATACAATGGTATTTGGCAAAGCAAATGACAAAGGTTTCTAATTCGAATTCAAACCAATTTCACCAATGTCATGGAAAAAGCAAGGATATAGAGATTATTGATTTTAATTTAAGAGTAACTATATCCAACTTTATAAGCGAAACATGGCATGAGCGACTTTGCACCCTATTAGATTTTTCCGGATAAGATATCCGTATGATAGTAACCATGTTCAACTAATAAAGAAAGAGAGACATTTGGAATGTAATTCCTTTGAACGGATACAAGATCCTTTATTCATTTTGAGTCTCATTAGCTTTCACACAAGTTTTGCATTTTTAAGAATATGCAATCATCAATTCATGCTTTTCATGTGAGCATGTTGTATGAATTTCATGCTTTTTCATTTAGCATAAGCATGTTATTTAAGAAACATCATGTCATGGAGATAACTATAGGTCATTCACATCATACTTCCTATGTAAATCTCCTAGTCCAAAAATGCATGTTTGAACATAAATATGACATGGATTGTAAACAAGCAAGGTTCACACTTATAGAAATGAAAACATATATACATATGTACAACCAAGCTTACTCAAGCAATTAAAAGAAGAGGCATAAGTTATTTCAAATTTTTTGCAAGTTACATGAATGCAAAATAGCTCTCTTTGCTTGAGTTCCCCATATGGGGTCAATCATAGAACATCACTCCACAAGACATATCCCAATAGATCTACTAAGAGTTTTAAATCGAGTAGCATCTAAGGGTTTAGTAAATAAGTCCGCAAGTTGATCATTAGTACCTACATGTTCAAGTACTATGCATTTATTTTCAACAAGCTCTCTAATGAAGTGATGGCGGATGTCAATATGCTTAGTTCTAGAATGTTGAACCGGATTCTTGGAAATATTAATAGCACTCATGTTATCACAAAAGAGAGTGAGAGTACCTTGGTTGAATCCGTAGTCTACAAGCATTTGTTTCATCCATAGGAGTTGTGTGCATCCACTCCCCGCGGCTATGTACTCGGCCTCGGCCGTGGACAAGGAAATTGAGTTTTGCTTCTTGCAAAACCAAGACACCAAGTTGTTGCCTAGAAAGAAGCAACCGCCCGATGTGCTCTTCCTATCATCACAATTTCCTGCCCAATCCGCATCACTAAAGCCTACAAGACTAGCATTAGTGTCAAAAGAGTACCAAATCCCATAGTTGGATGTCCCATTCACATAGCGAATGATCCTCTTCACGGAAGAGAGGTGGGACTCCTTAGGATCCGCTTGGTACCTAGCACACACACCCACACTAAAAGATATATCGGGCCTACTTGCGGTCAAATAAAGCAAGCTACCTATCATGCCACGATATAGAGTTTGTTCCACACTTTTACCACTAGCATCCTTGCTTAGCTTCAAAGTGGTACTCATGGGTGTATCACAATGTTTGGCTTTCTCTAAACCAAACTTCTTCACTAGGTTCTTAGCATATTTGGCTTGGGTTATAAAAATCCCATCATGCATTTGCCTAATTTGCAAACCTAGGAAGTAACTAAGCTCACCAACAAGACTCATCTCAAATTCAAGAGACATGACATCAACAAATTGTTGGACTTTGGTGTTGTTGGTGGAGCCAAAAACTATATCATCAACATATATTTGAGCTATGAAAAGCTCATCATTGTCTCTCTTGATGAATAGTGTCTTGTCAACACTACCTCTTGTGTAGTTGTTGTCAACAAGAAATTGAGTGAGGCGCTCATACCAAGCCCTCGGTGCTTGTTTCAACCCATAAAGTGCCTTCTTGAGGCGATAGACATGATTGGGGTGGTGTGCATCCACAAACCCCTTAGGTTGTTCAACAAACACTTCCTCTTGCAAGAAGCCATTGAGGAAGGCACTCTTGACGTCCATTTGGTGCAATTTGAACTTGTGCACACAAGAGATGGACAAGAGAAGCCTAATGGACTCTAAGCGGGCAACGGGAGCAAAAGTCTCCTCAAAGTCGATACCCTCAATTTGAGAGTACCCTTGTGCTACAAGTCTAGCCTTGTTCCGCACTATGTTGCCATCCTCATCGGATTTGTTCCTAAATATCCATTTGGTGCCTATGACATTAGTGGTCTTAGGCCTAGGAACTAGAGTCCAAACCTCATTCCTTTCGAATTGGCTTAGCTCTTCTTGCATGACAAGAACCCAAAATTCATCATTTAAGGCTTCTTCAACCTTTTTGGGTTCAATTTGAGAGGTGTAGCATGTATAGCTAATAAGATTAGCAAGTTGGCATCTAGTCCTAACACCCTCATTTACCTCTCCAATGATATCTTCTTTATCATGGAGTTTCCTAACCCATGGAGCGGGTTCTTTAGAGTCCAAGAGAGGAACTCTATCAATAGGTTGTGTGCCATCATTGTTGACATTAGATGTCCCAACATTAGGCGACACCACAACCTTCTCCAAAGGAGAATCATCACTAAAAATAACCTCCTCCTCATGATCATTAGACTTGAGCCTAGTATCATCAAATACGACATTGGATGATTCCATAACACTTAGAGTCTTTAAATTGAAAACTCTATAGGCTCTACTATTTAAGGCATAGCCAATAAAAATACCCTCATCACTCTTAGCATCAAACTTGCCAAGTTGATCACGGTCATTCAAAATGTAGCATTTGCTTCCAAAAGTGTGGAAGTAGCTAACATTTGGCCTCTTGCCTTTCCATAACTCATAGGAGGTGTTTCTAGTACCGGGCCTTAGGAACACTCTATTTCCTATATAGCAAGCCGTGTTAATGGCTTCGGCCCATAGGTTCCTAGGGACATTGTTGCTAAGCAACATCACACGGGCCATCTCTTGGAGGACCCTATTCTTCCTCTCAACAACTCCATTTTGTTGAGGTGTCCTAGGAGCAGAAAATTCATGGGAGATGCCTAAACCATTACAAAAGGTTTCAAAGGTGGCATTTTCAAATTCTCTCCCATGGTCACTTCTAATCCGTTTAATGCTTCTAATGTTAGAATTCATTTCATTTTGCAATTTAGTACAAAGCATTTTAAACTTATCAAAAGTTTCGGATTTTTCCCTAAGAAAATATGTCCATGTAAATCTAGAGAAATCATCAACACAAACAAAAATGTATCTCTTTCCACCCAAACTTTCGGTTTGCATGGGACCCATGAGGTCCATGTGGAGAAGCTCAAGTGGCTCCTTGGTGGTGAGATACTTACCCTTTTTGTGCATGCTTTTGGTTTGCTTTCCTTGTTGGCAAGGTCCACAAACACCATGGACACATGAAAACTCGCCAGAAAAATACTCTGTGCGCTGGTGGACCTGCGCTGGTGGACCAGCGCAGGACCAGCGCACAAGCCAATTTTGGCTTGAGCGCTGGACGACAGGCGCTTCCACCAGCGCCAGTCCAGCGGCGCCATACTGGGCGATCGGCGCTGGTGGCCGGCGCTGGTCCACACCAGCGCACGACCAGCGGCGCGCCACTGGGCGATTTGCGCCGGTGAGCGGTGCTGGTCGACCGGCGCTGGTGGACCAGCGCACAGACCAAAATTTGCATCCCACATGCAATCATGCAAGGGGTACAAAGTCAAACAAGATGCATCCTAAAAGCCTAAATGCTATGATGTTTTCAACACAAGATGCAATCATAAAATCAAGCAAGAAGAGATGTAAATAATCATTTATGCACAACAAAAAGAAACACAACATACAAAGATTAAACATATGCATGAGTTGTGAGTGTGTGCAACTATCTCTTCAAGACAAGAAAGCACTTAGAATATTACCTTTGGTGCTTGTCAATAATGAGGTCTTCAAAGGGCCTAATGCACTAACAACAACATTTAAACTACCCTTACAAAGTATCCCCATTTATGGTTTGATCACGAAACAAGCCAATTAAAAACAACGGGAATCCTTACATAGTTCATTCCACTAAAGAACTAAAATTGCACTCTTAAATAAAGATGGAATAAGTAAATGATTCTCATTCATACCCTAGACAATCTTATAGGAGATGGTGTATCCTCGTGAAGAATATCAATAATCGCCAAGAGCTCATAGACCGCCTATAGCTCTCCAAGTTACCATATTTACTCATATGACCACATTTTGAACTTGGATATTTTGACTTGTCCAGAAGCCATGTTTCAATAGACTCTATCGAAAACTTAACGTTAAGATTCAATATCCAATACCTCAAAACATCCATATGATGATATTATACTCTCATTTAATAAATGGAGCCACGATGTCCATATCTATAAATGAAGTCCTCTATCGATTAACAAATGAATATCACCAAACTATCGAGGATAGACTATGTTATATAATCGTACTCATTGATAACTCAAACGATACCACTTGCAACCATAAGTCCATCATTTATCTCAGTATTAAGATAGACTCTCCGATTGTCCTGATAATGAAAAGACTATTATCTATTGATGGTTCTAGATAAAGTATTTCATTGTGATCCAGTTCAATGCACCCAGTGCACTAGATTCTTTTACTCGAAGACCCTCCGATGATTTTAGACTCATCATAACTCATTTGATCCCACTCAAATGCTAGCAAAAGAATTCTACAACTTCAACAAGATAAAGGTGCCCAACCTTTAACTTAAGTTGTGAACATTATTCAAGACTAACTAAAGAATTGTGTCTACCTCATACATATTCAGATGTACGAACAATTCTTCTTTTCTCATAGTCTTTTGACCTTATGATTATTTACTTTTGACAATTATAATAATTAAACTATAAATGCTACAAGATTTGTTAAACCAGAAATCCCATTATGAATATGAATAGATTGTCAAAAACACTATTACACTCTTGCTATTGAGCATAATCCTAACACGGGGTACGGGGTACCAAGTGCGGGGTATTGGGTACCAGGATACCAATGTGGCACGACATCAAGATACTGTGTATCATGGATCATGCGGTAGTGGGGTACCGAGATAGTGTGGTAGCGGGATCCTCAGGATCCTGGGTTCATTCCTTCATCAATGAAATGACTTTGACATGGATGGAAAATTCTTCTTTGGACCCTTGCCAAAAAAGATGGTTAACACATCGTATTATCACACGAAAATTGGACCGCAACTTGAGTGCCTAACCCTACTAGAGATCTTTTTCCACTTATCGACATGTACGAGATCTCCATCGCCATTGTCAACCGAGTGTTTTATCTCATCACCATAGCTATCTAAAGTCTTCATTGTATTCTTATCATGTCTATATTGTCAATAAAAGAAGAGTTGTACGTGATACCATTATTACATTAATTTTTGCCCACCATTATCATGGCTTTTCACAGGTTTTATTAAGAAGCTAAGGGTATCGAACTACTTGATACCTCTCCGACTGAGATCTACCTTCATTTTAGTCATGTTGAATTGTTAATTGGAAAAATCACCCCAGTGACAATTTTTGGTTAACACTTTTGGCACCGTTTGTGGGAAATACTCCCAACCTTTTACAAATCTACCAAGCTCTACCCAGAAGAATCAGAAGATGATGCTTCGATCTTCTCAGGGGCAGCCTACCCCATCAGGGCCCCATTCCCTTGCTTCCACTCAGAGAAACCAAGGGAAGAGGAAGGGAATGGGAAGACAGATCCGAGCGCTGGTTCTTCCACCTAATACAGGCTCCGCGCCTCAAGACCCCGCGGTCCAAGAGGTAAATCGGGATACCATATAATAGCATGTTGTGGCTTAAGTGGAAAGTATCTGCCCCCGGATGATCGCCCAAGGAATACCCTTCGAAGCACCCAAGCTCGTAGGAGAGGCCGGACCAAGTACCCGGGTACTAATCTTTGACAGACTTGGGCCGTCATTACCAGTACCAGATCATCCAGGAGATCTCAAACGCCGATAGGTAAATTCAGCATTTGACATCCCTCATAGAAGGATCCAGCCAACAGCTCAACTGGTAGCAGAGAAGAGGGATTCACATCCCGATACAGGTGGTAGTACCGAGCCTAGGAGAAACCCGTAAGGTACCTGGCCCCAAAGGGAGGAGCGCAAGGAACCAATTGTGAAATCTGAAACTTCGGATAATGAAGGTTCAGTAGCCCGATCCAAGCACGATGGGTCCAAGCGCCTTGAAGATCAGATGGCCAAAATGGCAAAGGAACTTGAGGAGTTGAGGAAGGGGAAACACCGGAGTACCCGGAAGAACCCTTTGAGGGAAATGAATGCACCTTTTTCCAAGAGGATTGGAGAAGCAGAACTACCCCCCAAGTTCAAGATGCCCACAAAGAAATATTCTGGATCAGAAGACCCCTTCAACAAAATATCATGATAGAGTTCATTGTGGTTGATACCCCGTCCGCCTACAATGCGATCCTAGGAAGACCTTTCTTATCAGGAATCAGGGGAGTACTGTCCATTTATCACAACGTCTTAAAATTCCTAGTTGGAACCAAGGTAGGAGAAGTCCGGGGGGACCAGCAAGCAGCCCGCACCTGTTATGTAGTATCCACAAATCCTACCGCATTAGCCAAGCAGTGTGCCCATGTTACCAATGAACCGGGCCATAGAATACTAGAGTAGGATCATTATGTCCTAGAAGAAGGTGAGGTGCCGGACATGATTATAGAAGAAAAGGAAGATGAAGAGCGGGGATGGACTAGTGGTCATCCCGTGGAGCAATTAGAAGAGATACCAATTAGAAAGGGGGATCCAACTAAAGTAGTGAAGATAGGAGGCACGCTGGATTGTAAGGTCAGAAGAAACCTAGTAGATCTCCTTGAAGAATATAATGACATTTTTGCCTGGAGTCATGCTAAAATGCCAGGCATCCCTCACAACCTAGCCACTCACAGGTTGGCGGTGGACGCAACCTTCAAGCCAGTCCAACAGAAGATGAGGCATTTTGTTAGGTTTATAGTTTGTGTTGGCATGTATTCCATATCAAAACGTGTTTCTTTTTTAATGTTTAGTGGTCCATATGTTGAAGATTTATGAAGACGAAGAAAGTCTTGGCCACAATTCATGCAAAATGCTGGCTTCAAAGAGATATGTGCTTCATTGATCATCAAAGGTAATATAAGACCTCATATCTCTTACAAGGCTAGGCACACACACACATATGGCATCCTTGTGTGTTCCTTCATGGTTAAAAATCATTTATATATCACTTTCACACACTTGATAATATATGCTCATGCATTTATACTATCTTGACAAACTTTGCTTATTGCATGTTCTAGGACTATGTCTAGGAAATAGCATATGTGTGTGTCTTTGTGTTTGTATGTTTCTGTATTTTTGTATTTGGACTTTAATATACTCTATTATGATTCCTTATTGAGTTCCGATCGTTTCGGTTACTCATTCATTTAATTTCGAGTCCAAACGATGTAGCTACGCTACTTTTCGTTCTCATTCGTTGAGTTGACTTCATTATCGTTTTCCGAGATGATTTCTCAACCATTTTTCAAAGTTGTGCAGTTTTCATCATGCGTGAGGGAGTCACGGTTCGTAATCCAAAAATAGATTAGAAATCAAAGTTCGGATGCCCAAGATACGGCTGAAGAACGTGAGGGAGCACGCGAGAGGAGAGCGTGGCCAAGAGGCCACGTGGCCCAAGCCGTGTGGGAGCCGTGGGACCCACGGCCAGAGGACCTCTTTGGTCCCATGTGGCCCACATGCCCTCCATGGGGTGGGTGATGTGGCCACCTCTGATTGGCTCAAAAAATCTCTCTCTCCTCCTTTTAAATTTCCTCCACTCCCTCCATTTCATTTTCAAGAAGAAAAAATTGAAATCCCGTCAGATTTTCTCTCCAATTTTTGTCATCTTCAAATCATCATAACTTTCTCATACGAGCTCGATATTGAGTGATTCAAGTTGGAAATTGTTCATAATCAAGTCCTCTACCTTTTCCAAGTGATTTGGCAGCTGTTTGATCGACTTTTCTGGTGGTTGCACACAGAAAACCGAACCAGCTCGAGAATCCAAGGCAGTGTTCATATCTTTGGGATTTCTTCTTTTATAACCTTCAATTACCTTGGGGTTTCTTCTTCTATATGTATGTGTATGTATTATTAATACTATAGAGAAAGATAGCTTCATAATCAATCTTAATCAAAAGTCTAATTAGAGACATATGTGAACTAGTTTCTTAGATTCTAGGTTTTTCACATGCTTGAGAATTGTACTGTGATTAGATTGATATCTAGGATTATTTGTGGATTGATTGATGTATTTTATGATTAATAATCCTCACATGTGCTTAGATCCTCTTATTGAACAAATCTAGGATTAGCACTTGTGTTTGTGTATTTAGAGACTAATAGGATTTAATTGACTATTCATTATATCCTTGCTCTAAATCTTTGGCTAGAATATTCATTGAATATATTTTGTGATTCTAGCATTTTTGTGTATGTTTATGACATCTTGAAGATGTGCTTCATGTATATGATTTATTCAAGTGTTATGTGTATGAATGAAACTAGGAGCTTTTGTGTTAGGGGTTTTTCACATGCTCTAGGTTTAATTCATGTTTTGGCATTTAGACTACTTTACTTGTGTTCTCACATGTTTAGGTCTAGTTGTTCCATGGAATGTATTGATCACATGTTCTATGTTGTATTGATTGTTTGCATCATTTGCATTCACATGATCACACTAGAAAGTCCTTGTAAAAGGCATGAAGTCTTGACTAGGACAAGGTGTCCGGATAGTCAAGCAAGGAAGTTTTGGTTAGGACGTGAGGTCCGGATAACCAAGCAAGAAGTCATGGCTAGGATCGGGAAGGTCCGGATAGTCATGCATAGGATGCTCCCTAGAGGCATGAGTGCCTTGGATAGGGAGTTGGCTATTATATTGGTAGGCCTAGGCATATGGCTAGACATAGACTCCAAAAGAACGGGGTACACGGGAGGTGTATGCACTCTTGAGGAATTTCTAATCTTCCAACGATGTTGGTTTTGTGTGTTGTCCAATATATGGTGGTTTCGCATCATTAAGGGATTTCATACTTTCCAATAGGGTTGGGTAGACTTAGACTCCACTAGGTTGGGTGAGCTAAAGATTGGTCACTTTGTGGATTCTCTATTTTTACCATCCAATATATATAGTACCCTAATGGTTGTATTTCAACCCATGGATGTTTCCTCCTTGGAGGTTTTACCACGTTAAAAAATCTCATGTGTCAATTCTTTCTATCTCTCTTTTTGTATATGTTTATGTGTATGTTTTAATCTTGTGGTACAATATTCACTTGTGATATATTTGGAAGCAAGATTGTGTAAAGTGTGATTTGTAATCAATATTCATTTTGATCAATTTTTGTATATACAATTTTGTTAACCAAAAATTGTCACCGGGGTGCAATTTCTAATTAACAAAATATAAGGGACCCGGATCCGGACAGATCGGGGTTGGCGGGATACCTAGTAGCTCGAATCTCGCTGATTTTAGCAAATCTACTGGGTGTAATGAGTGTGTGTAGTAAGATAAGAAGGATTCTGATATATAGTAGAAGGGGGACTAGCCTAGGGGGAAAAAGTATCACGTAGGATCACATGCTGAAAAACCCCTAGGTAGTATCCGGTAGAGAGAGATCTTTTATATATTTATGAATAGAGCGTGCTCCGGAGAGCTTACATAAGTAGGAGAATAACACAACATAAATGCTCCAGAGAGCTTACAATAATAGGTGGGCTAGGCCTTTTTCTCTAAACAGTAGAAAAGAAGAAGAAGCAGAAGATGATCCCGGTTGGGGAAGAAGCCGTAGGTCTTTTTTGGGAGCCGAAGAAGATCCCCTTTCTGTCGAATATCATGTCATATATGTAGGTTTTATTTCTTGTTGCCCACTCCATCAATTTAGTCCATCAATCCACAATTATAGGAACACTGATTTGGCATTGATTGAGTTGAATATTCTCTCATTAATCGCGTTGTGAATGGCCATTAAAGAGTTGACTATCTTTATTAATACAATTGATTATCTCCATTAATAGGGTTGACTATCTCCATTAATGGCGTGGTGAATGGCCGGAGAGGTCAACCTTCCTTGTATTCGAATGCTGGCGCATACTGTCCTTCTTGTAGCATGGTTCTGGTCTTCCTTGGTAATCTGACAGACAATGTATTAAGACCTCCCTTGTTGATGCTTTCTATGTTAGGTGGTTGGGAGGTGCTTGGAGGATCGGTCTGGGCAGGAAACATGATACGGGGTATCGAGTGCGGGGTACTGAGTACCAGGTGTGGGATACTGGGTACCAAGTGCGGGGTACTGAGTACTAGGTACGGGGTACCAGGTACCAAGTACTGGGAACGGGGTACCAAGTGCGGGGTACTGGGTACCAGGATACCAATGTGGCGTGACATCAAGATACTGTGTATCATGGATCATGCGGTAGCGGGGTACCGAGATAGTGTGGTAGCAGGATCCTTAGGATCCTAGGTTCATTCCTTCATCAATCAAATGACTTTGACATGGATGGAAAATTCTTCTTTGGACCCATGCCAAAAAAGATGGTTAACAGAAGTCCCCCCTGACTTGAACACCGGTACCTAGTTGGGGTTGGAGTCAGGATCCGAAATGCTTGAAGAATTTTTCTCCTTCTTACTAGTAATCATCACTTGAAACGAAAATCGTTCCTAGAACATTTATGCGAACCAGGGTACTAGATATTCCAACATCAGGAGTCTTGATGCTTAGGCGAAAAAGTCCTGGTATGCAACTAAGGCCACTTAAGCACCAGTTCTTCATATGACGAATCTGTGGCATCAGGTATCCTGATAAGCGATCCTGATCCTTAGGCGATCTGTCCTGAAGAGGGGTATTCCCTAACCGAGGCTTCAGGAGTGCCGTATAGGCTCTCTTGGTCTTCCGTTTAGCGAATCTTCGGCACCAGGCATCCCACTAAGGGATCCTAGTCCTTAGGCGATATGTCTTGGAGGGGAGTATTCCCCGATCGAGGCTTTAGGATTGCCATATAGGCTCTCCTAGTTTGGAGGATGACTTCACATCCTTAGTCTGGCTGGCAACTATACCATTTAAGCACTTGTGCACTAGATCGTTCCTGGAGGAGGGTATTCCTCGACCAAGGAAGCAGGAATGCCATATGGCTTTTCCTGGTCTTGAGGCGATCAGTTACGGAGATCCTCCTGGAGGGGTTAACCCAGTCCAGGGCATCAGGAGTGCTATGTAACCCTCCTGGTCTTGATTTAGTAATGGAGATCCTCCTAGAGGGGTTAACCCGGTCTAGGGCATCAGGAGTGTGATATAACCCTCCTGGCTCGTTATGGCGATCCTCCTGAAGGGGTTATCCCGGTCCAGGGCATCAGGAGTGTTATATAACCCTTCTGGCTCGTTATGGCGATCCTCCTGGAGGGGTTATCCTGGTCCAGGGCATCATGTATTTCTACACAAGAAACCCTGGTCTTTAGGCGCTTTTATCATAGATCGGTAACCCAGTCAGATCTCTGAATGTAGGGGTCACCGTCCCTCCCTTGGGGATTTGCGAGAGAGAATGGTGGGCTTCCAGTCCCCAAGTACTATCGTCGGTCTACGGGCTTGCTTGGGGTAGACGAAAGTTTTCAACAATCATAATAAGGCTCGAGATTCCTTCGGAATGAACCTCTTTTGATGCGTTGTTTATTGGGGCGTTGAGTGGCTCAGTACAAGAAATCAGGAACTGCTAGTCCTCTTTTGATGGTATTGGTCCAGAGGCATGTTTGGGATCCTAGAAGTCCCTAGCAACTGAAATGAGGCTCTGGACTCCACTCGGATGAATCAGAACCTAGGAGGCTCATTTGGGCGTTGAGGGGCCCGGTACAAAAGTGAGGAGCCTCCTACATGATACTGGTCCAGAGGCTTGCTAAGGCATCAAAAAGTACTCAACAACTGAAAAGAGGCTCTGGACTCTAACTTGGACGAACCGGAACCTAGGAGGCTCACTTGGGCGTTGAGGGGCACGGTACAAAAGTGAGAAGCCTCCTACATGATGCTAGTCCAGAGGCTTGCTAAGGCATCAAGAAGTACCCAGCAGCTGAAATGAGACTTTGGACTCCACTCGGACGAATCGGAACCTAGGAGGCTCACTTGGGCGTTGAGGGGCCCGGTACAAAAGAGAGGAGCCTCCTATATGATACTGGTCCAAAGGCTTGCTAGGGCATCAAGAAGTACCTAGTAGCTGGAATGAGGCTCTGGACCCTGCTGAAAAGAATCGGAACAATAGTGGCTCATTGGGGCGTTGTCCGGCCCGATGTAAAAAATGAGGAGCCACTAGTCAGGCTGTGGTGCTGCTACTCCAGAGGCTTGCTTAGGCATGTAGGAGGCCTCATCAAATGTTGGAAGCCTCTAGGTTATCTTCGAACGGATCGGGACTTCGATGGCTTACTAGGGCGTTGAAGGGCCCGGTATAAAATGAGAGGAGCCACCGGTATGGTACTGGTCTAGAAGCATGCTTGAGATCGTAGAAGTCCCCAGCAATTGAAATGAGACTCTGGACCCCACTGAAAAGAATCGAAACAATAGTGGCTCACTTGGGTGTTGTCCGGCCTGGTATAAAAGTGAGGAGCCTTCTACATTATACTGGTCCAGAGGCTTGATAAGTCATCAAGAAGTACCCAGCAACTGAAACGAGGCTCTGGACTCTACTCGGACGAATCGGGATCGTAGGTGGCTCACTCAGGCGTAGTCCAGCTTGATACAAAAGTGAGGAGCCTCCTACATTATGCTGGTCCAGAGGCTTGCTAGGTCATCAAGAAGTACCCAGCAACTGAAATGAGACTCTGGACTCCACTCGGAAGAATCGGGATCGTAGGTGGCTCACTTGGGCGTTGTCCGGCCCGGTACAAAAGTGAGAAGCCTCCTACATGATGCTGGTCCAGAGGCTTGCTAGGTCATCAAGAAGTACCCAGCAACTGAAACGAGTCTCTGGACTCCACTTGGACGAATCGGGATCGTAGGTGGCTCACTTAGGCATTGTCCGGCCTAGTACAAAAAGTGAGGAGCCTCCTACTGTAGGGAAAAATACCGTACTACATGCAGCGGAAGCGAGACTAAAAATAGATTTAGTATGTTTTAAAATTTTCCTTTTTATAAACCTTAACCCTTTAAATTAATTAACTATACATATCAAGTAACAAAAGTAGAATACCTTTTGTCGCGTGATCCGATTGACTTACGTCGATGGTAATCCACAAGATCTTCAATCCTAGCACGAACGTGAATCACCTAGGAGCATGGTCTCCCTTTTCTTTGAATTGCAAACCTGAGAATGGATAAACAAACTTTCTTTTTCTTTTGTTAGTCACAAAACAATCAAAAGAATACAAAGATTATTCTGGTCACTTTTGAGTTCTCAATCTAATGATCGAAACTCGCGTGAACCTAATTCGATGTTGTACACATAAGCTTATTGATGAACAAGCAATTAGTGTACCATCAAAAGAATAATCTCTTCTCTCTTTTATGTCTTGGTAGAATAATCAAACACTTTTCTATGAGTTGAGAAGAAGAAGAAAATTGATTCATTCAAGCCTTTGAGGTGGCCGAACCCTATAGCAAGAATTATATAGGGTGGCCGAATTTTGCTTCCTTTCTCCTTTAGGGTTGCCGAAATCTACCTATGATACAATTAGGGTTGCCGCAATTCCTTTACAAAAAAAGATTTGTGTTGCACCCTAATTCACATCAACTTTAGACTTCTAACCCTAATCCAACTCATAAGTATTTTTATTCTTTTATTGACTATATTAAAAAGACTTCTTATTTGATTAAATAAATAAATTTAATTATTTATTTTCTTACCAAACAAGTCTTTTACTTTTAGTATACATATAGTATAACTCTAGGAAACATATTTCCTAATCAGAAAAAGATTTTGTTTCTTAATTAAATAATTAATTAATAAATTAATTAATTCTCATTTAATCAAACAATAAAATAAAAAAATATTTTTGACTATATACATAGCCTTGCCGCCCCACATACAATATAAGGGCCAAATATTATTTCCTTATTTTATTTAATCCATTAGACTTTAAATAAAAAGCCCACATGTGAACCGGACCCATTCTTACTAAAAGAAACAAGCCCACATGCCTTTCATTAATATATTAATATAATTGATCAGCCCATTAAACAAATAATGTGCTAATTATATTCTTAAATATATTAAATGCAATTCTAGATGGACCCATAAATTGGTCCGGTAGAATATATCAAGTGATCCATGCAAGTCCGTGTGGATTGAGGATCTTGGCGGGCTATCTAAATTTAAGCTTCAATAGACATAACCTAATCACAATCAACAAATGATTCACTTAGGTCCGATCTATTAATTTTAACTCATTCCACTAAAGAGCTAAAATTGAACTCTTAAATAAAGATAGAATAAGAAGATGTTCCTCATTCATACCCTAGACAATCATGTTGGAGATAGTGTATCCTCGTGATTAATATCAGTAATCACCAAGAGTTCATAGACCGCCTATAACTCTCCAAGTTACCATATTTACTCATATGACCACGTTTTGAACTTGGATATTTTGACTTGTCCAGAAGCCATGTTTTCAATAGACACTATCGAAAACTCAACGTTGAGATTTAATATCCAATTACCTCAAAACATCCATATGATGATATTATACTCTCAATTTAATAAATGGAGCCACGATGTCCATATCTATAAATGAAGTCCTCTATCGATTAACAAATGAATATCACCAAACTATTGAGGATAGACTATGCTATATAATCGTACTCATTGATAACTCAAATGATATCACTTGCAACCATAAGTCCATCATTTATCTCAGGATTAAGATAGACTCTCCGATTGTCCTGATAATGAAAAGACTATTATTTATTGACGGTTCTAGATAAAGCTTTTCATTTTGATTCAGTTCAATGCACCTAGTACACTAGATTCTTTTACTCGAAGACACTCCGATGATTTTAGACTCATCATATCTCATTTGATCCCACTCAAATGCTAGCAAAAGAATTCTACAACTTTAACAAGATAAAAGGTGCCCAACCTTTAACTTAAGTTGTGAACATTATTCAAGACTAACTAAAGAATTGTGTCTACCTCATACATATCCAGATGTAAGAACAATTCTTCTTTTCTCATAGTCTTTAGACCTTATGATTATTTACTTTGACAATTATAATATTAAACTATAAATGCTATAAGATTTGTTAAACCAGAAATCACTTTATTAATTTGAAAAAGATTGTCAATTACAACATTACACTCTTGCTATTGAGCATAATCCTAACACCTACATTATACTGGTCCAGAGGCTTGATAAGTCATCAAGAAGTACCCAGTGTAGGGAAAAATACCGTAGTACACGCAGCGGAAGCGAGACTAAAAATAGATTTAGTATGTTTTAAAACTTTTCCTTTTTATGAACCTTAACCCTTTAAATTAATTAACCATACATATAAAGTAACAAAAAGTATAATACCTTTTGTCGCGTGATCCGATTGACTTACGTCGATGGTAGTCCGCAAGATCTTCAATCCTAGCACGAACGTGAATCACCTAGGAGTGTGGTCTCCCTTTTTCCTTGAATTGCGAACCTGAGAATGGACAAACAAAACTTTCTTTTTCTTTTGTTAGTTACAAAACAATCAAAAGACCACAAAGGTTATTCCGGTCACTTTTGAGTTCTCAATCTAATGATCGAAACTCATGTGAACCTAATTCGATGTTGTACACACAAGCTTATTGATGAACAAGCAAATAGTCTACCATCAAAAGAATAATCTCTTCTCTTTTTTTTTTTTTTTTTTTTTTTTTTTTTTTTTTTTTTTTTTTTTGTCTTGGCAGAATAATCGAAAACTTTTCTATGAGTTGAGAAGAAGAAGAAATTGATTCAGTAAACAACTTAGGGTGGCCGAACCCTATAAGTTCTATTATATAGGGTGGCCGAATTTCTTTCTCCTTTTACTTTAGTGTTGCCGAAATCTATAAGGTGTTGTATTAGGGTTGGCCGAATTTCATCATGTCACTTATATTGGGTGACCGAAATTCAACCCTAATTCCCATCAACTTTTTAGACTCCTAACCCTAATTTAACTCATAAGTATTTTTATTCTTTTATTGACTAAATAAAAAGACTTCTTATTTGATTAAATAAATAAACTTAATTATTTATTTTCTTATCAAACAAGTCTTTTACTTTTAGTATACTACTACCAATAGTATAATTCTAGGAAACATATTTCCTGATCAGAAAAAGATTTTGTTTCTTAATTAAATAATTAATTAATAAATTAATTAATTCTCATTTAATCAAACAATAAAATAAAATAATATTTTTGATTAATAATATAGCCTTGCCGCCCCACATGAAATATAAGGGCCAAATATTATTTTCTTATTTTATTTAATCCATTGGACTTTAAATAAAAAGCCAACATGTGAACCAGACCCATTCTTACTAAAAGAAACAAGCCCACATGCCTTTCATTAATATATTAATATAATTGATCAGCCCATTAAACAAATAATGTGCAAATTATATTCTTAATATATTAAATGCAATTCTAGATGGACCCATATATTGGTCCGGTAGAATATATCAAGTGATCCATGCAAGTTCGTGTGGATTGGGGATCTTGGCGGCCTATCTAAATTTAAGCTTCAATAGACATAACCTAATCACAATCAACAAATGATTCACTTAGGTCTGATCCATTAATTTTAACTCATTCCACTAAAGAGCTAAAATTGAACTCTTAAATAAAAATAGAATAAGAAGATGTTCCTCATTCATACCCTAGACAATCACGTTGGAGATAGTGTATTCTCGTGATTAATATCAGTAATCACCAAGAGTTCATAGACCGCCTATAACTCTCCAAGTTACCATATTTACTCATATGACCACGTTTTGAACTTGGATATTTTGACTTGTCCAGAAGCCATGTTTTCAATAGTCACTATCGAAAACTCAACGTTGAGATTTAATATCCAATTACCTCAAAACATCCATATGATGATATTATACACTCATTTAATAAATGGAGCCACGATGTCCATATCTATAAATGAAGTCCTCTATCGATTAACAAATGAATATCACCAAACTATCGAGGATAGACTATGCTATATAATCGTACTCATTGATAACTCAAATGATATCACTTGCAACCATAAGTCCATCATTTATCTCAGAATTAAGATAGACTCTCCGATTGTCCTGATAATGAAAAAACTATTATTTATTGACGGTTCTAGATAAAGCTTTTCATTTTGATTCAGTTCAATGCACCCAGTACACTAGATTCTTTTACTCGAAGACACTCCGATGATTTTAGACTCATCATATCTCATTTGATCCCACTCAAATGCTAGCAAAAGAATTCTACAACTTTAACAATATAAAGGTGCCCAACCTTTAACTTAAGTTGTGAACATTATTCAAGACTAACTAAAGAATTGTGTCTACCTCATACATATTCAGATGTACGAACAATTCTTCTTTTCTCATAGTCTTTAGACCTTATGATTATTTACTTTGACAATTATAATATTAAACTATAAATGCTATAAGATTTGTTAAACTAGAAATCACTTTATTAATATGAAAAAGATTGTTAATTACAACATTACACTCTTGCTATTGAGCATAATCCTAACACCCAGCAACTGAAACGAGGCTCTAGACTCTACTCGGACGAATCTGGATCGTAGGTGGCTCACTTAGGCGTTGTCTGGCCTGGTACAAAAAGTGAGGAGCCTCCTACATTATGCTGGTCTAGAGGCTTGCTAGGTCATCAAGAAGTACCCAGCAACCAAAACGAGACTCTGGACTCCACTCGAAAGAATCGGAATCGTAGGTGGCTCACTTGGGTGTTGTCCGGCCCGGTACAAAAGTGAGAAGCCTCCTACATTATGCTGGTCCAGAGGCTTGCTAGGTCATCAAGAAGTACCCAGCAACTAAAACGAGTCTCTAGACTCCACTCGGACGAATCGGGATCATAGGTGGCTCACTTAGGCATTGTCCGGCCTAGTACAAAAAGTGAGGAGCCTCTTACATGATACTGGTCCAAAGGTTTGCTAGGGAATCAAGAAGTACCCAACAACTAAAATGAGGCTCTAGACCCTGCTGAAAAGAATCGTAACAATAGTGGCTCATTGGGGCGTTGTCCGGCCCGGTATAAAAAGTGAGGAGCCACTAGTCTGGCTATGGTGCTGCTACCCCTAGTGCTCACAGAGGCAGCCCGCAATGCTTTATTTCCAAAATCCCGTGTAGAAATTCTGGGCTAACCTTTAGGTAGTAAAATGGCCATAACTCATTCTAGAAAACTCGAAATCATAAACCGTAAAATTCTACGGAAAGCTAACTTCCGTACCTTTCCAACCATATAAGATTCGAAACCTGGTTCCTTCTTAGATGATACAGTTTAATTCTTGAATTTGACCCATCAGCAGCAGAAATTCTGGGCTGACCTTTAGGTAGTAAAATGGTCATACCTCATTCCAGAAAACTTGAAATTGAAAACCGTAAAATTATACGGAAAGCTAACTTCCGTACCTTTCCAACCATATAAGATTCGGAACCTGGTTCCTTCTGAGATTATACAGTTTAATTCTTGAAGTGGACCCATCAGCAGTAGAAATTCTGGGCTGACCTTTAGGTAGTAAAATGGTCATAACGCATTCTAGAAAACTCAAAATCACAAACCGTAAAATTATACGGAAAGCTAACTTCCGTACCTTTCCAACCATATAAGATTCAAAACCTGGTTCCTTCTGAAATGATACAGTTTAATTCTTGAAGTTGACCCATCAGCAACAAAAATTCTAGGCTAACCTTTAGGTAGTAAAATGGTCATAACTCATTCTATAAAACTCAAAATCATGAACCGTAAAATTCTACGGAAAGCTAACTTTCGTACCTTTCCAACCATATAAGACTCAAAACCTGGTTCCTTCTAAGCTGATACAGTTTAATTTTTGAAGTTGACCCATCAGCGGATGCAGCCTTCTCAGGCTTGATTGAAAATCTTCCAAATTGCTTCCAATTATCTCCTAGGACTTGAATAGCTGAGAACTAGGTGCGTTTGAAGAGTGGATCCAGTGACATAAGGGGATCCATATGTGTAAGTGCTGTTAGGATTCCCGTTGTTTTTAATTGGCTTATTTCGTGATCTAACCACATGTGGGGATGCTTTGTAAGGGTAGCTTAGATGTTGTTGTTATTGCTTAGGCCCTTTTGAAGACCTCACTATTGACAAGCACCAAAGGTAATATTCTAAGTGCTTACTTGTCTTGAAGAGATAGATGCACACACTCATAACTCATGCATATGTTTAATCCTTGTATGTTGTGTGTCTTTTATGTGTGCCTTAATGCTCATTAACATCTCTTCTTTCATGTTAGGTTGATTGCATCTTGCATTGCCCATTGCCTCTTCATGCACATTTTTAGAATTCATGCTTTGCATTGGGCGTTGTTCAAAGCGCTCTACAAAGCGCTGTTCGAACAGCGCCCATCACACCTGATGCAAAAAATGTGATTTAAATGCATCAGGTCTGATGCAATTTATTGGGCGCTGTACGTGGCGCTGTACAAAGCGCTGTTCGTACAGCGCCCCTCTGTTTCCTCGTGAAAACAGAGCAAGGGCGCTGTACAGGCGCTGTACAAGGGCGCCCTACGTACAGCGCCTAAGGCAAATAGTGGGCAAACTTATCAAAATGACCACACTTTGTTTTGGCCCCCTATATATATGCCACTTTGACTTTAGGTCAATTACAAGAGTTCATATTCAGATTCCATACTTAGGAGATTTTTCAAAGAGAAGAAAAATTCCAAAGAACTCATTTTTAATTACTCAAACACTTGTTCCATGATCATCAATCATCATCTAGCATCATCTTAGATCATCTAGATGACATCTTGCATGGATTCTTCATCATACTTTGCTTGGTAAGCTTTTCACTAATATCTTACATATTTTGTGTTTCTCTTATTTAGCAATCTCAATTTAATTACTTGTATGTGATTTTATATTCCTTGAATACAAGATTGAGATTAGTATGATGTATGTTTGAGAAGTTGTATTGTGCTAGCATATTAGGTTTTGTGCTTGATATTGATTAGCTAAACTAATTGACATGTCATTTAGTTTTGATATCTAGGATTGTTCTTAATTGCATATTAATCATCTTAGATAAGCATATAGGGTTTCCCTTGCTCTATGTTGCATTTTGGATATTTTCACATATTCACTTAGGGTTGTATTCTCTTCAAGAGAAGCTAAGTCTTGTGTGTAGCAATCGGGATTAGGTTGCTTAGATCGCAAGCAAAATCAGACTAGGTTCACTCATACTGGGATTAGGTAGGTGTGTGATTACTTCCGGGATTAGGTTGTAATCGTTTGCACATTTAGTGGATTCGAGGTTCAAGTGTGGCTTACTTACATAGCCCGTGGTTTTTCCCGTGAGGGTTTCCACGTAAAAAATCAAGTGTTAATTTAATTTCCGCACCATATTACACTTGCTTGTTTATTTTATCTTGAGGGTAATTTCGTAATTTTGACTAACACGAAAAATTGGGTAAAAAGTGTAAAATCTATTCACCCCCCCTCTAGATAGTTTTATACACACCGTGCTATAATTAGTTTCAAGTGCAATTTTGGTAGATCAACTGGGTAGGAGCTCTACCGGTACTGGAGTAAATCTACTGTAAGGAAGCAGGATTGGTCCAACTCTGCTGCATAGGAGCTCTAAGAGTACCGGGGCAGATCTGCTGGATAGGAGATCTATCGGTAGTGGAGCAAATCTTCTGTAAGGAAACAGGAGAGGTACAACTCTACTGTATAGGAGCTTTAGGTGTACCGGGGTGGATCTACTAGATATGAGATCTACCGGTAGTGGAGCGGCTGTAGAGGAGCTCTAAAAGTATATGAGTAGACTTGCTGCATCGGGGTAGCATAGGATACCGGCTCCACTAGGAGCCCCATACATCATATTTGCTCCACATCAAACAAAAGTCGTCAAATGACAAAGTGTGCACCATTCGTGGTGCATATACAACATATACAAATATGGATAATGGATATACCACATGAATAATATGCCATGAATAATGAATCAATCACTTCAATAATAGAAGGTTGAACTTGTAGGGCAATAAATAAATTAGATCCTATAGATCTACATCATGATGCACTTCGTATGTTTAACACATTTAAGGCGAAATATCAACCAATTATAATAGGCGTTCATTTAGTTCACAGGATCCATGCAAACTTTTTATAAAATCACACTAGTAATAAAGGAACTAGTAGGGTGAAATAAAGTATCATGGCAACATGACATCATGGCATAAGCATGTACTGAACATATTAGTGGAATGCGTTAAAACACATGTATAGCGATTATATGTAAGAGATAAAGAAACATACGCTCATGTAGAGACAAGGAAGCCACGTTGGTCAAGTGATTTCCCATAGACGGCGCCAAAGTGTTAACCAAAAATTGTCACCGGGGTGCAATTTCTAATTAACAAAATATAAGGGACCCGGATCCGGACAAATCGGGGTTGGCGGGATACCTAGTAGCTCGAATCCCGCTGATTTTAGCAAATCTATTGGGTGTAATGAGTGTGTGTAGTAAGATAAGAAGGATTCTGATATATAGTAGAAGGTGGACTAGCCTAGGGGGAAAAAGCATCACGTAGGATCATATGCTGAAAAACCCCTAGGCAGTATCCGGTAGAGAGAGATCTTTTATATATTTATGAATAGAGCGTGCTCTGGAGAGCTTACATAAGTAAGAGAATAACACAACATATATGCTCCAGAGAGCTTACAATAATAGGCGGGCTAGGCCTTTTTCTCTAAACAGTAGAAAAGAAGAAGAAGCAGAAGATGATCCCGGTTGGGGAAGAAGCCGTAGGTCTTTTTTGGGAGCCGAAGAAGATCCCCTTTCTGTCGAATATCATGTCATATATATAGGTTTTATTTCTTGTTGCCCACTCCATCAATTTAGTCCATCAATCCACAATTATAGGAACACTGATTTGGCATTGATTGAGTTGAATATTCTTTCATTAATGGCGTTGTGAATGGCCATTAAAGAGTTGACTATCTTTATTAATACAATTGATTATCTCCATTAATAGGGTTGACTATCTCCATTAATGGCGTGGTGAATGGCCGGAGAGGTCAACCTTCCTTGTATTCGAATGCTGGCGCATACTGTCCTTCTTGTAGCATGGTTCTGGTCTTCCTTGGTAATCTGACAGACAATGTATTAAGACCTCCCTTGTTGATGCCTTCTATGTTAGGTGGTTGGGAGGTGCTTGGAGGATCGGTCTGGGTAGGAAACATGATACGAGGTATCGAGTGCGGGGTACTGAGTACCAGGTACGAGATACCGGGTACCAAGTGCGGGGTACTGAGTACTAGGTGCGGGGTACTGAGTACTAGGTGCGGGGTACCAGGTACCAAGTACGGGGAACGAGGTACCAAGTGCGGGGTACTGGGTACCAGGATACCAATGTGGCGTGACATCAAGATACTGTGTATCATGGATCATGCGGTAGCGGGGGTACCGACATAGTGTGGTAGCGGGATCCTTAGGATCCTGGGTTCATTCCTTCATCAATCAAATGACTTTGACATTGATGGAAAATTCTTCTTTGGACCCTTGCCAAAAAAGATGGTTAACAAATTCATTTGTGTAAATATAATTCTCTTATTCTTTGATTATTTTGTATAGATGTATTAAGATTGATTTTTGTATATACAATGAACATTAATATTAATACATGTATCCTTTGTTTTGGTTTTAATATATTTCCTTCCTTAGCAAGTTGTAGTAGTTTTACTTAGTGTACTCACATTGTAATATTCAAAGTACAACTTGTGGAATTTGATCTTAATTGAATATCTTGTATATGAGATACATTGTTTGTTGGTATATGTTTTGTAGACTAAGGGTGGTGAATTGAGCATACATGTGTTAATTGTTTTCTCATAACAATCATGTTTAAGGTTAATTTGTATGCTCATCAAGGTTTTGACATAAGTCACAAAGAGTTTTTTAAAACTAGTGTGTCAACCTATTCACCCCTCTAGGTTGTTTAGTATAACCTTGTAGGTATTTTCACATTTCAACTCCGAGCGGAATACCGCGGTACAGGAAGAGGTGGATAAGTTTTTGAAAGCCAGATTCATCAGATCCTGCTACCCTGAGTGGATCGCCAACATGGTCATGGTGACCAAAGCCAATGGGAAGTGGAGTATGTGCGTGGACTACACCGACCTTAATCGGGCTTACCCAAAGGATACCTTCCCTTTACCTAAAATAGATCAACTGATTGATTTTACTATAGGTAACAAGCTTCTAAGCTTCATGGATGCCTTCTCTGGGTACAACCAGATCATGATGCACCCCACTGATTAAGATAAAACCAGCTTCATCACTGGACAGGGCCTCTATTACTATAAGGTGATGCCATTCAGCCTTAAAAATGCTGGAGCCACTTACTAGCGATTGGTGAACAAATTATTTAGGCAGTAGATAGGAAGGTCTATGGAAGTGTACATAGATGACATGATCACCAAGTCTTAGATGGCCGACCAACACCGTGAAGATTTACGCCAGACTTTCCAAGTAATATGGGAGAATCGGATGAGACTGAATTCGGCTAAGTGGGCTTTCGGGGTAGCAGCAGGAAAGTTTCTTGGGTTCATGGTACATGAGAGAGGAATCGAGGCCAACCCCGAGAAAATCAAGGCCATCATGGATCTTGAATCCCCCACTACACTCCAGTAGGCACAGGGATTGACCGGTAGGGTACCAGCATTGAACCGTTTCATATCCCGATCTACAGATAAGTGCTTACCTTTCTTCAAAATCATAAAGCAGGGTAAGAAGATAAAGTGGGATTAAGAAAGTGAGCAAGCATTTCAAGCGTTGAAGAAATACCTAGCTAGTCCACCCTTGCTGGTAAAGCCCCATCTAGAAGAGGAATTACAGCTGTACTTGGCAGTATCATAAACTGCAACAAGCGGGGCCTTGGTGAAAGAATGCAGTGATGGAGCCCAGAGACCGATCTATTATGTGAGTCATGCTCTAACAAAATCTGAGAAGAACTATACTCTCATGGAGAAGCTTGCTTATGCACTGGTGACCACAGCTAGAAAGCTTTGGCCTTATTTTCAAGCTCACACAGTTGCAGTAGTAACAAGTCAACCACTGAGACAGTTCCTCCAGAGGCCAGATGTATCAGGTAGGCTGGTCTTGTGGGCCCTAGAGCTCACTCAGTATGATATAAAATACAAGGCAAGGACGAGAATCAAGGCTCAAGCCCTAGCTACCACTGCAACTCCAATCTCGGATCTGAAATCCCCGGTGTGGCCCACTAATTGCAAGGCCTGGATACTATATACGGATGGAGCATCAAATCAAGCCGGCTGTGGAGCCGGGATCGTCCTTACGGATCCTGAAGGGATCGAATGTAGCCACTTTTTCAGGTTTGAATTTAAAGCCACCAATAATAAGGCGAAGTATGAAGCTTTATTAGCGATGATTAAAGTTACGAAAGAATTGGGAGCTGATTTCTTGTTGGTTAGAAGTGATTCCCAGCTAGTAATCAACCAAGTATCCGGCGTATATCAGGCAAAAGGTGACAACATGGTAGCATATCTCAGAAAAGTCTAGGAGGCAGCTATAAAATTCAAGGGTACGAAGATAGAACAGATTCCTCGAGAGAAGAATCACCGAGCAGATGTCTTGGCTAAGATAGCTACAACCGGAGGTCTAACATTACCTAAAGGGATACCACTCCAACTAATACCCCGACCCAGCATTGCCACAGGGTTAGAAGTGAGCCTGGTTAACCGACTCCCTTGCTAGATGGATCCTATAGTTGACTACCTCCAAAATGACACTCTTCCAGAAGATTCAGATGTAGGGAAAAATACCAAAAGTAGTACACGCAGCGGAAGTGATACTAAAAATTAGATTTAGTGACTTTTAAAAAATTTTCCTTTATGAACCTTAAACCCTTTAATTAATTAAACATGCATATACAATAACAAAAAGTAGAATACCTTTTGTCGCATGATCTGATTGACTTACGTCGATGGTAATCCGCAAGATCTTCAATCCTAGCACGAACGTGGATCACCTAGGAGCGTGGTCTCCCTTTTCTTTGAATTGCAAACCTGTGAATGGACAAAACAAAACTTTTCTTTTCTTTGTTAGTCACAAAACAATCAAAAGAATGACTAAGATTATTCCGGTCACTTTTGAGTTCTCAATCTAATGATCGAAACTCGCGTGAACCTAGATCGATATCGTATACACAAGCTTATTAATGATTAAGCAAATAGTATACTATCAAAGAATAATCTAACACTCATTTTTGTCTTAGTAGAATAAAAAACTTTCTATGAATGAAGAAGAAGAAGAAAAATAGAATCTCATAAACACATGTATGTGGTGGCCGAACCCTATAGCAAAAATAATATAGGGTGGCCGAATTTTGCTTCCTTTCTCCTTTAGGGTTGCCGAATTCTATGTAGTTGTGTATTAGGGTTGGCCGAATTTCATCATGTCACTTATATAGGGTGACCGAAATTCAACCCTAATTCTTTCCAACTTTTTAGACTTCAAACCCTAATCTAACTCATAGATAGTTTATTCTATTTTTTTGACTAAATAAAAAGACTCCTTATTTGATTAAATAAATAAAATTAATTATTTATTTCCTTATCAAACAAGTCTTTTACTTTTAGGAAATATATTTCCTGATTAGAAAAGATTTGTTTCTTTAATTAAACAATTAATTAATAAATTAATTAATTCTTATTTAATTAAAACAAATGAAACAAAATAATATATTAGGTTAAAACTTTAACCTTGCCGCCCCACTTGAATAAAATTGGGCCTAATATTATTTTCTTATTTCATTTAATCCATTGGACTTTAAATAAAAAGCCCACATGTGAACCAGACCCATTCTTACTAAAAGAAACAAGCCCACATGTCTTTCATTAATATATTAATATAATTGAACAGCCCATTACATAAATAATGTGCAAATTATATTCTTAATATATTAAATGCAATTCTAGATGGACCCTTAAATTGGTCCGGTAGAATATATCAAGTGATCCATGCAAGTCCGTGTGGATTGGGGATCTTGGCGGGCCATCTAAATTTAAGCTTCAATAGACATAACCTAATCACAATCAACAAATGATTCACGTAGGTCCGATCCATTAATTTTAACTCATTCCACTAAAGAGCTAAAACTGAACTCTTAAATAAAGATAGAAAAGGAAGATGCTCCTCATTCATACCCTAGACAATCATATTGGAGATAGTGTATCCTCGTGATTAATATCAGTAATCGCCAAGAGTTCATAGACCGCCTATAACTCTCCAAGTTACCATATTTACTCATATGACCATGTTTTGAACTTGGATATTTTGACTTGTCCAGAAGCCATGTTTTCAATAGACACTATCGAAAACTCAACGTTGAGATTTAATATCCAATTACCTCAAAACATCCATATGATGATATTATACTCTCATTTAATTAAATGGAGCCACGATGTCCATATCTATAAATGAAGTCCTCTATCGATTAACAAATGAATATCACTAAACTATCGAGGATAGACTATGCGATATAATCGTACTCATTGATAACTCAAATGATATCACTTGCAACCATAAGTCCATCATTTATCTCAGGATTAAGATAGACTCTCCGATTGTCCTGATAATGAAAAGACTTTTATCTACTGACGGTTATAGATAAAGTATTTCATTGTGATCCAGTTCAATGCACCCAGTGCACTAGATCCTTTTGCTCGAAGACACTCCGATGATTTTAGACTCATCATATCTCATTTGATCCCACTCAAATGCTAGCAAAAGAATTCTACAACTTTAACAAGATAAAGGTGCCCAACCTTTAACTTAAGTTGTGAACATTATTCAAGACTAACTAAAGAAATGTGTCTACCACATACATATCCAGATGTACGAACAATTCTTCTTTTCCCATAGTCTTTAGACCTTATGATTATTTACTTTGACAATTATAATATTAAACTATAAATGCTATACGATTTGTTAAACCAGAAATCACTTTATTAATATGAAAAAGATTGTTAATTACAACATTACACTCTTGCTATTGAGCACAATCCTAACAATCTCCCACTTGCGCTATAGCAAATGTGTCATATCTCTTAAGCCCATGTTCTCTAGATGCCCATCGAAACTCTTCTGAGGTAGAGCCTTTGTGAAGGGATCCGCTAGATTTTCTGCTGACGCGATTTTGGTAATCGTCACGTCACCTCTTTGAACAATCTCCCTTAAAAGATGATACTT
Organism: Acer saccharum; assembly: GCA_030490815.1. Classification (NCBI taxonomy): domain Eukaryota; kingdom Viridiplantae; phylum Streptophyta; class Magnoliopsida; order Sapindales; family Sapindaceae; genus Acer; species Acer saccharum. The sequence goes on from CM059871.1 coordinate 18,260,964, forward strand.
TCTTTCAATGTGTTTACCTCTCTTATGACTTCTTGGTTCTTTCGAATTAGCCACTGCTCCACTGTTGTCATAGTAAATAGTGATCTGCTTATTCGCACTAGGAACCACTTCCAAGTCAATCAAGAATTGGCGGAGCCAAACAGCCTCTTTGGCAGCCTCGCATGCAGCAATATACTCAGCTTCCATGGTGGAATCAGCAATACAAGATTGCTTGATACTCCTCCATATAACTGCTCCTCCTCCAATAGTAAACACAGCCCCTGATGTGGATTTTCTGGAGTCAGAATCTGATTGGAAATCAGAATCTGTATACCCAACGGGAACCAAATCCCCTCCAGAGTATACAAGCATATTATCTCTCATTCTCTTAAGATACTTGAAAATATGCTTGACTGCCGTCCAGTGATCAGGACCAGGTTTCGATTGAAACCTGCTAACTATGCCAACAGCAAAACAAATATCTGGTCTAGTACAGAGCATTGCATACATGAGACTTCCAACTGCCGAGGCATATGGAACTCTACTCATGAATTGCTCTTCATGCTCATTCTTAGGAACTTGTTCCTTAGAAAGCTTGATTCCATGTCTGAAAGGTAACATACCTTTCTTGGAATCCTGCATGGAAAACCTAGACAAGATCTTGTCTATGTATGAAGCTTGGGATAATGCAATCGTTCTATTCTTTCTATCCCTTATTACTTGGATACCTAGAATAAAACTTGCTTCTCCTAAGTCCTTCATATCAAATTGTTTTGCTAACCATTCTTTTACTGATGTCAATACACCTACATCGTTTCCAATAAGTAGTATATCATCAACATAAAGAATCAGGAAAACCAACTTGTCGCCTTTAATCCTTTTGTATACACAAGGTTCGTCAGGATTCTGAATAAATCCAAAACCTTTGACAGCTTGATCAAACCTTATGTTCTAGGATCTGGATGCTTGCTTTAATCCATATATGGATTTCTGCAACTTGCATAGCTTATCCACTTGGCCCTTTTCAATGAATCCCTCTGGTTGCATCATGTAGATGCTTTCGTCAAGACTTCCATTTAGGAAAGCTATCTTGACGTCCATTTGCCAAATCTCTAGATCTAAAGATGCTGCAATGTATAAGAGTATCCTAATGGATTTAAGCATGGCCACAGGAGAGAAGGTTTCCTCGTAATCGATACCTTTTTTCTGTGTATACCCTTTAGCTACCAATCTAGCTTTAAAGGTTTCCACCTTTCCATCCATACCTCTTTTCCTCTTGTATACCCACTTGCACCCAATGGGTTTTATCCCTTTAGGCAAGTCTACAAGGGACCAGACTTTGTTATCGAACATAGATTCAATCTCGGATTGCATTGCCTTTTGCCAATGGCGACTATCAACATCCTCCATAGCTTCCTTGTACGTATAGGGATCATCGTTGTCCGAGAGATTCTCCATTGATTCTCCCAGACCGATGTATCTTTCGGGTTGTGTTCTAACCCTCCCACTACGACGAGGAATGGTAGGTTGTTGATCTTGTGTTGGATCGGAACTTACAATTGGGTTAGGTTGTGTAACCTCTCGTGGAATTGTATCTCCTAACATCTCATTCAGGACAATTCTACTTCTAGGCACAAAATCATTCATATAGTCCTTTTCCAGAAATTTAGCATTTGTCGAAACAAATACTTTAAGGTCTGAAGGACTATAGAAATAATATCCTTTAGTTTCTTTTGGATACTCTACAGATATACATGTTTCTGAACGGGACTCCATCTTTTCTGTCTTTCCTTTTAACACATGCGCAGGACAACCAAATATCCTTAAGTGTTGTAAACTAGGCTTGCGCCCAGTCCACAACTCATGCGGTGTTTTAGGAACAGACTTAGATGGTACATCGTTTAGAATGTATATAGCAGTTTGTAAAGCATATCCCCAAAAAGAAATAGGAAGCGTTGAATAACTCAACATAGACCTAACCATATCCAAAAGAGTTCTATTTCTCCTTTCTGCTACCCCATTATGTTAAGGTGTACCTGGTGCAGAAAACTGAGAAACTATGCCATTATCAATAAGATATTGCTGAAACTCACCAGATAGATATTCTCCACCACGATCAGATCTCAAGATTTTTATGTGTTTCTCAAGCTGATTTTCCACTTCAGTTTTGAATGCTTTGAACATGTCAAAAGCATCCGACTTATGTCGCATGAGATACACATAACCAAATCTCGAGTAATCATCTGTGAAGGTGATGAAGTACTCATATCCACCTCTAGCTTGAATGCTCATAGGTCCACATACATCAGTGTGTATCAATCCTAAACATTCAGTGGCTCTTGCACCTTTGGCAGAGAACGTCCTTTTGGTCATTTTACCTTCCAAACAAGATTCACAAGTTGGTAGATCATCAACCTTTAAGTCACTCAAAGGTCCGTCACATACCAATCTTTTAATCCTATTAAGGTTAATATGACCTAAGCGTAAATGCCAAAGGTAGGTTTCATCTGTTGATAATTTTACTCTTTTATGATTAGGTTCCGTTATTTCTGTGTCTAACGAGTGAGAGATATTTCTATGCAAAAAGTATAGACCGTTTTCCAATGTACCTTGGCAAATAATTTTGTCATTCTTACTAATAATAAAAACTTTATTAAAAGTAACCGAATATCCAAATTTATTCAAACAAGAAACTGAAATTAAATTCCTCTTGAATTGAGGTATATAATAAACGTCTATCAAATCTAAATGCCTTTTAGAATCCAAATAAACTCTAATATCTCCCACTGCACTTGCAGACACTAACGTTCCGTTGCCCAAGCGCAAATTGAATTCATTCTTACTCAGCTTTCTCCTTTCTTGAAACCCCTGCAAGGAATAACAAACATGATTAGTGGCTCCTGAGTCTATGATCCAAGAATCTGTAGAATCAGCCAAAAAACATGTTTCAAGATAATTCAAATTACCTTCTTCCTTCTTGCTCTGGGACTTTGGGCAATTTCTCTTCCAATGTCCCTTTTCACCACAAAGGAAGCATTTCCCATTGATCTTGGTTACTTTCTTGGTCTCCTTCTTGATAGGCCCAAGTTGCTTTTTCTTCTGTTGTTTCTTGACCTTTTGACGGGCCTTAACAGTAGCAACTTTACCAACCATATGAATCTCTTGACCTTTGCCTTTCACAAGGATCTTTTCAGCACTTTGAACATCTTGCATCAGGCCTTGTAAGGTGTATTCCTTTTTGTTCAAAGTGCAGTCCAATTTGAACTGATCAAAGGAATCTGACAATGAATTGACAACCATATCAATCTTTGTCTCACCATCTATCTCAGCGCCATGCAGTTCAGCAATGTTGAGATGTGCTATGACTTTCATCATGTGATCTTTCACAGCCTGTCCAGGTTTCATCCTAAGATTCATAAAAGCAGTCACTGCCTCTCTCTTAGTCGTCCTAGACTTCATAGCAAATATCTCCTCTAGAGACATCATTATATCAGCAGCGGACTCCATTCCTTTATGCTGCTGTTGCAACACGTTGGAGATAGTGGCCATAATGTAACATTTTGCCATATCATCTGAAGTCTTCCACTGCTCATACTCATCTCTATACATTATGCTAGATTCATTATTAGGAGCAGGTGGTTTAGGAGTAATTAGAACAAACTTATGTTTTTCACTTTGCAGCAACAACCCAATTTTCCTTCATGTGACATAATTATCTCATGTTAAAGTGTTATCTTTCAGGATGTTCATAAGTGATGGGGTCATGATTTCTGAATAAAACAAAACATATATAAGTAAATAATCATTATAAAGCACTTTTAAATATTTATCTTGAATTAAATAAATAACTCAATCATAAAATTCAACGGTGATCTAACACCCATAAATGTTACGCCTCCTTTGGGAGTTCGCACTGAAACTAATTATAGCACGGTGTGTATAAACCTATCTAGAGGGGGGGGGGGTGAATAGATTTTACGCTTTTTACCCAATTTTTCGTGTTAGTCAAAATTATGAATTTACCCTCAAGATAATATAAATAAGCAAGTGTAATATGGTGCGGAAATTAAATCAACACTTGATTTTTACGTGGAAACCCTCACGGGAAAAACCACGGGCTATGTAAGTAAGCCACACTCGAACCTCGAATCCACTAAATGTGCAAACGATTACAACCTAATCCCGGAAGTAATCACACACCTACCTAATCCCAGTATGAGTGAACCTAGTCCAATTTGCTTGTGATCTAAGCAACCTAATCCCGATTGCTACACACAAGACTTACCTTCTCTTGAAGAGAATACAACCCTAAGTGAATATGTGAAAATATCCAAAATGCAACATAGAGCAAGGGAGACCCTATATGCTTATCTAAGATGATTAATATGCAATTAAGAACAATCCTAGATATCAAAACTAAATGACATGTCAATTAGTTAAGCTAATCAATATCAAGCACAAAACCTAATATGCTAGCACAATACAACTTCTCAAACATACATCATACTAATCTCAATTTTGTATCTAAAGCATACAAAATAACAATCAAGTAATTAATTGAGATTGCTAGATAAATTAAACACAAAATATGTAAGATATTAGTGAAAAGCTTACCAAGCAAAGTATGATGAAGATTCCATGCAAGATGACATCTAGATGATCTATGATGATGCTAGATGATGATTGATGATCATGAAATTGTGTTTGAGTAATTAAAAATGAGTTCTTTATGTATTTTTCTTCTCTTGAAAAATATCTTAAGTATGAAGCATGAATAAGAACTCTTGTGAGTGACCTAAAATCAAGTTAGCATATATATAGAGGCCATAAGTGAAGTGAGGTCGTTTTGAAATTTCGCCAGAAAAATACTCTGTGCGCTGGTGGACCAGCGCAGGACCAGCGCACAAGCCAATTTTGGCTTGAGCGCTGGACGACAGGCGCTGCCACCAACGCCAGTCCAGCGGCGCCAAACTGGGCGGCCGGCGCTGGTCGACGGCGCTGGTCCACACCAGCGCACGACCAGCGGCGCTCCACTGGGCGATTTACGCCGGTGAGCCGCTCTGGTGGACCGGCGCTGGTGGACCAGCGCACAGCCCCAAAAATGTATCCCACAAGCAATTTTGCAAGGGGTACAAAGTTAAACAAAAAATGCATCCTAAAAGCCTAAAAGCTATGATGTTATAAACACAAGATGCAATCATAAAATCAAGCAAGAAGAGGTATAAATAAGCATTGATGCACAACAAAAAGAAACACAACATACAAAGATTAAACATATGCATGAGTTGTGAGTGTGTGCAACTATCTCTTCAAGACAAGTAAGCACTTAGAAAATTACTTTTGATGCTTGTCAATAATGAGGTCTTCAAAGGGCCTAATGCACTAATAACAACATTTAAACTACCCTTACAAAGGATCCCCATTTATGGTTTGATCACGAAATAAGCCAATTAAAAACAACGAGAATCCTTACAATCTCCCCCTTTGGCTATTTCGGGACAAAACCATCACTCACATTGAATCCTCACAAAAAAAAATAGAAACTACGGGATTACAATGATATTCTACATTACAAAGAGATAAGAGAATGCAACTTGAAGTCTTCAATCCTCTTGTAGAATAATCAATCCCTGAAAAGAGTTTCTAACATTCCAATTCAAGTAAAGTGTGAGATTAATCATGTGATAATAATACCAAGCATTTGTATTTTTAGAATTTAGGAACAACATTAGCAAATGTATGCAATGTATGATAAATGCAATGCTCCCCCTCAAAGGGTTACTCCCCCTCAATGTACGTTCTCCCCAAAATGCACAAAAGCTTCTATATTTTGCAACTCCCCTTACCATTTCCTACTCCCCCTTTTTGTCATGATATAGGCAAGGGAGTAGTCCCCAACCGGGTCACTCAAAGCAACGAGAGATAGAAGCATGCAAGATTTGCATATACATATAAGTCACGTTATGCACTTCAATTAATTTGAGAGAAACAAGGAGATTTATTTGATAAAATGTGTGAATCCAACATGCTTTGCATACAAGACATATAGCATTTAAGTCCAAAATACAATGGTATTTGGCAAAGCAAATGACAAAGGTTTCTAATTCGAATTCAAACCAATTTCACCAATGTCATGGGAAAAGCAAGGATATAGAGATTATTGATTTTAATTTAAGAGTAACTATATCCAACTTTATAAGCGAAACATGGCATGAGCGACTTTGCACCCTATTTGATTTTTTCGGATAAGATATCCGTATGATAGTAACCATGTTCAACTAATAAAGAAAGAGAGACATTTGGAATGTAAATTCCTTTGAACGGATACAAGATCCTTTATTCATTTTGAGTCTCATAAGCTTTCACACAAGTTTTGCATTTTTAAGAATATGCAATCATCAATTCATGCTTTTCATGTGAGCATGTTGTATGAATTTCATGCTTTTTCATTTAGCATTAGCATGTTATTTAAGAATCATCATGTCATGGAGATAACTATAGGTCATTCACATCATACTTCCTATGTAAATCTCCTAGTCCAAAAATGCATGTTTGAACATAAATATGACATGGATTGTAGACAAGCAAGGTTCACACTTATAGAATAGAAAAAAAACATATATACATATGTACAACCAAGCTTACTCAAGCAATCAAAAGAAGAGGCATAAGTTATTTCAAATTTTTTGCAAGTTACAAGAATGCAAAATAGCTCTCTTTGCTTGAGTTCCCCATATGGGATCAATCATAGAACATCACTCCACAAGACATATCCCAATAGATCTACTTAGAGTTTTAAATCGAGTAGCATCTAAGGGTTTAGTAAATAAGTCAGCAAGTTGATCATTAGTACCTACATGTTCAAGTACTATGCATTTATTTTCAACAAGCTCTCTAATGAAGTGATGGCGGATGTCAATATGCTTAGTTCTAGAATGTTGAACTGGATTCTTGGAAATATTAATAGCACTCATGTTATCACAAAAGAGAGTGAGAGTACCTTGGTTGAATCCGTAGTCTACTAGCATTTGCTTCATCCACAAAAGTTGAGTGCATCCACTCCCTGCGGCTATGTACTCGGCCTCGGCCGTGGACAAGGAAATCGAGTTTTGCTTCTTGCAAAACCAAGACACCAAGTTGTTGCCTAGAAAGAAGCAACCGCCCGATGTGCTCTTCCTATCATCACAATTTCCTGCCCAATCCGCATCACTATATCCTACAAGACTAGGATTAGTGTCAAATGAGTACCAAATCCCATAGTTGGATGTCCCATTCACATAGCGAATGATCCTCTTCACGGAAGAGAGGTGGGACTCCTTAGGATCCGCTTGGTACCTACCACACACACCCACACTAAAAGATATATCGGGCCTACTTGCGGTCAAATAAAGCAAGCTACCTATCATGCCTCGATATAGAGTTTGTTCCACACTTTTACCACTAGCATCCTTGCTTAGCTTCAAAGTGGTACTCATGGGTGTATCACAATGTTTGGCTTTCTCTAAACCAAACTTCTTCACTAGGTTCTTAGCATATTTGGCTTGGGTTATGAAAATCCCATCATGCATTTGCCTAATTTGCAAACCTAGGAAGTAACTAAGCTCACCAACTAGACTCATCTCAAATTCATGAGACATGACATCAACAAATTGTTGGACTTTGGTGTTGTTGGTGGAGCCAAAAACTATATCATCAACATATATTTGAGCTATGAAAAGCTCATCATTGTCTCTCTTGATGAATAGTGTCTTGTCAACACTACCTCTTGTGTAGTTGTTGTCAACAAGTAATTGAGTGAGGCGCTCATACCAAGCCCTCGGTGCTTGTTTCAACCCATAAAGTGCCTTCTTGAGGCGATAAACATGGTTGGGGTGGTGTGCATCCACAAACCCCTTAGGTTGTTCAACAAACACTTCCTCTTGCAAGAAGCCATTGAGGAAGGCACTCTTGACGTCCATTTGGTGCAATTTGAACTTGTGCACACAAGAGATGGACAAGAGAAGCCTAATGGACTCTAAGCGGGCAACGGGAGCAAAAGTCTCCTCAAAGTCGATACCCTCAATTTGAGAGTACCCTTGTGCTACAAGTCTAGCCTTGTTCCGCACTATGTTGCCATCCTCATCGGATTTGTTCCTAAATATCCATTTAGTGCCTATGACATTAGTGGTCTTAGGCCTAGGAACTAGAGTCCAAACCTCATTCCTTTCGAATTGGTTTAGCTCTTCTTGCATGGCAAGAACCCAAAATTCATCATTTAAGGCTTCTTCAACCTTTTTGGGTTCAATTTGAGAGGTGTAGCATGTATAGCTAATAAGATTAGCAAGTTGACGTCTAGTCCTAACACCCTCATTTACCTCTCCAATGATATCTTCTTTATCATGGAGTTTCCTAACCCATGGAGCGGGTTCTTTAGAGTCCAAGAGAGGAACTCTATCAATAGGTTGTGTGTCATTATTGTTGACATTAGATGTCCCAACATTAGGTGACATCACAACCTCCTCCAAAGGAGAATCATCACTAAAAATAACCTCCTCCTCATGATCATTAGACTTGAGCCTAGTATCATCAAATACGACATTGGATGATTCCATAACACTTAGAGTCTTTAAATTGAAAACTCTATAGGCTCTACTATTTAAGGCATAGCCAATAAAAATACCCTCATCACTCTTAGCATCGAATTTGCCAAGTTGATCACGGTCATTCAAAATGTAGCATTTGCTTCCAAAAGTGTGGAAGTAGCTAACATTTGGCCTCTTGCCTTTCCATAACTCATAGGAGGTGTTTCTAGTACCGGGCCTTAGGAATACTCTATTTCCTATATAGCAAGCCGTGTTGATGGCTTCGGCCCATAGGTTCCTAGGGACATTGTTGCTAAGCAACATCACACGGGCCATCTCTTGATGGACCCTATTTTTCCTCTCAACAACTCCATTTTGTTGAGGTGTCCTAGGAGCAGAAAATTCATGGGAGATGCTAAACCATTACAAAAGGTTTCAAAGGTGGCATTCTCAAATTCTCTCCCATGGTCACTTCTAATCCGTTTAATGCTTTTAATATTAGAGTTCATTTCATTTTGAATTTTATTACAAAGCATTTTAAACTTATCAAAAGTTTCGGATTTTTCTCTAAGAAAATATGTCCATGTGAACCTAGAGAAATCATCAACACAAACAAAAATGTATCTCTTTCCACCAAAACTTTCGGTTTGCATGGGACCCATGAGGTCCATGTGGAAAAGCTCAAGTGGCTCCTTGGTGGTGAGATACTTACCCTTTTTGTGCATGCTTTTAGTTTGCTTTCCTTATTGGCAAGGTCCACAAATACCATTGGCTTTCTTCCCAAGCTTAGGGAGGCCACGCACACAATTGAACTTTCCAAGGGTCCGTAGATCCCTAAAGTTCATGTGGCCAAGTCTTTCATGCCACAACTCAATTTGCTCATCCATGGACACATGATTAGATACAATTCTAGCTTCAAGACAATAACAATTGTCACTAGATCTCATGCCCTTCAACAAGGTTTGTCCATCGGGTTTTAGGATAGAGCAATAGTCTTTAGAAAACAAGACGGAATATCCTTCATCACTAAGATGTGAAATGCTTATTAAATTGGCTTTCAAGCCATCAACAAATAAAGCATTGGATAAGGAGGGTAATCCGGGAACTGAAATGGTTCCTTTCCCTACAACATTTCTTTTGGATCCATCACCAAAAGTGACGTTTCCACCTTCCTCCATAACAAGAGTCTCGAAGAAACTCTTGTTTCCCGTCATGTGCCTAGAGCACCCACTATCCAAATACCAAAAATTAGAAGAATTTGCCTTCAAGGCTATTTGTGCAACATGGCAAACATTTTCATTCTTTCTAATCCACTTAGCAACAATTTTAGCTTTCTTAGTGGTCTTTGGTACATGTGCTCTACTATTTCTAGGATCATGCAAATCAATATTTTCTTTCCTAGAAACATGCATCTTGGCTCTATTCTTTCTCTTTTCAATCATGCTTTGTTTTCTACACATTTTAATATATTGAAAGCAATTTGGTCTAATATGACCATCACAACCACAAAAGTGACAAATAGGAATGAAAAAAGGAATCATACCTCGCCTTTGAGCATGTCCATGTCTTTGTGGATAAGTGGGTTCAATCCATCTTCGTTGTTGAACCGGTCTTGGTTGCTTCCAAGCTTGAGGTTGCATGATTGGTCTCTTTCCTTTGTGAGCCAATTTGGGAGGAGTGTTGGCTTGAGGAACCTTAGGAGGTTGCGCTTGAGATTTCCTTCTTGGCCCCATTTTCACTTGTGCATTAGAACATTGACCTACTTCTAACTTCTTCCTAGGAGGTTGCACAAATGAAGTTTCTTCGTTCTTCAAGACCTCTCTTGTCACTTGGACTCTTTCCAACACCAAGTAAATGATCAAGCTTCTTGGTGCTAGAATCTATCCTAGCCAAGGACCCTTTAACTTCAACAAGTTCCCTCTTCAAGCCTTCTTCACTTCTCTTGGACAAGTCTAACTCCTCAATTAACTTATCCTCTCTCCTCTTCAATCTTTCCACTTGTTCACTTAAGTGGTCATTGTGAGCCGAAAGTTCAAGGTTTTCTTCTCTCAACCTCTCAATCTTTCTTGTGCTTTTAAGTGCTAAATCATTGAACTCGGCATGGTATTTAGCAAGCACCTTTTGCTCCACAAACTTCTTTTTGGAACTAGAAGAGGAGTCACTTTCTTCTTCACTAGAGTCAATTTCCTCTTGACTCAAATCTTCCTTTTCACTAGCACTTTTGCTCTTGTGAGAAGAGGCAAAAGCTAGGAAGTTAGCCATGTGCTCTTCTTCACTTAAAGACTCATCTTCCTCATTGGAGTCAGGAATACAAGATCTTCAGGTGGCCCATCAACCATACGCTCATCCTTCGGCCCAAACCACGGGCGAGCACAACTCACAACCCCACTAAGGGGCTGCCGTGCGCAGCCCATGAGGACTCCAGGGCTGCCGTGCGCAGCCCACCAAGCTTGGGCTTGCCATGCGCAGCCCAATCCACTCCTAGGGTGCGCACGGTGCTCGTTCATGGTTCCGGTTGCTTCGTTTTGCTTCGTGTCTTCGAATCTTCAAGACCTAAACATATTACGGCAGTATATATATAATAAATATTGCAGCATTAATTTTTTTTTTTTATTCACTGCAGTATTTTTACAAACAAAAAACTGCACATACTAAAAAAAAATAAAAAATCTGCAGTAAACCTAAAAAAATACTGCACATATAAAAAAAAATAAAACCTAACAACTACCAAGAAGGAATTATGGCGATAATAGACCACCCTTCTTGTTACAACTCCGAAACAAAAATTACATTGAAAATCTAGGGCCAAAATCGAGCAATAACAAACCACATAAAACATATATAAATCCATACATCACATGTAATTATATATTTGAATACCTAGAGTGCCATCTCTTTCTAAACATGCATAATCACAATAAAAAGAAATAGATCCACGTATATATACGTTAATTAATTAAAAGGGTTCAACCTAGGCTCTGATACCAATTGTAGGAAAAAAATAATAACAAAAGTGGTAAACGCAGCGGAAGCGATACTAAAAACGATTTAGTGACTTTTAAAATTTTTTCCTTTATGAACCTTAAACCCTTTTAATCAATAAACATGCATATATATTAACAAAAGTAAATTACCTTTTGTCGCGTGATCCGATTGACTTACGTCGATGGTAATCCGCAAGACCTTCAATCCGAGCACGAACGTGGATCACCTAGGAGCGTGGTCTCCCTTTTCTTTGAATTGCAAACCTGTGAATGGACCAAACAAAAACTTTCTTTTCTTTGTTAGTCACAAAACAATCAAAAGAATGTCAAAATTATTCCGGTCACTTTTGAGTTCTCAATCTTATGATCGAAACTCGCGTGAACCTAGATCGATATCGTATACATAAGCTTATTGATGATTAAGCAATAGTGTACTATCAAAGAATAATTTCACACTCCTTTTTGTCTTTCTAGAATAAAAACTCTCTTAGAATTAAGAAGAAGAAGAAAGAAATAAAAACTCAAGCACCAAAACTTATGGTGGCCGAACCCTATAAGAACCCTTATATAGGTTGGCCGAATTTTTTCTTCTTTTTCCTTTAGGGTTGCCGAATTCTATGTAGTCTTAGATTAGGGTTGGCCGAATTTCATCATGTCACTTATATAGGGTGACTGAAATTCAACCCTAATTCTTTTCAACTTTATAGACTTCAAACCCTAATCCAACTCCTTGATTTTTATTCTTTTATTTTGACTAAATAAAAAGACTCCTTATTTGATTAAATAAATAAAACTAATTTATTTATTTCCTTGTCAAACAAGTCTTTTACTTTTAGGAAAGATTTGTTTCCTTAATTAAACAATTAATCAATAAATTAATTAATTCTTATTTAATTAAAACAAATGAAACAAAATAATATTTTAGGTTAAAATTTTAACCTTGCCGCCCCACTTGTATAAGATTGGCCCTAACATTATTTTCTTATTTCATTTAATCCATTGGACTTTAAATAAAAAGCCCACATGTGAACCAGACCCATTATTACTAAAAGAAACAAGCCCACATGTCTTTCATTAATATATTAATATAATTGAGCAGCCCATTACTTAAATAATGTGCAAATTATATTCTTAATATATTAAATGCAATTCTAGATGGACCCTTAAATTGGTCCGGTAGAATATATCAAGTGATCCATGCAAGTCCGTGTGGATTGGGGATCTTGGTGGGCCATCTAAATTTAAGCTTCAATAGACATAACCTAATCACAATCAACAAATGATTCACTTAGGTCCGATCCATTAATTTTAACTCATTCCACTAAAGAGCTAAAACTGAACTCTTAAATAAAGATAGAAAAGGAAGATGCTCCTCATTCATACCCTAGACAATCATATTGGAGATAGTGTATCCTCGTGATTAATATCAGTAATCGCCAAGAGTTCATAGACCGCCTATAACTCTCCAAGTTACCATATTTACTCATATGACCACGTTTTGAACTTGGATATTTTGACTTGTCCAGAAGCCATGTTTTCAATAGACACTATTGAAAACTCAACATTGAGATTTAATATCCAATTACCTCAAAACATCCATATGATAATATTATACTCTCATTTTATTAAATGGAGCCACGATGTCCATATCTATAAATGAAGTCCTCTATCGATTAACAAATGAATATCACCAAACTATCGAGGATAGACTATGCGATATAATCGTACTCATTGATAACTCAAATGATATCACTTGCAACCATAAGTCCATCATTTATCTCAGGATTAAGATAGACTCTCCGATTGTCCTGATAATGAAAAGACTATTATCTACTGACGGTTCTAGATAAAGCTTTTCATTGTGATCCAGTTCAATGCACCCAGTGCACTAGATCCTTTTGCTCGAAGACACTCCGATGATTTTAGACTCATCATATCTCATTTGATCCCACTCAAATGCTAGCAAAAGAATTCTACAACTTTAACAAGATAAAGGTGCCCAACCTTTAACTTAAGTTGTGAACATTATTCAAGACTAACTAAAGAATTGTGTCTACCACATACATATCCAGATGTACGAACAATTCTTCTTTTCCCATAGTCTTTAGACCTTATGATTATTTACTTTGACAATTATAATATAAACTATAAATGCTATACGATTTGTTAAACCAGAAATCTCTTTATTAATATGAAAAAGATTGTTAATTACAACATTACACTCTTGCTATTGAGCATAATCCTAACACCATCTTCCCTTTCCATTGGGAATAGTTCAAACCGATAAGAAGTGGAGGCCTTGTGCTAGAAGCTCCTTCGTGGCCACCACCATTTCCACCGTTTCCACTCATAGTGTTTATGAATGAATGCAAATGTATGAATAATCAAAAATCACACAAAATGCAAAACACACCAAAATAAGCAAGGATCACCTATGTATGTCTAGGAACCCGCTCTGATACCAATTGAAACTAATTATAGCACGGTATGTATAAACCTATCTAGAGGGGGGGGGGGGGGGGGGGTGAATAGATTTTACGCTTTTTACCCAATTTTTCGTGTTAGTCAAAATTACGAATTTACCCTCAAGATAATATAAATAAGCAAGTGTAATATGGTGCGGAAATTAAATCAACACTTGATTTTTACGTGGGAACCTTCACGGGAAAAAACCACGGGCTATGTAAGTAAGCCACACTCGAACCTCGAATCCACTAAATGTGCAAACGATTACAACCTAATCCCGGAAGTAATCACACACCTACCTAATCCCGGTATGAGTGAACCTAGTCCAATTTGCTTGTGATCTAAGCAACCTAATCCCGATTGCTACACACAAGACTTACCTTCTCTTGAAGAGAATACAACCCTAAGTGAATATGTGAAAATATCCAAAATGCAACATAGAGCAAGGGAGACCCTATATGCTATCTAAGATGATTAATATGCAATTAAGAACAATCCTAGATATCAAAACTAAATGACATGTCAATTAGTTAAGCTAATCAATATCAAGCACAAAACCTAATATGCTAGCACAATACAACTTCTCAAACATACATCATACTAATCTCAATTTTGTATCTAAAGCATACAAAATAACAATCAAGTAATTAATTGAGATTGCTAGATAAATTAAACACAAAATATGTAAGATATTAGTGAAAAGCTTACCAAGCAAAGTATGATGAAGATTCCATGCAAGATGACATCTAGATGATCTATGATTATGCTAGATGATGATTGATGATCATGAAATTGTGTTTGAGTAATTAAAAATGAGTTCTTTGTGTATTTTTCTTCTCTTGAAAAATATCCTAAGTATGAAGCATGAATAAGAACTCTTGTGAGTGACCTAAAATCAAGTTAGCATATATATAGAGGCCATAAGTGAAGTGAGGTCGTTTTGAAATTTCGCCAGAAAAATACTCTGTGCGCTGGTGGACCAGCGCACAAGCCAATTTTGGCTTGAGCGCTGGACGACAGGCGCTGCCACCAGCGCCAGTCCAGCGGCACCAAACTGGGCGTCCGGCGCTGGTCCACACCAGCGCACGACCAGCGGCGCTCCACTGGGCGATTTGCGCCGGTGAGCCGCGCTGGTCGACCGGCGCTGGTGGACCAGCGCACAGCCCCAAAAATGTATCCCACAAGCAATTTTGCAAGGGGTACAAAGTTAAACAAAAAATGCATCCTAAAAGCCTAAAAGCTATGATGTTATAAACACAAGATGCAATCATAAAATCAAGCAAGAAGAGATATAAATAAGCATTGATGCACAACAAAAAGAAACACAACATACAAAGATTAAACATATGCATGAGTTGTGAGTGTGTGCAACTATCTCTTCGAGACAAGTAAGCACTTAGAAAATTACTTTTGATGCTTGTCAATAATGAGGTCTTCAAAGGGCCTAATGCACTAATAACAACATTTAAACTACCCTTACAAAGGATCCCCATTTATGGTTTGATCACGAAATAAGCCAATTAAAAACAACGGGAAT
Source organism: Acer saccharum (assembly GCA_030490815.1). Lineage (NCBI taxonomy): Eukaryota > Viridiplantae > Streptophyta > Magnoliopsida > Sapindales > Sapindaceae > Acer > Acer saccharum. The sequence continues at coordinate 18,276,491 of CM059871.1, forward strand.
CCTTACACGCACCATTTACTAGTTAGACTAGGTCCCACCTAATTGTTAACATAACAACCAGCGTTTTCAATTTTAGCCTTGCAATTTTACTGACAAGAACTCTTGGGAGGATATCAATAAAATTACATTGAGTGTGCTACCAAGATATCGACCCTCAATTTTCTCTCACGAAAATCCCTCCTTGGGGAGTAGATCTCGTTTGAGTCCATTGTCTAGTCTATCCTTGTAAGGAAGTATGTTGCTAAATTCCATTCATGGACGCCCCTTGGGGGGATTACCAATAAATAATAAAGCTCAACTAACCTTGGAGGCCATAGGTGTTACAAAAACACCTTCTCCCACTCAATTATTTAAGGCGTGTGATTAAATCCCATAGAATGGTTTACCGAGTTATCTAGATGCCAATTTAGATACCTAAATCATTCAATGCATGTTCATACCAAAAGAGATATATGAGTGGCACTCCTATTCTATATGTCATGTTATCATACAATAACAAATATTGTAATATTTAAGCATAAATTAAATAGCAACAATTTTGGCCCATCCTAGAAAAACAATTAAATTACAATTGTTTTAGGAATACAAGATCTTCAAGTGGCCCATCAACCATACGCTCATCCTTCGGCCTTCTCCCATGGGCGTGCACAGCCCACAACCCCACAAAGGGGCTGCCATGCGCAGCCCACCAAGGTTTGGGCTTGCCATGCGCAGCCCAATCCACTCCTAGGGTGCGCACGGTGCTCGTTCTCGGTTCCGGTTGCTTCGTTTTTCTTCGTGTCTTCGAATCTTCAAGACCTAAATATATTCCGGCAGTATAAATAATAAAATACTGCAGTATTAAATTTTTATATTTTTTTTATTCACTGCAGTACTTTTACAAAATAAAAACTGCACATAAACTTAATAAAAAAAACTGCTGCAGTAATAATAAAATACTGCACCTATATTAAAAAAAATAAAATAAAAACCTAACAACTACCAAGAAGGAATTATGGCGATAATAGACCACCCTTCTTGTTACAACTCCGAAACAAAAATTACATTGAAAATCTAGGACCGAAATCGAGCAATAACAATCCACATAAAACATATATAAATCCATACATCACATGTAATTATATATTCGAATACCTAGAGTGCCATCTCTTTCTAAACATGCATAATCACAATAAAAAGAAATAGATCCACGTATATATACGTTAATTAATTAAAAGGGTTCAACCTAGGCTCTGATACCAATTGTTGGGAAAAATACCAGAAGTAGTACACGCAGCGGAAGCGATACTAAAACTTAGATTTAGTGACTTTTAAAAATTTTTCCTTTATGAACCTTAAACCCTTTAATTAATTAAACATGCATATACATTAACAAAAAGTAGATTACCTTTTGTCGCGTGATCCGATTGACTTACGTTGATGGTAATCCGCAAGATCTTCAATCCTAGCACGAACGTGGATCACCTAGGAGCGTGGTCTCCCTTTTCTTTGAATTGCAAACCTGTGAATGGACAAAACAAAACTTTTCTTTTCTTTGTTAGTCACAAAACAATCAAAAGAATGTCTAAGATTATTCCGGTCACTTTTGAGTTCTCAATCTAATGATCGAAACTCGCGTGAACCTAGATCGATATCGTATACACAAGCTTATTGATGATTAAGCAAATAGTATACTATCAAAGAATAATCTAACACTCCTTTTTGTCTTAGTAGAATAAAAACTCTCTATGAATGAAGAAGAAGAAGAAAAATAGAATCTCAAGCACCAAGCATTATGTTGGCCGAAATCTATAAGAGCACTTATATAGGTGGCCAAATTTTCTTCCTTCTTTCCTTTAGGGTGGCCGAATTCTTCATGTGATTCTACTAGGGTTGCCGCAATTTTCCTCTACAAAAGAGGAGTTGTGTTGCACCCAAATACACATGTCTTTTAAGACTTCAAACCCTAATCCAACTCATTGATTTTTATTCTTTTATTTTGACTAAATAAAAAGACTCCTTAGTTGATTAAATAAATAAAATTAATTATTTATTTCCTTATTAAACAAGTCTTTTACTTTTAGGAAAGATTTGTTTCTTTAATTAAACAATTAATTAATAAATTAATTAATTCTTATTTAATTAAAACAAATGAAACAAAATAATATATTAGGTTAAAACATTAACCTTGCCGCCCCACTTGTATAAAATTGGGCCTAATATTATTTTCTTATTTCATTTAATCCATTGGACTTTAAATAAAATGCCCACATGTGAACCAGACCCATTCTTACTAAAAGAAACAAGCCCACATGTCTTTCATTAATATATTAATATAATTGAGCAGCCCATTACATAAATAATGTGCATATTATATTCTTAATATATTAAATGCAATTCTAGATGGACCCTTAAATTGGTCCGGTAGAATATATCAAGTGATCCATGCAAGTCCGTGTGGATTGGGGATCTTGGCGGGCCATATAAATTTAAGCTTCAATAGACATAACCTAATCACAATCAACAAATGATTCACTTAGGTCCGATCCATTAATTTTAACTCATTCCACTAAAGAGCTAAAACTGAACTCTTAAATAAAGATAGAAAAAGAAGATGCTCCTCATTCATACCCTAGACAATCATATTGGAGATAGTGTATCCTCGTGATTAATATCAGTAATCGCCAAAAGTTCATAGACCGCCTATAACTCTCCAAGTTACCATATTTACTCATATGACCACGTTTTGAACTTGGATATTTTGACTTGTCCAGAAGCCATGTTTTCAATAGACACTATCGAAAACTCAACGTTGAGATTTAATATCCAATTACCTCAAAACATCCATATGATGATATTATACTCTCATTTAATTAAATGGAGCCACGATGTCCATATCTATAAATGAAGTCCTCTATCGATTAACAAATGAATATCACCAAACTATCGAGGATAGACTATGCGATATAATCGTACTCATTGATAACTCAAATGATATCACTTGCAACCATAAGTCCATCATTTATCTCAGGATTAAGATAGACTCTCCGATTGTCCTGATAATGAAAAGACTATTATCTATTGACGGTTCTAGATAAAACTTTTCATTGTGACCCAGTTCAATGCACCCAGTGCACTAGATCCTTTTGCTCTAAGACACTCCGATGATTTTAGACTCATCAGATCTCATTTGATCCCACTCAAATGCTAGCAAAAGAATTCTACAACTTTAACAAGATAAAGGTGCCCAACCTTTAACTTAAGTTGTGAACATTATTCAAGACTAACTAAAGAATTGTGTCTACCACATACATATCCAGATGTACGAACAATTCTTCATTTCCCATAGTCTTTAGACCTTATGATTATTTATTTTGACAATTACAATATTAAACTATAAATGCTATACGATTTGTTAAACCAGAAATCACTTTATTAATATGAAACAGATTGTTAATTACAACATTACACTCTTGCTATTGAGCATAATTCTAACACATGCAGTTCAGCAATGTTGAGATGTGCTATGACTTTCATCATGTGATCTTTCACAGCCTGTCCAGGTTTCATCCTAAGATTCATAAAAGTAGTCACTGCCTCTCTCTTAGTCGTCCTAGACTTCATAGCAAACATCTCCTCTAGAGACATCATTATATCATCAGCGGACTCCATTCCTTCATGCTGCTGTTGCAACACGTCAGAGATAGTGGCCATAATGTAACATTTTGCCATATCATCTGAAGTCTTCCACTGCTCATACTCATCTCTATACATTATGCTAGATTCATTATTAGGAGCAGGTGGTTTAGGAGTAGTTAGAACAAACTTATGTTTTTCACTTTGCAGCAACAATCCAATTTTCCTTTTCCATGTGACATAATTATCTCCAGTTAAAGTGTTATCTTTCAGGATGTTCATAAGTGATGGGGTCATGATTTCTGAATAAAACAAAACATATATAAGTAAATAATCATGATAAAGCACTTTTAAATATTTATCTTGAATTAAATAAATAACTCAATCATAAAATTCAACGGTGATCTAACACCCATAAATGTTACGCCTCCTTTGGGAGTTCGCACCATTTACTAGTTAGACTAGGTCCCACCTAATTGTTAACATAACAACCAGCGTTTTCAATTTTAGCCTTGCAATTTTATTGACAAGAACTCTTGGGAGGATATCAATAAAATTACATTGAGTGTGTTACCAAGATATCGACCCTCAATTTTCTCTCACGAAAATCCCTCCTTGGGGAGTAGATCTCGTTTGAGTCCATTGTCTAGTATATCCTTGTAAGGAAGTATGTTGCTAAATTCCATTCATGGACGCCCCTTGGGGGGATTACCAATAAATAATAAAGCTCAACTAACCTTGGAGGCCATAGGTGTTACAAAAACACCTTCTCCCACTCAATTATTTAAGGCGTGTGATTAAATCCCATAGAATGATTTACCAAGTTATCTAGATGCCAATTTAGATACCTAAATCATTCAATGCATGTTCATACCAAAAGAGATATATGAGTGGCACTCCTATTCTATATGTCATGTTATCATACAATAACAAATATTGTAATATTTAAGCATAAATTAAATAGCAACAATTTTGGCCCATCCTAGAAAAACAAGTAAATTACAATTGTTTAGGAATACAAGATCTTCAAGTGGCCCATCAACCATACGCTCATCCTTCGACTCAACCCACGGGCGTGCACAACTCACAACCCCACTAAGGGGCTGCCGTGCGCAGCCCATGAGGACTCCAGGGCTGCCGTGCGCAGCCCACCAAGCTTGGGCTTGCCATGCGCAGCCCAATCCACTCCTAGGGTGCGCACGGTGCTCGTTCTCGGTTCCAGTTGCTTCGTTTTTCTTCGTGTCTTCGAATCTTCAACACCTAAATATATTACGGCAGTATAAAATAATAAATACTGCAGTATTAATTTTTTTTTTTTTTTTATTCACTGCAGTATATTTACAAAATAAAAACTGCACACTAAAAAATTAAAATAAAAAAACTGCAGTAATATTAAAAAAATACTGCACCTATATAAAAAAAATAATAAAACCTAGCAACTACCGAGAAGGAATTATGGCGATGATAGACCACCCTTCTTGTTACAATTCCATAACAAAAATACATTGAAAATCTAGGACCAAAATCGAGCAACAACAATCCACATAAAACATATATAAATCCATACATCACATGTAATTATATATGCGAATACCTAGAGTGCCATCTCTTTCTAAAACATGCATAATCACAATAAAAAGAAATAGATCCACGTATATATACGTTAATTAATTAAAAGGGTTCAACCTAGGCTCTGATACCAATTGTAGGGAAAAATACCAAAAGTAGTACACGCAGCGGAAGCGATACTAAAAATTAGATTTAGTGACTTTTAAAAATTTTTCCTTTATGAACCTTAAACCCTTTAATTAATTAAACATGCATATACAATAACAAAAAGTAGAATACCTTTTGTCGCGTGATCCGATTGACTTACGTCGATGGTAATCCGCAAGATCTTCAATCCTAGCACGAACGTGGATCACCTAGGAGCTTGGTCTCCCTTTTCTTTGAATTGCAAACCTGTGAATGGACAAAACAAAACTTTTCTTTTCTTTGTTAGTCACAAAACAATCAAAAGAATGACTAAGATTATTCCGGTCACTTTTGAGTTCTCAATCTAATGATCGAAACTCGCGTGAACCTAGATCGATATCGTATACACAAGCTTATTAATGATTAAGCAAATAGTATACTATCAAAGAATAATCTAACACTCCTTTTTGTCTTAGTAGAATAAAAAACTTTCTATGAATGAAGAAGAAGAAGAAAAATAGAATCTCATAAACACATGTATGTGGTGGCCAAACCCTATAGCAAGAATAATATAGGGTGGCCGAATTTTGCTTCCTTTCTCCTTTAGGGTTGCCGAATTCTATGTAGTTGTGTATTAAGGTTGGCCGAATTTCATCATGTCACTTATATAGGGTGACCGAAATTCAACCCTAATTCTTTTCAACTTTTTAGACTTCAAACCCTAATCTAACTCATAGATATTTTATTCTATTCTTTTGACTAAATAAAAAGACTCCTTATTTGATTAAATAAATAAAATTAATTATTTATTTCCTTATCAAACAAGTCTTTTACTTTTAGGAAATATATTTCCTGATTAGAAAAGATTTGTTTCTTTAATTAAACAATTAATTAATAAATTAATTAATTCTTATTTAATTAAAACAAATGAAACAAAATAATATATTAGGTTAAAACTTTAACCTTGCCGCCCCACTTGAATAAAATTGGGCCTAATATTATTTTCTTATTTCATTTAATCCATTGGACTTTAAATAAGAAGCCCACATGTGAACCAGACCCATTCTTACTAAAAGAAACAAGCCCATATGTCTTTCATTAATATATTAATATAATTGAGCAGCCTATTACATAAATAATGTGCAAATTATATTCTTAATATATTAAATGCAATTCTAGATGGACCCTTAAATTGGTCCGGTAGAATATATCAAGTGATCCATGCAAGTCCGTGTGGATTGGGGATCTTGGCGGGCCATCTAAATTTAAGCTTCAATAGACATAACCTAATCTCAATCAACAAATGATTCACTTAGGTCCGATCCATTAATTTTAACTTATTCCACTAAAGAGCTAAAACTGAACTCTTAAATAAAGATAGAAAAGGAAGATGCTCCTCATTCATACCCTAGACAATCATATTGGAGATAGTGTATCCTCGTGATTAATATCAGTAATCGCCAAGAGTTCATAGACCGCCTATAACTCTCCAAGTTACCATATTTACTCATATGACCATGTTTTGAACTTGGATATTTTGACTTGTCCAGAAGCCATGTTTTCAATAGACACTATCGAAAACTCAACGTTACGATTTAATATCCAATTACCTCAAAACATCCATATGATGATATTATACTCTCATTTAATTAAATGGAGCCACGATGTCCATATCTATAAATGAAGTCCTCTATCGATTAACAAATGAATATCACCAAACTATCGAGGATAGACTATGCGATATAATCGTACTCATTGATAACTCAAATGATATCACTTGCAACCATAAGTCCATCATTTATCTCAGGATTAAGATAGACTCTCCGATTGTCCTGATAATGAAAAGACTTTTATCTACTGACGGTCATAGATAAAGTATTTCATTGTGATCCAGTTCAATGCACCCAGTGCACTAGATCCTTTTGCTGGAAGACACTCCGATGATTTTAGACTCATCATATCTCATTTGATCCCACTCAAATGCTAGCAAAAGAATTCTACAACTTTAACAAAATAAAGGTGCCCAACCTTTAACTTAAGTTGTGAACATTATTCAAGACTAACTAAAGAAATGTGTCTACCACATACATATCCAGATGTACGAACAATTCTTCTTTTCCCATAGTCTTTAGACCTTATGATTATTTACTTTGACAATTATAATATTAAACTATAAATGCTATACGATTTGTTAAACCAGAAATCACTTTATTAATATGAAAAAGATTGTTAATTACAACATTACACTCTTGCTATTGAGCATAATCCTAACATCAGATCTAGCACACAAACTTAAAAGGACCGCTACCAGGTACTGCCTGGTAGAAGGATACCTCTATCGCAAAGGAAAGTCATTTCCGTTGTTAAGATGTTTGCATCTGGATGATGCTTATGTAGGGAAAAATACCAAGAAGTACACGCAGCAGAAGCGAGACTAAAAAAATAGATTTAGTGACTTTTAAAAATTTTTCCTTTTATGAACCTTAAACCCTTTAATCAATTAAACATATATATTATCTAACAACAGAATAATACCTTTTGTCGCGTGATCCGATTGACTTACGTCGATGGTAATCCGCAAGATCTTCAATCCTAGCACGAACGTGGATCACCTAGGAGCGTGGTCTCCCTTTTCTTTGAATTGCAAACCTGTGAATGGACAAACAAACTTTTCTTTTCTTTGTTAGTCACAAAAACAATCAAAAGAATGACTAAGATTATTCCGGTCACTTTTGAGTTCTCAATCTAGTGATCGAAACTCGCGTGAACCTAAATCGATGTTGTACACACAAGCTTATTGATGAACAAGCAATTAGTGTACCATCAAAGAATAATCTAACACTCTTTTATGTTTTAGTAGAATAAAATCTTTCTATGAATTGAGAAGAAGAAGAAAAAAATAGAATCTCAAGCACCAAGCCTTAGTGTGGCCGAATTCTATAAGTGTGTATATATAGGTTGCCAAACTTTCTTCTCTTCTTTCTTTTAGGGTTGCCGAATTCTCTACCCCAAATGGACTAGGGTTGCCGCAACATACAAGCTTAAAAGAGTTTGTGTTGCACCCTAATTCCCATCTAGTTTAAGACTTCAAACCCTAATTTAATTCATAAATCTTTTATTCTTTTATTTGACTAAATAAAAAAAAACTTCTTGTTTGATTAAATAAATAAAACTAATTATTTATTTCCTTATCAAACAAGTCTTTTACTTTTACTTTTAGGAAATATATTTCCTAATCATAAAAGATTTGTTTCTTAATTAAACAATAAATTAATAAATTAATTAATTCTTATTTAATTAAAACAATGAAACAAAATAATATATTAGGTTAAAATTAACCCTTGCCGCCCCACTTAGAATAAATGGGCCAAATATTATTTTATTATTTCATTTAATCCATTGGACTTTAAATAAACAGCCCACATGTGAACCAGACCCATTCTTACTAAAAGAAACAAGCCCACATGCCTTTCATTAATATATTAATATAATTGAGCAGCCCATTACTAAAATAATGTGCAAATTATATTCTTAATATATTAAATGTGAATGTACACAAACGAAGTTAAATTGCTTAAAGCATACCTAGAGGGGGGGGGGGGGGGGGGGGTGAATAGGTTTTTACACCTTTTTTTCAAACCCTTGAACAAACATCCGTTTGTCCCTCAAGGTAGCCTTACACACAACACAATAAGCCAAGGTAGACATACATAGACAATACGATGACACAATCATAAGAGAAATGTCTAAGTATATCAACAAGTCATGTGAGGTAAAATATCAAATAAACATAACAACAAAATAAGCTTGTATTTCATAAGATGTTCAATGTGTTACAAGAGTGAGCAAAATGTCACTAAACAAATATTACAATATACAAAAGAATCAAAGATACAAATTGATCTATAGAATGAATACACTAATCACACTATACAAAGACTTGGTTCACAATACATCACAAGTGAATATTATGAATCAAGACAATAAAATATACAATTAAAATATAAGAGAAGAGATAGAAAGAATTAACACAAGGGATTTTTTAACGTGATAAAACCTCCAAGGAGGAAACATCCACGGGTTGAACTACAACCATTGGGTACTATATTATTGGAAAGTAAACATAGAACATTCACAAAGTGACCAATCTTTAGCTCACCCAACCTAGTGAAGTCTAAGCCTACCCAACCCTATTGGAAAGTATGAAATCCCCCAATGATGCGGAACCACCATATATTGGACAACACACTCAGCCAACATCGATGGTAGATTAGAAATTCCTCAAGAGTGCATACACCTCCCGTGTACCTTGCTCTATCGGACTCTATGTCTAACCATACGCCTAGGCCTACCAACACAATAGCCAACTCCCTATCCAAGGCACTCTTGCCTCTAGGGAGCCTCCCATGCATGACTATCCGAGTCCTCCCGACTCTAGCCATGACTCTTTGCTTACCTATCCGAGTCATCCCGACTCTAGGCAAGACTTCTTGCTTGGCTATCCGAGTCATCCCGACTCTAACCAAGACTTCATGTCTTTTACAAGGACTTCCTAGTGTGATCATGTGAATGCAAATGATGCAAACATTCATTACAACATAGAACATGTGATCAATACATTCTATGGCATAAATAGACCTAAACATGTGAAAACACAATTAATCAAGTCTAGATGCAAAAATACATGAATAGAAACCTAAGCATGTGAAACACCTAACACATATACTCAAAGTCTCATTCACACACATAACACTTGAATCACAAAATGTTCATTAAGTACAAATTCAAGATGCTATCAATATACAATCAAAGGCTAGATATATGAGATTAAAATCAATCAATATACTAGACAAAAATATAGAGCAAGGTTTTGAGATTTACATCAATCAAAACCTATATTCTCTAAAACACATAAAAATACACAAATCCTAGATTTCACTAATCAAAGGATCAAATCAAATCTCAAAGTCATTTTAACACAAAATTAATTCAATTAAGTATCAAACAACCTAAGATGCCATTCTAATCACAATACAACTCACAAACAAATGTAAAACCTAGAATCATAAAATCTAGTCAACATAAGTCCACAAATTGAGTTTCAATTAGAATGATAATCAAGCTACCTTTTCAAATAGATTTTATAAAAAAATAACATAGATATATAAGAAGAAACCCCAAGCATTTGGAAGGTCAAATAACAAGAAATCCCTAAGATGAGACCATTACCTCGGATTTTGAAGCTGGTTCGGAATTCAGTGATCAACCACTGGCAATCATGATCAAACAGCTACCAAACCACTTGGAGATGTTAGAGGACTCAAATACGAACACTCTCCAACTTGAATCACTCAAATCCGACTCCGGATGAGGAAGATATGGTGTTTCGAAAATCAGAAATTTCAGAGGAGAGGGCTGACGGGAAAACTGAAATTTTCTTCTTAAAAATTCAAATGGAGAGAGAGGGAAGAAATAGGAGGAGAGAGAAGGAGGGAACCGGCCAACCATGTGGTGCCACGTCACCCCCAGGCCGTGGGGGGCACGTGGCCCACACGGGAGCAAAGGCTGCTCCAGGCCGTGGGGCCCACGGCCAGCCCTTGTGGCCCACGGCTTGGGCTGTCCTCTCGCGCGCTCCCTCGGTTCGTCGGCCCGTATCTCGGGCGTCCGAACTCCGAATTAAAATCTGTTTTCGGATTACGAACCATGACTCTCTCACGCACGATAACAACTATACAACTTTGAAAAACGGTTGAGAAATCATCTCGGAAATCATCGATGAAGTCAACACAATGTAAGAGAACGTAAAGTGGCATAGTCAACACGTTTGGACTCGAAACCTTATGAATGAGTAACCGAAACGACCGGAACTCAATAAGGCATTGAATAAGAACATGTTCAAGTCCTAAACACAAAATACGGAAACATACAAACACAAATACACACACATATGCTAATTTCCGGACATAGTCCTAGAAAATGCAAAACACAAAGTTTATTAACTAAATGTGAATGCATGAGCATATTTTGCTAAGTGTGTGAAAGTGAAATGTAAATGAAATAAAATCATGAAGGGACACACAAGAATGATATGTGTGAGTGTGTGCCTAGCCTTGTAAGGGATAAGAGGTCTTTGAATACCTTTGTAGACCGATAATGTCCGAAACCCTTAAAAGCCGGCAACTTGAACGAATAATGGTTGAGACGTCCTTCGTCTTCGAAATCCTTCATTTACTAACCACTAAACATTACAAGTAAAACACGTTTTGATATGGAATTAATGCCAACACTAATTATCAACCTAACAAAATGCAATTCTAGATGGACCCTTAAATTGGTCCGGTAGAATATATCAAGTGATCTATGCAAGTCCGTGTGGATTGGGGATCTTGGCGGGCCATCTAAATTTAAGCTTCAATAGACATAACCTAATCACAATCAACAAATGATTCACTTAGGTCTGATCCATTAATTTTAACTCATTCCACTAAAGAGCTAAAACTGAACTCTTAAATAAAGATAGAAAAGGAAGATGCTCCTCATTCATACCCTAGACAATCATATTGGAGATAGTGTATCCTCGTGATTAATATCAGTAATCGCCAAGAGTTCATAGACCGCCTATAACTCTCCAAGTTACCATATTTACTCATATGACCACGTTTTGAACTTGGATATTTTGACTTGTCCAGAAGCCATATTTTCAATAGACACTATCGAAAACTCAACGTTGAGATTTAATATCCAATTACCTCAAAACATCCATATGATGATATTATACTCTCATTTAATTAAATAGAGCCACGATGTCCATATCTATTGAAACTAAATATACCACGGTGTGTCTAAAGCTATCTAGAGGGGGGGTGAATAGATTTTACGCTTTTTACCCAATTTTTCGTGTTAGTCAAAATTACGAAATTACCCTCAAGATAATATAAACAAGCAAGTGTAATATGGTGCGGAAATTAAATTAACACTTGAATTTTTACGTGGAAACCCTCACGGGAAAAACCACGGGCTATGTAAGTAAGCCACACTCGAACCTCTAATCCACTAAATGTGCAAACGATTACAACCTAATCCCGGAAGTAATCACACATCTACCTAATCCCGATATGAGTGAACCTAGTCCAATTTGCTTGCGATCTAAGCAACCTAATCCCGATTGCTACACACAAGACTTAGCTTCTCTTGAAGAGAATACAACCCTAAGTGAATATATGAAAATATCCAAAATGCAACATAGAGCAAGGGAAACCCTATATGCTTATCTAAGATGATTAATATGCAAATAAGAACAATCCTAGATATCAAAACTAAATGACATGTCAAATAGTTAAGCTAATCAATATCAAGTACAAAACCTAATATGCTAGCACAATACAACTTCTGAAACATACATCATACTAATCTCAATTTTGTATCTAAAGCATACAAAATAACAATCAAGTAATTAATTGAGATTGCTAGATAAAATAAACACAAAATATGTAAGATATTAGTGAAAAGCTTACCAAGCAAAGTATGATGAAGATTCCATGCTAGATGACATCTAGATGATCTAAGATGATGCTAGATGATGATTGATGATCATGAAATTGTGTTTGAGTAATTAAAAATGAGTTCTTTGTGTATTTTTCTTCTCTTGAAAAATATCCTAAGTATGAAGCATGAATAAGAACTCTTCTAAGTGACCTAAAATCAAGTTAGCATATATATAGAGGCCATAAGTGAAGTGAGGTCGTTTTGAAAACTCGCCAGAAAACTACTCTGTGCGCTGGTGGACCTGCGCTGGTGGACCAGCGCAGGACCAGCGCACAAGCCAATTTTGGCTTGAGCGCTGGACGTCTGGCGCTGCCACCAGCGCCAGTCCAGCGGCGCCATACTGGGTGATCGGCGCTGGTGGCCGGCGTTGGTCCACACCAGCGCACGACCAGCGGCGCGCCACTGGGCGATTTGCGCCGGTGAGCGGCGCTGGTCGACCGGCGCTGGTCGACCAGCGCACAGCCCCAAAAATTGCATCCCACATGCAATCATGCAAGGGGTACAAAGTCAAACAAGATGCATCCTAAAAGCCTAAATGCTATGATGTTTTCAACACAAGATGCAATCATAAAAATAAGCAAGAAGAGATGTAAATAATCATTTATGCACAACAAAAAGAAACACAACATACAAAGATTAAACATATGCATGAGTTGTGAGTGTGTGCAACTATCTCTTCAAGACAAGAAAGCACTTAGAATATTACCTTTGGTGCTTGTCAATAATGAGGTCTTCAAAGGGCCTAATGCACTAATACCAACATCTAAACTACCCTTACAAAGAATCCCCATTTATGGTTTGATCACGAAATAAGCCAATTAAAAACAACGAGAATCCTTACAATCTCCCCCTTTGGCTATTTCGTGACAAAACCATCACTCACATTAAATCCTCACAAAAAAATAGAAACTACGGGATTACAATGATATTCTACATTACAAAGAGATAAGAGAATGCAACTTGAAGTCTTCAATCCTCTTGTAGAATAATCAATCCCTGAAAAGAGTTTCTAACATTCTAATTCAAGTAAAGTGTGAGATTAATCATGTGAGAATAATACCACGCATTTGCATTTTTAGAATTTAGGAACAACATTAGCAAATGTATGCAATGTATGATAAATGCAATGCTCCCCCTCAAAGGGTTACTCCCCCTCAATGTTTTATCTCCCCAAAGTGCACAATAGCTTCTCTATTTTGCAACTCCCCTTACAATATCCTACTCCCCCTTTTTGTCATGATATAGGCAAAGGAGTAGTCCCCAACCGGGTCACTCAAAGCAACGAGAGATAGAAGCATGCAAGATATGCATATACATATAAGTCACTGTATGCACTTCAATTAATTTGAGAGAAACAAGGAGATTTATTTGAGAAAATGTGTGAATCCAACATGCTTTGCATACAAGACATATAGCATTCAAGTCCAAAGCACAATGGTATTTGGCAAAGCAAATGACAAAGGTTTCTAATTCGAATTCAAACCAATTTCACCAATGTCATGGGAAAAGCAAGGATATAGAGATTATTGATTTTAATTTAAGAGTAACTATATCCAACTTTATAAGCGAAACATGGCATGAGCGACTTTGCACCCTATTAGATTTTTCCGGATAAGATATCCGTATGATAGTAACCATGTTCAACTAATAAAGAAAGAGAGACATTTGGAATGTAAATTCCTTTGAACGGATACAAGATCCTTTATTCATTTTGAGTCTCATAAGCTTTCACACAAGTTTTGCATTTTTAAGAATATACAATCATCAATTCATGCTTTTCATGTGAGCATGTTGTATGAATTTCATGCTTTTTCGTTTAGCATTAGCATGTTATTTAAGAAACATCATGTCATGGAGATAACTATAGGTCATTCACATCATACTTCCTATGTAAATCTCCTAGTCCAAAAATGCATGTTTGAACATAAATATGACATGGATTGTAGACAAGCAAGGTTCACACTTATAGAATAGAAAACATATATACATATGTACAACCAAGCTTACTCAAGCAATCAAAAGAAGAGGCATAAGTTATTTCAAATTTTTTGCAAGTTACAAGAATGCAAAATAGCTCTCTTTGCTTGAGTTCCCCATATGGGGTCAATCATAGAACATCACTCCACAAGACATATCCCAATAGATCTACTAAGAGTTTTAAATCGAGTAGCATCTAAGGGTTTAGTAAATAGGTCCGCAAGTTGATCATTAGTACCTATATATTCAAGTACTATGCATTTATTTTCAACAAGCTCTCTAATGAAGTGATGGCGGATGTCAATATGCTTAGTTCTAGAATGTTGAACCGGATTCTTGGAAATATTAATAGCACTCATGTTATCACAAAAGAGAGTGAGAGTACCTTGGTTGAATCCGTAGTCTACTAGCATTTGTTTCATCCAAAGGAGTTGTGTGCATCCACTCCCTGCGGCTATGTACTCGGCCTCGGCCGTGGACAAGGAAATCGAGTTTTGCTTCTTGCAAAACCAAGACACCAAGTTGTTGCCTAGAAAGAAGCAACCGCCCGATGTGCTCTTTCTATCATCACAATTTCCTGCCCAATCCGCATCACTAAAGCCAACTAGACTAGCATTAGTGTCATAAGAGTACCAAATCCCATAGTTGGATGTCCCATTCACATATCGAATGATCCTCTTAACGGAAGAGAGGTGGGACTCCTTAGGATCCGCTTGGTACCTAGCACACACACCCACACTAAAAGATATATCGGGCCTACTTGCGGTCAAATAAAGCAAGCTACCTATCATGCCACGATATAGAGTTTGTTCCACACTTTTACCACTAGCATCCTTGCTTAGCTTCAAAGTGGTACTCATGGGTGTATCACAATGTTTGGCTTTCTCTAAACCAAACTTCTTCACTAGGTTCTTAGCATATTTGGCTTGGGTTATGAAAATCCCATCATGCATTTGCCTAATTTGCAAACCTAGGAAGTAACTAAGCTCACCAACAAAACTCATCTCAAATTCAAGAGACATGACATCAACAAATTGTTGGACTTTGGTGTTGTTGGTGGAGCCAAAAACTATATCATCAACATATATTTGAGCTATGAAAAGCTCATCATTGTCTCTCTTGATGAATAGTGTCTTGTCAACACTACCTCTTGTGTAGTTGTTGTCAACAAGAAATTGAGTGAGGCGCTCATACCAAGCCCTCGGTGCTTGTTTCAACCCATAAAGTGCCTTCTTGAGGCGATAGACATGATTGGGGTGGTGTGCATCCACAAACCCCTTAGGTTGTTCAACAAACACTTCCTCTTGCAAGAAGCCATTGAGGAAGGCACTCTTGACGTCCATTTGGTACAATTTGAACTTGTGCACACAAGAGATGGACAAGAGAAGCCTAATGGACTCTAAGCGGGCAACGGGAGCAAAAGTCTCCTCAAAGTCGATACCCTCAATTTGAGAGTACCCTTGTGCTACAAGTCTAGCCTTGTTCCGCACTATGTTGCCATCCTCATCGGATTTGTTCCTAAATATTCATTTGGTGCCTATGACATTAGTGGTCTTAGGCCTAGGAACTAGAGTCCAAACCTCATTCCTTTCGAATTGGTTTAGCTCTTCTTGCATGGCAAGAACCCAAAATTCATCATTTAAGGCCTCTTCAACCTTTTTGGGTTCAATTTGAGAGGTGTAGCATGTATAGCTAATAAGATTAGCAAGTTGACGTCTAGTCCTAACACCCTCATTTACCTCTCCAATGATATCTTCTTTATCATGGAGTTTCCTAACCCATGGAGCGGGTTCTTTAGAGTCCAAGAGAGGAACTCTATCAATAGGTTGTGTGCCATCATTGTTGACATTAGATGTCCCAACATTAGGCGACACCACAACCTCCTCCAAAGGAGAACCATCACTAAAAATAACCTCCTCCTCATGATCATTAGACTTGAGCCTAGTATCATCAAATACGACATTGGATGATTCCATAACACTTAGAGTCTTTAAATTGAAAACTCTATAGGCTCTACTATTTAAGGCATAGCCAATAAAAATACCCTCATCACTCTTAGCATCGAATTTGCCAAGTTGATCACGGTCATTCAAAATGTAGCATTTGCTTCCAAAAGTGTGAAAGTAGCTAACATTTGGCCTCTTGCCTTTCCATAACTCATAGGAGGTGTTTCTAGTACTGGGCCTTAGGAACACTCTATTTCCTATATAACAAGCCGTGTTGATGGCTTCGGTCCATAGGTTCCTAGGGACATTGTTGCTAAGCAACATCACTCGGGCCATCTCTTGGAGGACCCTATTCTTCCTCTCAACAACTCCATTTTGTTGAGGTGTCCTAGGAGCAGAAAATTCATGGGAGATGCCTAAACCATTACAAAAGGTTTCAAAGGTGGCATTCTCAAATTCTCTCCCATGGTCACTTCTAATCCGTTTAATGCTTTTAATATTAGAGTTTATTTCATTTTGAATTTTATTACAAAGCATTTTAAACTTATCAAAAGTTTCAGATTTTTCTCTAAGAAAATATGTCCATGTGAACCTAGAGAAATCATCAACACAAACAAAAATGTATCTCTTTCCACCCAAACTTTCGGTTTGCATGGGACCCATGAGGTCCATGTGGAGAAGCTCAAGTGGCTCCTAGGTGGTGAGATACTTACCCTTTTTGTGCATGCTTTTAGTTTGCTTTCCTTGTTGGCAAGGTCCACAAATACCATTGGCTTTCTTCCCAAGCTTAGGGAGGCCACGCACACAATTGAACTTTCCAAGGGTCCGTAGATCCCTAAAGTTCATGTGGCCAAGTCTTTCATGCCACAACTCAATTTGCTCATCCATGGACACATGATTAGATACAATTCTAGCTTCAAGACAATAACAATTGTCGCTAGATCTCATGCCCTTCAACAAGGTTTGTCCATCGGGTTTTAGGATAGAGCAATAGTCTTTAGAAAACAAGACGGAATATCCTTCATCACTAAGATGTGAAATGCTAATTAAATTGGCTTTCAAGCCATCAACAAATAAAGCATTGGATAAGGAGGGTAATCCGGGAACGGAAATGGTTCCTTTCCCTACAACATTTCTTTTGGATCCATCACCAAAAGTGACATTTCCACCTTCCTCCATAACAAGAGTCTCGAAGAAACTCTTGTTTCCCGTCATGTGCCTAGAGCACCCACTATCCAAATACCAAAAATTAGAAGAATTTGCCTTCAAGGCTATTTGTGCAACATGGCAAACATTTTCATTCTTTCTAATCCACTTAGCAACAATTTTAGCTTTCTTAGTGGTCTTTGGTACATGTGCTCTACTATTTCTAGGATCATGCAAATCAATATTTTCTTTCCTAGAAACATGCATCTTGGCTCTATTCTTTCTCTTTTCAATCATGCTTTGTTTTCTACACATTTTAATATATTGAAAGCAATTTGGTCTAATATGACCATCACAACCACAAAAGTGACAAATAGGAATGAAAAAAGGAATCATACCTCGCATTTGAGTACGTCCATGTCTTTGTGGATAAGTGGGTTCAATCCATCTTCGTTGTTGAACCGGTCTTGGTTGCTTCCAAGCTTGAGGCTGCATGATTGGTCTCTTTCCTTTGTGAGCCAATATTGGAGGAGTGTTGGCTTGAGGAACCTTAGGAGGTTGAGCTTGAGATTTCCTTCTTGGCCCCATTTTCACTTGTGCATTAGAACTTTGTCCTATTTCTAACTTCTTCCTAGGAGGTTGCACAAATGAAGTTTCTTCATTCTTCAAGCTCTTGACAAACACGGTCTTGTTAGAGGTTGAGATTTTCTTGCCATCTTCATACCCAAGACCTCTCTTGTCACTTGGACTCTTTCCAACACCAAGTAAATGATCAAGCTTCTTGGTGCTAGAATCTATCCTAGCCAAGGACCCTTTAGCTTCTACAAGTTCCCTCTTCAAGCCTTCTTCACTTCTCTTGGACAAGTCTAACTCCTCAATTAGCTTATCCTCTCTCCTCTTCAATCTTTCCACTTGTTCACTTAAGTGGTCATTGTGAGCCGAAAGTTCAAGGTTTTCTTCTCTCAACCTCTCAATCTTTCTTGTGCTTTTAAGTGCTAAATCATTGAACTAGGCATGGTATTTAGCAAGCACCTTTTACTCCACAAACTTCTTCTTGGAACTAAAAGAGGAGTCACTTTCTTCTTCACTAGAGTCAATTTCCTCTTGACTCAAATCTTCCTTTTCACTAGCACTTTTGCTCTTGTGAGAAGATGCAAAAGCTAGGAAGTTAGCCATGAGCTCTTCCTCACTTGAAGACTCATCTTCCTCATTTGAGTCATCACTACTCCCACTCTATGTGGCGGCCATCACTTTACCCTTCTTCCTCTCATTGTGATTTGCACATTCGGGGGCAAAGTGACCAATCCCACCACATTCAAAGCATCGAACCCCTTTCCTTTCGGTCCTCTCTTGTCTAGGCTCAAACTTCTTGAAGGAATTCTTTTTCTTCAAATCTTGTCCTCTTGACCCAAATCCCTTCTTCTTCTTGAACCCCATAACCTTGTTGAACCTTTTCACAAATAAGGCAAGGTCTTCATCCGATTCATGCTTTGCCTCCTTTGCATCCTTAGATGCTTTCAAAGCTATTCCTTTAGACTTCTTAGGAGGAGTAGTGGTGCTAGGAACCTTCCTAGACTCATATGCAAGGAGATGCCCAATTACTTCACTTGGCTTCATATCCATGTAGCCACTATTTTCTTCTATGGCCGTCACCTTTGATTCAAACCTATCGAGGAGAGATCTCATAATTTTTTGCTTGACTCTCCTATCCGAATACGGGTCTCCGAGTTGATGGCTTTGATTTACTATGTCCATCAATTTGATTTCGAAGTCGTTGAAGCATTCATCCTCTCCCATCCTAAGTAACTCAAATTGGGTTTGGAGGACTTGAAGCTTGGACTCCTTCACCACCTCGGTTCCCTCATGTGAAACTTGAAGGATGTCCCATGCCACTTTGGCAATCTGAGTATTCTGAATAAGCTTGTACTGATTCTCATCCATTGCACACATAATGGCATGCATCGCCTTACTATTCCACTTTGAAGCCTCAAACTCTTGCGCGTTCCATTGCGCCTTAGGCTTCAAAACATCTTGTCCTCCACCCGTGGGAGTCATCATAGGGAGATCATATCCGTCTTCCACCGCCATCCATGCACGGTCATGAATTTGGCATATGTAGGATTCCATCTTCCCTTTCCATTGGGAATAGTTCAAACCGGTAAGAAGTGGAGGCCTTGTGCTAGAAGCTCCTTCGTGGCCACCACCATTTCCACCGTTTCCACTCATAGTGTTTATGAATGAATGAAATGAATGCAAATGTATGAATAATCAAAAATCACACAAAATGCAAAACACACCAAAATAAAGCAAGGATCACCTATGTATGTCTAGGAACCCGCTCTGATACCAATTGAAACTAAATATACCACGGTGTGTCTAAAGCTATCTAGAGGGGGGGTGAATAGATTTTACGCTTTTTACCCAATTTTTCGTGTTAGTCAAAATTACGAAATTACCCTCAAGATAATATAAACAAGCAAGTGTAATATGGTGCGGAAATTAAATTAACACTTGAATTTTTACGTGGAAACCCTCACGGGAAAAACCACGGGCTATGTAAGTAAGCCACACTCGAACCTCGAATCCACTAAATGTGCAAACGATTACAACCTAATCCCGGAAGTAATCACACATCTACCTAATCCCGGTATGAGTGAACCTAGTCCAATTTGCTTGCGATCTAAGCAACCTAATCCCGATTGCTACACACAAGACTTAGCTTCTCTTGAAGAGAATACAACCCTAAGTGAATATATGAAAATATCCAAAATGCAACACAGAGCAAGGGAAACCCTATATGCTTATCTAAGATGATTAATATGCAATTAAGAACAATCCTAGATATCAAAACTAAATGACATGTCAAATAGTTAAGCTAATCAATATCAAGTACAAAACCTAATATGCTAGCACAATACAACTTCTGAAACATACATCATACTAATCTCAATTTTGTATCTAAAGCATACAAAATAACAATTAAGTAATTAATTGAGATTGCTAGATAAAATAAACACAAAATATGTAAGATATTAGTGAAAAGCTTACCAAGCAAAGTATGATGAAGATTCCATGCTAGATGACATCTAGATGATCTAAGATGATGCTAGATGATGATTGATGATCATGAAATTGTGTTTGAGTAATTAAAAATGAGTTCTTTGTGTATTTTTCTTCTCTTGAAAAATATCCTAAGTATGAAGCATGAATAAGAACTCTTCTAAGTGACCTAAAATCAAGTTAGCATATATATAGAGGCCATAAGTGAAGTGAGGTCGTTTTGAAAACTCGCCAGAAAACTACTCTGTGCGCTGGTGGACCTGCGCTGGTGGACCAGCGCTGGACGTCAGGCGCTGCCACCAGCGCCAGTCCAACGGCGCCATACTGGGCGATTGGCGCTGGTCCACACCAGCGCACGACCAGCGGCGCGCCACTGGGCGATTTGCGCCGGTGAGCAGCGCTGGTCGACCGGCGCTGGTGGACCAGCGCACAGCCCCAAAAATTGCATCCCACATGCAATCATGCAAGGGGTACAAAGTCAAACAAGATGCATCCTAAAAGCCTAAATGCTATGATGTTTTCAACACAAGATGCAGTCATAAAAATAAGCAAGAAGAGATGTAAATAATCATTTATGCACAACAAAAAGAAACACAACATACAAAGATTAAACATATGCATGAGTTGTGAGTGTGTGCAACTATCTCTTCAAGACAAGAAAGCACTTAGAATATTACCTTTGGTGCTTGTCAATAATGAGGTCTTCAAAGGGCCTAATGCACTAATACCAACATCTAAACTACCCTTACAAAGAATCCCCATTTATGGTTTGATCACGAAATAAGCCAATTAAAAACAACGGGAATCCTTACATCTATAAATGAAGTCCTCTATCGATTAACAAATGAATATCACCAAACTATCGAGGATAGACTATGCGATATAATCGTACTCATTGATAACTCAAATGATATCACTTGCAACCATAAGTCCATCATTTATCTCAAGATTAAGATAGACTCTCCGATTGTCCTGATAATGAAAAGACTATTATCTATTGACGGTTATAGATAAAGTATTTCATTGTGATCCAGTTCAATGCACCCAGTGCACTAGATTCTTTTGCTCGAAGACACTCCGATGATTTTAGACTCATCATATCTCATTTGATCCTACTCAAATGCTAGCAAAAGAATTCCACAACTTTAACAAGATAAAGGTGCCCAACCTTTAACTTAAGTTGTGAACATTATTCAACACTAACTAAAGAATTGTGTCTACCACATACATATCCAGATGTACGAACAATTCTTCTTTTCTCATAGTCTTTAGACCTTATGATTATTTACTTTGACAATTATAATATTAAACTATAAATACTATACGATTTGTTAAACCAGAAATCACTTTATTAATATGAAAAAGATTGTTAATTACAACATTACACTCTTGCTATTGAGCATAATCCTAACAATCTCCCACTTGCGCTATAGAAAATGTGTCATATCTCTCAAGCCCATGTTCTCTAGATGCCCATCGAAGCTCTTCTGAGGTAGAGCCTTTGTGAAGGGATCCGCTAGATTTTCTGCTGACGCGATTTTGGTAATCGTCACGTCACCTCTTTGAACAGTCTCCCTTAAAAGATGATACTTTCTTTCAATGTGTTTACCTCTCTTGTGACTTCTTGGTTCTTTCGAATTAGCCACTGCTCCACTGTTGTCACAGTAGATAGTGATCTGCTTATTCGCACTAGGAACCACTTCCAAGTCAATCAAGAATTGGCGGAGCCAAACAGCCTCTTTGGCAGCCTCGCATGCAGCAACATACTCAGCTTCCATGGTGGAATCAGCAATACAAGATTGCTTGATACTCCTCCATATAACTGCTCCTCCTCCAATAGTAAACATAGCCCCTGATGTGGATTTTCTGGAGTCAGAATCTGATCGGAAATCAGAATCTGTATACCCAACGGGAACCAAATCCCCTCTAGAGTATACAATCATATTATCTCTCGTTCTCTTGAGATACTTGAAAATATGCTTGACTGCCGTCCAGTGATCAGGACCAGGTTTTGATTGAAACCTGCTAACTATGCCAACAGCAAAACAAATATCTGGTTTAGTACAGAGCATTGCATACATGAGACTTCCAACTGCCGAGGCATATGGAACTCTACTCATGAATTGCTCTTCATTCTCATTCTTAGGAACTTGTTCCTTAGAAAGCTTGATTCCATGTCTGAAAGGTAACATACCTTTCTTGGAATCCTGCATGGAAAACCTAGACAAGATCTTGTCTATGTATGAAGCTTGGGATAATGCAATCGTTCTATTCTTTCTATCCCTTATTACTTGGATACCTAGAATAAAACTTGCTTCTCCTAAGTCCTTCATATCAAATTGTTTTGCTAACCATTCTTTTACTGATGTCAATACACCTACATCGTTTCCAATGAGTAGTATATCATCAACATAAAGAATCAGGAAAACCAACTTGTCGCCTTTAATCCTTTTGTATACACAAGGTTCGTCAGGATTCTGAATAAATCCAAAACCTTTGACAGCTTGATCAAACCTTATGTTCCAGGATCTGGATGCTTGCTTTAATCCATATATGGATTTCTGCAACTTGCATACCTTATCCATTTGGCCCTTTTCAATGAATCCCTCTGGTTGCATCATGTAGATGCTTTCGTCAAGACTTCCATTTAGGAAAGCTGTCTTGACGTCCATTTGCCAAATCTCTAGATCTAAAGATGCTGCAATGGATAAGAGTATCCTAATGGATTTAACCATGGTTATAGGAGAGAAGGTTTCCTCGTAATCGATACCTTCTTTCTGTGTATACCCTTTAGCTACCAATCTAGCTTTAAAGGTTTCCACCTTTCCATCCATACCTCTTCTCCTCTTGTATACCCACTTGCACCCAATGGGTTTTATCCCTTTAGGCAAGTCTACAAGAGACCAGACTTTGTTATCGAACATAGATTCAATCTCGGATTGCATTGCCTTTTGCCAATGGCGACTATCAACATCCTCCATAGCTTCCTTGTACGTATAGGGATCATCGTCGTCCGGGAGATTCTCCACTGATTCTCCCAGACCGATGTATCTTTCGGGTTGTGTTCTAACCCTCCCACTACAACGAGGAATGGTAGGTTGTTGATCTTGTGTTGGATTGGAACTTACAATTGGGTTAGGTTGTGTAACCTCTCGTGGAATTGTATCTCCTAACATCTCATTCAGGACAATTCTACTTCTAGGCACAAAATCATTCATATAGTCCTTTTCCAGAAATTTAGCATTTGTCGAAACAAATACTTTAAGATCTAAAGGACTATAGAAATAATATCCTTTAGTTTCTTTTGGATACCCTACAAATATACATGTTTCTGAACGGGACTCCATCTTTTCTGTCTTTCCTTTTAACACATGCGCAGGACAACCAAATATCCTTAAGTGTTGTAAACTAGGCTTGCGCCCAGTCCACAACTCATGCGGTGTTTTAGGAACAGACTTAGATGGTACATCGTTTAGAATGTATATAGCAGTTTGTAAAGCATATCCCCAAAAAGAAATAGGAAATGTTGAATAACTCAACATAGACCTAACCATATCCAAAAGAGTTCTATTTCTCCTTTCTGCTACCCCATTCTGTTGAGGTGTTTCTGGTGCAGAAAACTGAGAAACTATCCCATTATCAATAAGATATTGCTGAAACTCACCAGATAGATATTCTCCACCACGATCAGATCTTAAGATTTTTATGTGTTTCTCAAGCTGATTTTCCACTTCAGCTTTGAATGCTTTGAACATGTCAAAAGCATCCGACTTATGTCGCATGAGATACACATAACCAAATCTCGAGCAATCATCTGTGAAGGTGATGAAGTACTCATATCCACCTCTAGCTTGAATGCTCATAGGTCCACATACATCAGTGTGTATCAATCCTAAACATTCAGTGGCTCTTTCACCTTTGGTAGAGAACGTCCTTTTGGTCATTTTACCTTCCAAACAAGATTCACAAGTTGGTAGATCATCAACCTTTAAGTCACTCAAAGGTCCGTCACATACCAATCTTTTAATCTAATTAAGGTTAATATGACCTAAGCGTAAATGCCAAAGGTAGGTTTCATCTGTTGATAATTTTACTCTTTTATGATTAGGTTCCGTTAATTCTGTGTCTAACGAGTGAGAGATATTTCTATGCAAAAAGTATAGACCGTTTTCCAATGTACCTTGGCAAATAATTTTGTCATTCTTACTAATAATAAAAACTTTATTAAAAGTAACCGAATATCCAAATTTATTCAAACAAGAAACTGAAATTAAATTCCTCTTGAATTGAGGTACATAATAAACGTCTATCAAATCTAAATGCCTTCTAGAATCCAAATAAACTCTAATATCTCCCACTGCACTTGCAGATACTAACGTTCCGTTGCCCAAGCGCAAATTGATTTCATTCTTACTCAGCCTTCTCCTTTCTTGGAACCCCTGCAAGGAATAACAAACATGATTAGTGGCTCCTGAGTCTATGATCCAAGAATCTGTAGAATCAGCCAAAAAACATGCTTCAAGATAATTCACATTACCTTCTTCCTTCTTATTCTGGGACTTTGGGCAATTTCTCTTCCAATGTCCCTTTTCACCACAAAGGAAGCATTTCCCTTTGATCTTGGTTACTTTCTTGGTCTCCTTCTTGGTAGGCCCAAGTTGCTTTTTCTTCTGTTGTTTCTTGACCTTTTGACGGGCCTTAACAGTAGCAACTTTACCAACCATATGAATCTCTTAACCCTTGCCTTTCACAAGGATCTTTTCAGCACTTTGAACATCTTGCATCAGGCCTTGTAAGGTGTATTCCTTTTTGTTCAAAGTGTAGTCCAATTTGAACTGATCAAAGGAATCTGACAATGAATTGACAACCATATCAATTTTTGTCTCACCATCTATCTCAGCGCCATGCAGTTCAGCAATGTTGAGATGTGCTATGACTTTCATCATGTGATCCTTCACAGCCTGTCCAGGTTTCATCCTAAGATTCATAAAAGCAGTCACTGCCTCTCTCTTAGTCGTCCTGGACTTCATAGCAAACATCTCCTCTAGAGACATCATTATATCAGCAGCGGACTCCATTCCTTCATGCTGCTGTTGCAACACGTCGGAGATAGTGGCCATAATGTAACATTTGGCCATATCATCTGAAGTCTTCCACTGCTCATACTCATCTCTATACATTATGCTAGATTCATTATTAGGAGCAGGTGGTTTAGGAGTAGTTAGAACAAACTTATGTTTTTCACTTTGCAGCAACAACCCAATTTTCCTTTTCCATGTGACATAATTATCTCCAGTTAAAGTGTTGTCTTTCAGGATGTTTATAAGTGATGGGGTCATGATTTCTAAATAAAACAAAACATATATAAGTAAATAATCATGATAAAGCACTTTTAAATATTTATCTTGAATTAAATAAATAACTCAATCATAAAATTCAACGGTGATCCAACACCCATAAATGTTGCGCCTCCTTTGGGAGTTCGCACCATTTACTAGTTAGACTAGGTCCCACCTAATTGTTAACATAACAACCAGCGTTTCAAATTTTAGCCTTGCAATTTTATTGACAAGAACTCTTGGGAGGATATCAATAAAATTACATTGAGTGTGTTACCAAGATATCGACCCTCAATTTTCTCTCACGAAAATCCCTCCTTGGGGAGTAGATCTCGTTTGAGTCCATTGTCTAGTCTATCCTTGTAAGGAAGTATATTGCTAAATTCCATTCATGGACGCCCCTTGGGGGGATTATCAATAAATAATAAAGCTCAACTAACCTTGGAGGCCATAGGTGTTACAAAAACACCTTCTCCCACTCAATTATTTAAGGTGTGTGATTAAATCCCAAAGAATGATTTACCAAGTTATCTAGATGCCAATTTAGATACCTAAATCATTCAATGCATGTTCATACCAAAAGAGATATATGAGTGGCACTCCTATTCTATATGTCATGTTATCATACAATAACAAATATTGTAATATTTAAGCATAAATTAAATAGCAACAATTTTGGCCCATCCTAGAAAAACAAGTAAATTACAATTGTTTAGGAATACAAGATCTTCAAGTGGCCCATCAACCATACGCTCATCCTTCGGCCCACTCCCCTGGGCGTGCACAGCCCACAACCCCACAAAGGGGCTGCCATGCGCAGCCCATAAGGCCACACAAGGCTGCCATGCGCAGCCCACCAAGGTTTGGGCTTGCCATGCACAGCCCAATCCACTCCTAGGGTGCGCACGGTGCTCATTCTCGGTTCCGGTTGCTTCGTTTTTCTTCGTGTCTTCGAATCTTCAATATCCGAATACAGTACAACAGTATAAATAATAAAATACTGCAGTATAAATTTTTTTTTTTTTTTTTTTTATACACTGCAATACTTTTACATATAAAAACTGCACTAAAAAATTAAACAAAAAAACTGCAGTAGTTAAAAAAATACTGCACCTATATTAAAAAAAAATATAAAACCTAGCAACTACCAAGAAGGAATTATGGCGATGATAGACCACCCTTCTTGTTACAATTCCATAACAAAAATACATTGAAAATCTAGGACCAAAATCGAGCAACAACAATCCACATAAAACATATATAAATCCATACATCACATGTAATTATATATGCGAATACCTAGAGTGCCATCTCTTTCTAAACATGCATAATCACAATAAAAAGAAATCGATCCACGTATATCTACGTTAATTAATTAAAAGGGTTCAACCTAGGCTCTGATACCAATTGTAGGGAAAAATACCAAGAAGTACACGCAGCGGAAGCGAGACTAAAAAAATAGATTTAGTGACTTTTAAAAAATTTTCCTTTTATGAACCTTAAACCCTTTAATCAATTAAACATATATATTATCTAACAAAAGAATAATACCTTTTGTCGCGTGATCTGATTGACTTACGTCGATGGTAATCCGCAAGATCTTCAATCCTAGCACGAACGTGGATCACCTAGGAGCGTGGTCTCCCTTTTCTTTGAATTGCAAACATGTGAATGGACAAACAAACTTTTCTTTTCTTTGTTAGTCACAAAAACAATCAAAAGAATGACTAAGATTATTCCGGTCACTTTTGAGTTCTCAATCTAGTGATCGAAACTCGCGTGAACCTAAATCGATGTCGTACACACAAGCTTATTGATGAACAAGCAATTAGTGTACCATCAAAGAATAATCTAACACTCTTTTATGTTTTAGTAGAATAAAATCTTTCTATGAATTGAGAAGAAGAAGAAAAAAATAGAATCTCAAGCACCAAGCCTTAGAGTGGCCGAATTCTATAAGTGTGTATATATAGGTTGCCAAACTTTCTTCTCTTCTTTCTTTTAGGGTTGCCGAATTCTCTACCCTAAATGGACTAGGGTTGCCGCAACATACAAGCTTAAAAGAGTTTGTGTTGCACCCTATTTCCCATCTAGTTTAAGACTTCAAACCCTAATTTAATTCATAAATCTTTTATTCTTTTATTTGACTAAATAAAAAAAAACTTCTTATTTGATTAAATAAATAAAACTAATTATTGATTTCCTTATCAAACAAGTCTTTTACTTTTACTTTTAGGAAATATATTTCCTGATCATAAAAGATTTGTTTCTTAATTAAACAATAAGTAAATAAATTAATTAATTCTTATTTAATTAAAACAATGAAACAAAATAATATATTAGGTTAAAATTAACCCTTGCCGCCCCACTTAGAATAAATGGGCCAAATATTATTTTCTTATTTCATTTAATCCATTGGACTTTAAATAAAAAGCCCACATGTGAACCAGACCCATTCTTACTAAAAGAAACAAGCCCACATGCCTTTCATTAATATATTAATATAATTGAGCAGCCCATTACTAAAATAATGTGCAAATTATATTCTTAATATATTAAATGCAATTCTAGATGGACCTTTAAATTGGTCCGGTAGAATATATCAAGTGATCCATGCAAGTCCGTGTGGATTGGGGATCTTGGCGGGCCATCTAAATTTAAGCTTCAATAGACATAACCTAATCACAATCAACAAATGATTCACTTAGGTCCGATCCATTAATTTTAACTCATTCCACTAAAGAGCTAAAACTGAACTCTTAAATAAAGATAGAAAAGGAAGATGCTCCTCATTCATACCCTAGACAATCATATTGGAGATAGTGTATCCTCGTGATTAATATCAGTAATCGCCAAGAGTTCATAGACCGCCTATAAGTCTCCAAGTTACCATATTTACTCATATGACCACGTTTTGAACTTGGATATTTTGACTTGTCCAAAAGCCATATTTTCAATAGACATTATCGAAAACTCAACGTTGAGATTTAATATCCAATTACCTCAAAACATCCATATGATGATATTATACTCTCATTTAATTAAATGGAGCCACGATGTCCATATCTATAAATGAAGTCATCTATCGATTAACAAATGAATATCACCAAACTATCGAGGATAGACTATGCGATATAATCGTACTCATTGATAACTCAAATGATATCACTTGCAACCATAAGTCCATCATTTATCTCAAGATTAAGATAGACTCTCCGATTGTCCTGATAATGAAAAGACTATTATCTATTGACGGTTATAGATAAAGTATTTCATTGTGATCCAGTTCAATGCACCCAGTGCACTAGATCCTTTTGCTCGAAGACACTCCGATGATTTTAGACTCATCATATCTCATTTGATCCCACTCAAATGCTAGCAAAAGAATTCTACAACTTTAACAAGATAAAGGTGCCCAACCTTTAACTTAAGTTGTGAACATTATTCAAGACTAACTAAAGAATTGTGTCTACCACATACATATCCAGATGTACGAACAATTCTTCTTTTCTCATAGTCTTTAGACCTTATGATTATTTACTTTGACAATTATAATATTAAACTATAAATGCTATACGATTTGTTAAACCAGAAATCACTTTATTAATATGAAAAAGATTGTTAATTACAACATTACACTCTTGCTATTGAGCATAATCCTAACAGCTTATTGGGCGCTAAACGAGGTGCATGCAGGGGACTGTGGCAACCATGTATCAGGAGAGACCCTGGCCTACCAAGTTCTCCGAATGGGTTACTACCGGCCTACTCTTCACCAGGACGCCAAGAAATTTGTGCAATCTTGTGAACCTTGTCAAATGACAGCAAACCTTTATCACCTACCTCCAAAAAGGCTCACTTCAATCAACACACCTTACCCATTTGCTATCCAGGGACTGGACCTGATCGGGCCACTTCCTACTACGCCCGGTCAAGCCAAGCACGCTGTAGTAAACATAAACTACTTTACTCGGTGGGTGGAAGCAAAGTCCCTAGTCCAGATAACTAGAGCAAACACCATAAGTTTCGTCAAGGAAAGCATTGTCTGTAGGTTCGGTACTCCGATGGCCATAATCACTGATCTGGGTTAACAATTCAATAATGCCAACTTCAGGTATTTCTATGAAGAGCGGGATATCGACCTTTATTTTGCCTTGGTAGCCCATCCTCAAGCTAATGGACTGGTGGAAGCAACCAATAAAACCATTAAGAAGCTCCTAAAGAAGAAGCTCCAACAAAAGAAAGGGAAGTGGGTTGACGAGCTCTCAAACGTACTGTGGGCATATCAGACCACCAAGAAGATTGCTACTAAGGAAACCCCATACTCACTGGCTTTTGGGACAGAAGCAGTTTCGTCTATCGAGCACAAGCTGACATCTTTCAGGGTCCAACACTTTGAGTTAGAGGATAATGAAACAAAATTGAGAGTCAGTCTAGACCTTCTCGAGGAGAAACAAGACAGGGCTACAGAACGGGTATCGGCCTACCAGAGCAAGATAGCTTGTTGTTTCAATAGAAAGGTAAAGACTTGAAACTTTAAAGAAGGGGACTTGGTTCTTAAGAAGGTGACCCAGAATACCCGGAAGAGGTCTGACGGGGTACTAGCTCCCAACTAAGAAGGTCCCTACCTCATAAAGATAGTGGTTCGTGTTAGGATTCCCGTTGTTTTTAATTGGCTTATTTCGTGATCAAACCACATGTGGGGATGCTTTGTAAGGGTAGCTTAGATGTTGTTGTTATTGCTTAGGCCCTTTTGAAGACCTCACTATTGACAAGCACCAAAGGTAATATTCTAAGTGCTTACTTGTCTTGAAGAGATAGATGCACACACTCACAACTCATGCACATGTTTAATCCTTATATGTTGTGTGTCTTTTATGTGTGCCTTAATGTTCATGAACATCTCTTCTTGCATGTTAGTTTGATTGCATCTTGCATATCCAATTGCCTTGTCATGCTTAGACTTAGGATTGCATTTTTGCATTGGGCGCCCCCAAAAGCGCTGTTCAGAAGCGCTGTACGAACAGCGCCCATTGAGCGCTGTTCAGACCTGATCGATTTAATCGGTCGCTGTTGGGTCGCTGTTGGGGCGCTGTACGTGGCGCTGTACAAAGCGCTGTACGAACAGCGCCACTCTGTTTCCTCGTGAAAACAGAGCAAGGGCGCTGTACAGGCGCTGTACAAGGGCGCCCTACGTACAGCGCCCATGGCAAATAGTGGGCAAACTTATCAAAACAACCACACTTTGTTTTGGCCCCCTATATATATGCCACTTTGACTTTAGGTCAATTACAAGAGTTCATATTCAGATTTCATACTTAGGATATTTTTCAAAGAGAAGAAAAATTCCAAGAACTCATTTTTAATTACTCAAACACCTTTTCCATGATCATCAATCATCATCTAGCATCATCTTAGATCATCTAGATGACATCTTGCATGGATTCTTCATCATACTTTGCTTGGTAAGCTTTTCACTAATATCTTACATATTTTGTGTTTCTCTTATCTAGCAATCTCAATTTAATTACTTGTATGTGATTTTATATTTGTTGAATACAAGATTGAGATTAGTATGATGTATGTTTGAGAAGTTGTATTGTGCTAGCATATTAGGTTTTTGTGCTTGATATTGATTAGCTAAACTAATTGACATGTCATTTAGTTTTGATATCTAGGATTGCTCTTAATTGCATATTAATCATCTTAGATAAGCATATAGGGTTTCCCTTGCTCTATGTTGCATTTTGGATATTTTCATATATTCACTTAGGGTTGTATTCTCTTCAAGAGAAGCTAAGTCTTGTGTGTAGCAATCGGGATTAGGTTGCTTAGATCGCAAGCAAATTGGACTAGGTTCACTCATACCGGGATTAGGTAGGTGTGTGATTACTTCCGGGATTAGGTTGTAATCGTTTGCACATTTAGTGGATTCGAGGTTCGAGTGTGGCTTACTTACATAGCCCGTGGTTTTTCCCGTGAGGGTTTCCACGTAAAAATTCAAGTGTTATTTTAATTTCCGCACCATATTACACTTGCTTGTTTATATTATCTTGAGGGTAATTTCGTAATTTTGACTAACACGAAAAATTGGGTAAAAAGCGTAAAATCTATTCACCCCCCCTCTAGATAGCTTTATACACACCGTGGTATATTTAGTTTCAGTTCGAAAGGGGGCCTACAAACTGGAAGATATGGATAGCTACCCGGTGGATCACACCTGGAATGCCGATCACCTTAAGAGATTTTACCCTTAGAGTTTGAAGAAGAATTTATCTTGGTTGGTATACTTCTGAGTATGTACCCTGATTTTTTTTTTGCTTTGTATTTGCTTCTTGAGAAATTCAATAAAGTTAGTTTTGTTCTCCTACATGATTCTCTTGAGTTCGCCTTGCAAATTTCGCAATTTTTGATCGCCTCAAGGCCAAGAAAGGCCACATGGCATTCCTACTGCCTTGGTCGGGGTATACCCTTCTCTAGGAAGGATCTGGTGCATAAATGCCTAAGCGGCGTAGCTGCCTACCAGACTCAACATCCTCAAGACCAGGATAACCTAAATGGACTTCCTGAAGCCTCGGACGGGGAATACCCCTCTCTAAGAAAAATCTGGTGCTAAAATGGCCTTAGTTGCCTACTAGGATAGATCACCAAAGGATCAAGATACCTTATCAGGATACTTGATACCTTACTTCACCATATCTACACATAAAAAGCTGATGCTAAAGTGGCCTTAGTTGCCTACCAGGACAGATCGCCAAAGAATCGAGATACCTGAAACAAATTATAGCACGGTGTGTAGAAAACTATCTAGAGGGGGGGTGAATAGATTTTAAACTTATTACCCAATTTTTCTTATTAAGTCAAAATTACGAAATTACCCATAAATAGATAAAGCAATAAATCAAGTATAAAATGAGGAAATTAAATAACACTTGATTTTTACGTGGAAACCCTCACGGGAAAAACCACGAGCTAGTAAGTAAGCCACACTCGAACCTCAAATCCACTAAATGTGTAAAACGATTACAACCTAATCCCGGAAGTAATCACACACCTACCTAATCCCGGTATGAGTGAACCTAGTCCAATTTGCTTGTGATCTAAGCAACCTAATCCCGGAAGCTACACACAAGACTTACTTTCTCAATGAAGAGAATAACACCCTAAGTGAATATATGAATATCCAAATGCAACATAGAGCAAGGGAAACCCTATGTGCTTATCTAAGATGATTAATATGCAATTAGAACAATCCTAGATATTAAAAACTAAATGACATGTCAAATAGTTTAGCTAATCAAGATTAAGCACAAAACCTAATTAGCTATCACAATACAACTTCTCAAACATACATCACACTAATCTCAATCTTGTATCAAAAGATATATGAAAATCATACAAGTAATAAAATGAGATTGCTTGTTAAGAAAAACACAAAATATGTAAGATATTAGTGAAAAGCTTACCAAGCAAAGTATGATGAAGAATCCATGTAAGATGACATCTAGAAGATCAAAGATGATGCTAGATGATGATTGATGATCATGAAAAAGTGTTTGAGTAATTAAAAATGAGTTCTTGGAATTTTTCTTCTCTTTGAAAAATATCCTAAGTATGAAATCTGAATATGAACTCTCTTGATTGACCTAAAGTCAAAGTGGCATATATATAGGAGGCCAAACCAAAGTGTGGTCATTTTGATAAGTTTGCCTCAAATTTGCCTTGGGCGCTATACGTAGAGCGCTTCTGTATAGCGCCTGTACAGCGCCCCAACTTTGTTCTCTCGAGAAAATAGAGTGGCGCTGTACGTAGAGCACTTTGTACAGCGACCCAACAGCGACCGATTAAAATTGATCAGGTCTGAACAGCGCTTAATGGGCGATGTTCGTTTAGCGCTTCTGTAGAGCGCTTTTGGGAGCGCCCAATGCAAACATGCAATCCTAATGCTAAGCATGACAAGGCAATTGGATATGCAAGATGCAATCAACATAACAAGCAAGAAGAGATGTTAAAGAACATTAAAGCACACAAATAAGACACACAACATACAAGGATTAAACATATGCATGAGATGTGAGTGTGTGCAACTATCTCTTCAAGACAAGTAAGCACATAGAAATTTACCTTCGGTTCTTAACAAGAATGAGGTCTTCAAAGGGCTTGAGCAATAACAACAACACCTAAGCTACCCTTACAAAGAATCCCCAACAAGTGGTTTGTCCACGAAATGAGCCAATCAACAAATGGGAACCTTACAATACCTTATCAGGATACTTGATACCTTACTTTGCCATTTCTACACATAAAAACTTGGTGCTAAAGTGGCCTTAGTTGCCTACCAAGACAAATCGCCAAAGGATCAAGATACCTTATTAGGATACTTGATACCTTACTTCGCTATATCTTCACAAAAAAGCCTGGTGCTACAGTGGCCTTAGTCACCTACCAGGACAGGACTCTAAAGAATCAGGTTACCTTCTTAGGATACCAGATACTTCATCCCACCAGGCATACATGTAAAAAGTTTCCATTATACAAAGTCTGCTAGGGTAACCATTCAGGGTTGGTTCAACATCGAGATTCCTTATGATGGGGGATTATAGAATATCCAAACTTGCAACATTTTAATCTAGATACCTAGGTAGCATTGGACTCCTACCTGGACCGATTTGCTTGAACCCAGGTTGTTCCATACTTGGTCAAATTTACTTGATCAGAATATTGCAAACTTACACCAAATCTTACAAGGGGACTATCATCCAAGAGTTATTTTCAAAAATAATGAAGGTAGGGAGTCCTCTAACCAAGCCAAGCAAGCTTGAGGCTAAGTACTGACAACTTTCCAAGTAAGTTTTATTTGGGTCATAAACAAGCATGCAAATATCATCTTATACTAGGATATATGTGTATACTATAAGCAAGGCAGTATAATTGCAAAAAGATAGAAATTTTCATTCATTCAATCAATCAGGGTGCCCAACCCCCTTTTCCGGGCTAAAAAAAATGAAAAATGAAAACGAAAACGAAAACAAAACGAAATGGAATGACAAAAAGCAAAGTCATGCATCCTGCTACCTTTCTCCTACTTGCCCCTCTTACCCTGTTCCCTCCACCTACTCAGCTACTTTGATCCCAGTAGTAGCCTAAACTTCCTCAGCCCCTGGCACCTTGGATTCAGTAGGAGCTTCAGCCTCATCCAATGACTCTACCACAATGGGATGCTCACAGTCCTATGCTTGATCATTTTTAGTAGTGGAAAGATCCTGTCCTCCCTTCTCAGCTGATTCTAACATGGCATTTGAGCCTTGATGTGGAGGAGGATTCGGGATGGTAGCAGCTTGAGAGGGACCCCCTAGTCACGATCAGCCTCTAAAAGCAAGGCAGCTCTAGCCATAATCTGGTCTCAGTGCCAACCAAGGGGTATTTTTAGGTCAAAAGGATGAGGAAACGCCTTGGCCACCTCATACGAAGCAGTGAAGTACCCATCCATGAAGGAGGAATCCACTCAGGATTCCAGGATACTCACAGAACCTTGCAGAAATTTGTTTTCATCCGGGAGAACAACCTTCTTTGCCTTAACAGTCTCCCTCTCAGCCCGGCGGCGTGTGGACTTGACAGTTTCTATGTCGTAAGCACATTTCATCCTCTCAAGCTCCACCAAGGCAGCCTGCCTTCCAAACTCAGACTCAGAGGTAGATTGGACCAGGGAAGTTACATTTTCTTCAGCCCGAGCTATATCATCTTTAGCTTCTGCCAGCTCCGCCTGAAGTGTGAGATTGGCCTCCTTCAGAGCCTTAACCTGATGCCCCATAGCCAATGCAAACTTAAAGCCCAACAAAAAGAAAGAAAGACAGTAAGTATCTCTAAAAGAGATCTATACCAAGCAAGCTAGAGGGTCAAGGCTCATACCTCGGCAAGCAGAGAAGCCCCATTGGTCACCAAGATATCAGTAGGTAGGGAGGACATTGGCTGCAAGCCCCCACTAGGACAAGCAACATTGAAATTGGAGATGATCTCCTCCTGGCTATGGTCCCGTGACCCCTACCCTAAAGAAAGATCGGTAGGAGGAGGGGCCTTGGTAGCAGCGGTTTTCTCTTTCTCCACCCTGGCTTGGCGCCTGACTGGTACAATTGGAGGAGGAGGAGGAGGAGAAGGAGGAGAAGAAGCCACTACTGCCAGTTTAGAAGCAATGACACTGGTAACCGGTTTCAGGATTGGAACTGGGGAGACCTTAGCCTTGGCAGCCCGTGCCAACATCTCGCTTAGAGACGGGCGTGCTACGACCTTAACAGGAGGACAGACAGGAAGAGGTGATGGCAACCCTGTAATAGCTAGAGGAGGGGTTGATGCAGAAGATTGGGACCCTGATGCAGCACTAACACCGGGAGGAAAAGGAACAAGAGAACGGGCCAGAAAGGAATCCGGGAATACCAACCCAAAAGAAGTAGGAGAAGATGATAGGAGGGGAGTAGCCGAAACTGCAAAAGAGAAGAACAGTTAGTACTATATACAAAAAAAGAAAAAAAAAGAAAAAAAAAAAGCATAAGGGAAGAGTCACCTACCCGAATCTGCGATGGATATCCACATATACCGCTCCAGCCGGGCACTTTCAAAGGCGTCACAAGTAGGATACTCAAAATTAGTGTAACTCCTATCCTGGATCCTCTTGAGAACCCCCCAGGATTCTACAGAAAGTACTCCCATGCTCCACTTGTGTTTTTCGATGAATTGGGTGGGGACCGGATACTTAGCTCCCCCTATATGCACCGAGTGGCCCTAGTCTCCTTCAACCACAACCCATTCATCCTTCCAGGTCTGGTTGTATTTCACGTTCGCCCCGGGTACAACGAACTTCATCTTATTCTTGGGCCTCAGGTAAAATTGGCCCCGGGGTACCAAGTTCACTACTTGGTAGATGTAGTGGATCTCATCGAAGCCGGGCTCCCTCAGCACGTCATCTTTTTCACACTGCTCTTTCCAGAGCACTAGGAACCCTATCAGGTTCTTCCAAAACCTAGGAGAGATTTGTAGGGGAGCCAACTCTAAAGCGACGAGGGCTCTACGAAGGGTAGGATGAAGAGGAAGCCTGACCCCACACTTGAACGCGGCTATGTGAATTAGTAGATGGCCTGAAGGAAGGGTGTGTACTACGTAGCCTCGATACGGGAGAGATAGGTTGATAGTATTTGGGATCCTATAAACCAACTTAAGACGAGCTAGGGTATCGAATGTACAAACCGAATCTAGGATGATCCGGCCATTATGAAAGGAGGACAGAGGTCAAACGAGAACTCCAGTAGAGTCTATAGCTGGAATGTTATCGTCCTCCTCCTTATCATCAGCATCCTTGTCATCCTCCTTGTCCACTATCTGAACCGGGTCTTCAGGTCTATTGTGGAAACCCGACCCGATTCGGTGATTTTTGCTAGAGCAACAGCGTTGAGATGGGGTGCCATCACCAGCAATGTTGCCCTTGTCCCGACCTCGTTTCCTCCCTTTGGTCATCAGGGAACTCTCCTCTGACTCCACCTGCTGTATGTTCAATAGGTCGTCGAGGCTATCATGAGGGTTTGGTGAAGTAGGTTGAGGATTTGTCAAAGCTAGAGGAGGGTCTTATGTAGAGGAAGGGAGTTTTGATGCAGACACCATTGTAGTGAAAGGATGATTCTTGAAGGAAGAAAGAAAGGAAGATTTTTGAAGAGAAGGTTTTTAATGGTTCTTATTTTTTTTGATACAAGTGAGCGTGAGCAAGTGAAGGAGAGAGTGGTGTATTTATAGACAGAGGTGGGCGGTTACCAGAATAGAAGAGGAAATATGGAGTAAAGACCGGAGACTTGTTCGAGGCGGTTTCGAGAAAATCTACGGAGCAATCATCATTTGACACGTGGACTGTGCATTAAATACCATCGTATCCAAGGAAGATTTTCTCTCTAGTAGTGGAAGCCAGCAAGACGAGAGTAGACAAGCGGACGGGATAGAAAATCCTTCAAGCGAACTAAGAATCCTGACTATAACCCTAGCAAGGTACCGATGTTCAAGTGAGGGGGGACTTCTGTTAACCGCCAAAAATGGCAAGGGTTCAAAGAAGAATTTTCCATCAACATTGGAGGATAAATCGAGATAGAAAGACATCAGAGAAGAGTATCCCGATACCCCACCACTCTACCAATTTACCGGGTACAGTCTTCTTCCAGACCAAATAGGGATCAAGAGTCCCTAAACCCAAAAAGTACCAGGAAACACAGAAGACGAAGTTCCCGAGACTCAACTACTATGAAATCCAATGCCCCGCTACCACGTAGAATCCAGTACCCCCGTTACCACGTAGAATCTAGTACCCCGCTACCGAGCATACCTAGTATCCCAATACATTGTTCATGTAAATGCCTCACTTTTGATTGGCGTATTTCGTTGACAAAATCACAATGGGGTTCAATTTGTAAGGGTAGCTTAGGATTGAAGAAATCCTCATCAAGTGCTGAAGGACCTCATTGTGGAATCAAGAGCTTCAAGGAAGGTAGATTCTTGACTTAACTCTAATTTGAAGAGATTTAGTTGCACACACACACTCTCAAGCATGCATGTGTGATAATTGCTTCTTATATGTTTGTATTACACCAATCACACTTGCACATTTTTCCTTGTATGTTTTTTTGAGAATGTGTGCAGTCTTCCTACGCTGGTTGTCCAGCGCAATCTTGGCAGAATATTGCCGCTGGACCTGTGCTGGTCTTCCTACGCTGGTCGTCCAGCACAATCGTGGCTGCACTGGTATTCCTACGCAGGTCGTCCAGCGCAGGACCAGTGCACATGACGAGAAGCTGGAGCATTTTTTCCAAAATGACACCATTTCATCTAGGGCTCCTATATAAGTATCATCTTCTTCCTAGCTCGTTTTTAAGAGCTTAAAAACTGAACCAAGTGAGAGAAACTTATATCCTAGAGAGAGAAGCTCCCAAGAACTCATCTTTACTCAACCAAACACTTACCCATGAGCATCTAGCATCTTCCTAACATCATTCAAGCATGGGTTTTGTTGTCTTTCTTGACTAGGTAATTTCTACATGTCCTAGAACCTCTTGTTTCATTCTTACGACATGTTTGCCTAGGTTTAGCATTTATTTGTTAATTAAATGCATGTCTCCTTACTTAATGTTGTTTCTAACATGTTTGAGACTTTGTTTATTGGTTGAGATGAGTTGTTTGTTAATAGCTAGTATTTAGGACCATTTTGCCCTATAGCTAAGTCTACATGATTTTCATTTAGACATTGATTGTAGGACTCATTGATTGCATTTTTTAATTGCATTTATTGTCCTTACAATGTTCATTAACAACTTAGGTTGATAGGTTTTTTGATTGACAATTCCTTGATTGCATTAGTTAATTGCATGTTTTTAGTTCTTGCCATGATTATTGACAACATGTGTTGAATTGGCTTTGTTTGTTGACAATTAGGTTGCTAGAATCTCTTTGCATCTAATTGAGTCTTCATGTATGTGCATGTAGGCATTGTTGATAACTAGAGTGTTGATTTGCATTATAACATCTAGTTAAGCATTTAGTGTAGCCTAGCATTATTTGCATTTTGGATATTGTCATATATTCACATAGGTTATTGATCTCTTCATTGAGAGTTAAGTCTTGTGACTATTGGTGTGTAGTGCTCAAGCAAATTGGACTAGGTTCACTTTTAAAGGCCTGCGGGTAGTAGTGGTGGGTTATAAATCGTGAGAGGTTGAGGTCAACCTAGGTTGTAAACACCATTGCAATTAGTGGATTCAAGGTTCGTGTATGGCGCACATAGCAGCTCGTGCTTTTTCCCTATTAAGGGTTTCCACGTAAAAATCAAGTGTTCTTTAATTTCCACAATTTTACTTGATTTTTATTGTTTGTTGAATTGGGTTAATAGTGATTAATTTTGGCTAATCGAAAAATTTGTAATAATCGATTAACAACCCATTCACACCCCCTCTAGGTTGTTTGGACACACGCGAGTATATATTTTCAATTGGTATTAGAGCGGGTTCTTAAACATACTTAGGAGATCCTTGCTTTTGCTCGTGTATCTTGCTTTTGTGTGTGATGATTGCTACATTCATTTGCATTCATTTGCATACATTCACCCAAACACTATGAGTGAATTTGGGACTAGAAAAGAGGGAGTGTCGAGCGTGAGGCCACCATTGCTCAAGGGTGACAATTACTCCTCGTGGAAGGGGAAGATGGAGTCTTATCTATCAGCGATAGATGATAGGGTATGGATGGTGATTGAGGATGGATTCACACCTCCAACCGTGACCATGCCCGTGCCCGTGCCCAAGCCCAAGGCTCAATGGATTATCGAAGAGTTTGAAGCTTCAAAGTGGAACAACAAGGCCATGCATGCCTTGCTTAGTGCAATGGATGAGAGTCAATATAAACTCATCCAAATCACCAAAAATGCACATGAAGCTTGGAAAATCTTGGAGACGGCACATGAGGGAACCGAAGTGGTGAAAGACTCCAAACTCCAAGTGCTCCAAACCTTATTTGAGACTATTAGGATGGAGGAGCATGAGTGCTTAAATGACTTCCAAGTGAAGTTGATTGACATCGTCAATCAAAGCCATCAACTAGGTGACCCATACTCGGATAGGAGGATCAAGCAAAAGATCATGAGGTCACTACCTCCTAGATTTGAATCCAAGGTGACGGCACTTGAAGAAAATGTTGACTTTAAAAAGATGAGGCCGAGTGAAGTTATTGGAAGGCTTCTTGCCTATGAGTCAAGAAAGGCTCCTACCTCCTCATCTCCCAAGAAGCAAAAGGGAATAGCCTTGAAGACCTCTAAAGTTGAAAAGGAGAATGATGACTCGGATGAAGACGTGGCTCAAATGGTGATGAGATTCAATAAGTTCTTGAGGCTACAAAAGAATGATTCCAAGAAGGTTGATGAAATTTCCCTTAATGTAGTAGTGAAATATACCTAGAGGGGGGGTGAATAGGTATAGGCTCCAAATTCTTCCAATTAAAAATAATGCGGAAAATTACAAGGCAAAATGCACACTTGATAAGATTTAGCAAATGAATTGATTTCACTAAGACAAGAGTTAATCAATTTACAAGATGTGCAAACAATGTAATATATGGAAGATAAAAGAAAGTAAAGCAAAATTGAACACAATGATTTTAACATGGTAAAACCTCAATGAGGAAACATCCACGGGTTGATACCACAACCACCGGCGAAGCAATCCACTATGTGAAAAAAAGACTTACACACTCAAGCTATCACTCATGATATCCGCTCAAGCTATCAACTCCTAATCTACCCTCGGGCTAGTGAATCACCAAGCCTACTTCCTATCCGAGATGTGTCCTACACCTCTAGAAAGCAACTTCCTATCCAAGACGCTCACGTCTCTAGGAAGATTTCTTGCTTGCCTATCCGGATCCTCCCGACCCTAGACAAGACTTACTTGCTTGATTATCCGAGTCCTCCCGACTCTAATCTAGGCTCCCTTGCTCTATCCACAAAGCTTCACTCACTTTGCTAGAGACTTCAACCTAATGCAAGGCTATGATCTAAAGTGATGCAAATGATGCAAACACAAACAAATTAAGCTAGATGATTAATCAAGCAAATGTACATGTTCAATGATAGTCTAGAATATGATTTCAACACACAATCACAAAATTATCTAGAAATCAAGACATGCAAATCAATAAGAACAAAGGTATGAATATTCAATTTACCACACTAAAAACCTAGTTCTTAGATCATGAAATAAAACATAGAAAATAACATGAAGCACATCACACATATATTTTCTAGAATCAATTTCATGATAAATCAAGTTTAGCACATATATGTTCAAAACAAATCACAAAGCTAAAACTTAATTAACAAATGATCAAACAACCCTAGCAAGTGATCTGACATACTTCTCAACAAATTTCATCAATCAAATAGTAAGAATCAAAAGATGATCAAAGATGAAATCGAAAAAGAAGAAGTTGAAAATCAAACACTGACCACGTACTGAAAAGGCTTCAGCTGAGAACACTGGTGAAGTCAGCTGCCTTTAGAAATGCTTGGGGTTTGTAGCTCTCTTCGAGACCAACAATTTTGGTTTTTGAATCGATTGATTTTGAGTTCGTATGAGAGAGATATGATCAAAACAAGTAAACACAAAATTGTAGAATTCTGCAGAAAGTTTTCAAAGTGTTCTTCAAAAAATTCTATTAAGTGTGGAGGGAAGGAGGTTAGCTTAAAGGAGGGAAAAGGAGAGAATTTACGAGCGAATCACGTGCTGCCACATCACCACCCCGTGGGGGGTGCGTGGGGCCCACGGGAACAGAGGGCTACCTTGCCCGTGGGACCCACGGCCTCCCACACGGGCTGGCCAAGTGGCCACACGTGATTCCAACTCCTCTCGCGCGCTCCCTTGGTTCGTCGGCCCATATCTTGAGCATCCGACCTTCGATTTCAAATCCGTTTTCAGATTACAAACCGTGACTCCCTCGCGCACGACTACAACTACTCAAATTTGAAAAATGGTTGAGAAATCATCTCGGAATCCGATGATGAAGTCAACACAACAAATGAGAACGAAAAGTAGCATAGTCAACTTGTTTGGACTCGAAACCTTATGAATGAGTAACCGAAACGACTGGAACTCAATAAGGCATTAAATAAGAATATGTTCAAGTCCTAAACACAAAATACGGAAACAAATAAACACATATTCACAGAAGCATGCCATATCAAAGAGATAGTCACAAAGCATGCAATTTCACAATGTTTGTCAATACAAGATCAATGCATGAGCATGCTATGAAGTGTGTGAATGTGTTATACCAAATGTTTGAACCACGATGCAGGGACACACATGTATGAATTGTGTGTGTGTGCGCTAACGCCTTACAAGAGGATGGAAGTCAAGATTTACCTTTGACGTTTTTCACCTCTTGAAGACGACTTTTGCACTAGACGTTGCTCTTCACTCTTTAAGCTTCCTTTCTTCAAATAATGTCCTAAGCAACAACTAATACAATCATAGAGTGTTTTGCAATGGAATTAAGCCAATACAAATCATAAACTTTACAATCTCCCCCTTTGGCTATTCCATGGCAAAAGCACTCAACCTCACCATATAATGTTTCACTCATATAAACTCAAAATGATAGCATACTCTCAATCTCACATTACAAAGAAATTCCTAGACTAAAAAGTCTTCAAGTCTTCAAGAATTCCTCTTTCGGTCTTCAAAGTACCTATGAGAGAAAATAGCAACCAAAAAGAGATCTTCTCTAAAGAAGAATGGTGAATTATTTA
This sequence comes from Acer saccharum, assembly GCA_030490815.1. Taxonomy (NCBI): domain Eukaryota; kingdom Viridiplantae; phylum Streptophyta; class Magnoliopsida; order Sapindales; family Sapindaceae; genus Acer; species Acer saccharum. Next base: position 18,320,134 of record CM059871.1, read on the forward strand.
ACCAAACAACAAACATAGAAGATATCCCTTATCTCATACACAAATGCATTATCTCAAGTGAATAAAATATGTTCATATTAAAGCATTCCCTTAGTTTCCCAATTTCCAAGAACCAACTATCCTTAACATTGTCAAGAAAGAATTCTTTCTCCCCCTTAAGACAAGAATTCTCCCCCTTAAGACAAAGTCACAATTAAGCACTAAGAGGAATAAGATTCACACAATTGGAACAATTTCCACACAAGGTGTGAAGTATACAAAAACTCCCCAATATCAAACATGGTGAGGTATACATTTTCTCCCCCTTTTTGTCAAGGAATAGACAAGGGACACAAGAGACAAAGAACGAGATATTAAGCAAACAAATCATATAGAAAGCGAAGTTGAATAAACTAAAGCTCCCCCTTAACATATGCTCCACATATTATCAACAAGTAGATTTGTTCACAAGGGACATCACACAATCACACAATCAAGCAATAAGAGAAAATATTTCATAACTTGTCAAAGTCTATGAGAGAATCATAGATTTTCATTAATCGCTCAAAAATATTCTCACATTGCTAATGAATCAAGCACATAAGCAAAATGTGTGTGTGTGAATGCTTCTCAAATATATAGTAGGAGTAATTGTGATATCAACATGCAAACTCTATCCACACCTATCCATCTAAAGCCTTTCCAAAAATAGGTCAAACCGATATTCATCTGATTTTTTGCTTTTAAAAATGAATAGATATCAACATGTGAGCGTGTGTGTGCATGTGGCTCGTTTTTTCCCGTTTCTATTTGTCAACCCGAGCTTTTTCACAATTCTCAACTATACACCAATAAGCCTTTTATTTTTCATTTCTTTTAGGCTTAGAATCAAAGATTTTTTTTTTTAATGATTCATTTCAACAGTTCTTTGATTTTACTAACAAAAAAACATATATTTCTCATGGCGGCTTTCACTCATCACAATGGCGTAGCCCTTTCCTACATTGGGTGGCTTCACAACCAAGGTGTGTAGCCCTTTCCATGAAGGTGCTCGTTGATTACTATGTAGTGCCGAAGCAAAATGGATACATACCATAGGTCATCTATCATGTACTTAACAATAAACTTCTAGATGCATCCATTATCTACACATATTCAACCACATATACTCTAAAACTAAAACATACAAGAGAAGCATTAGTGCACTTTTCAAAAATAAGATTTTTAAGCTCAAGTGCATGATCTAAAAACAATAAAAGATACTTGTTAAAGATCATTACTTCTCAAGTGAGTAGCTCTTAAAGACAATGATATTCAATTAAGGTTTTGTTCATCAAGCCACTCACAATCACACAAAGACATCAATCAACACAAATCATGCCAATGGACATTCTAAGAGTTTTAAACCTCTCTTTGTCCAAGGGCTTAGTGAACAAGTCCGCAAGTTGATTTTTAGTAGGCAAATGCTCTAGAGTAACAATAGAATGTTCAACTAGATCTCTAATGAAATGATGCCTAATGTCTATGTGTTTTGTGCGGGAGTGTTGAACTGGATTTTTAGAGATGTTAATGGCACTTAAGTTATCACAATAAAGTGTCATTTTTCCTTTTTCTATCTCATAATCCTTAAGGATTTGTTTCATCCAAAGTAATTGTGTGCAAGCACTTCCGGCCGCAATGTATTCGGCTTCGGAAGAGGAAAGAGAAACCGAATTTTGTTTCTTACTTGACCAAGAAACCAAGTTATTACCAACATAAAAGCAACCACCCGATGTGCGTTTTCGGTCATCTATGTTTCCCGCCCAATTCGCATCACAATAGCCTACAAGGATATCATTGGTATCAAATGAATAGAATAGACCAAGACTATGAGTTCCTTTGATGTACCTAATGATCCTCTTGACGGCTTTTAAGTGAGATTCCTTGGGATTTGCTTGGAATCTAGCACACAAGCCAACACTAAAGCAAATAACGGGTCTACTAGCCGTTAGGTAAAGTAGACTACCTATCATGCTTCTATAAAGGCTTTGGTCAACACTTTTCCCTTTTTCATCTTTGTCAAGTTTTAAAGTGGTGCTCATGGGAGTTTCAAAATCTTTTCCATTTTCTAGGCCAAATCTCTTAACTAGATTTTTAGCATATTTAGATTGATTCAACATTATGCCCATGCTAGTTTGCTTTACTTGCATACCTAGAAAATAATTCAACTCACCCACCATACTCATTTCAAATTCACTTGACATAACACTAACAAATTCATCAACCTTGGTTTTATTAGTAGACCCAAAAACAATGTCATCAACATATATTTGTGCAACAAAAATATCATGATCATGATGTTTGATTAACAAAGTTCTATCAATGCCACCTCTCCTATATTGGTTGTCAATAAGATATTGAGTCAACCTATCATACCAAGCTCTTGGAGCTTGTTTAAGGCCATAGAGAGCCTTTTTCAATTTAAACACATGATTATGAGAGTGTGGGTTTACAAAACCCTTAGGTTGTTCAACATACACTTCTTCTTGAAGGTATCCATTGAGGAAAGCACTTTTGACATCCATTTGAAATAATTTGAACTTTTTAATGCAAGCAATGGACAACAAAAGTCTAATGGACTCAAGACGAGCAACCGGGGCAAACGTCTCATTAAAGTCAACACCCTCCACTTGAGTGTAACCTTGAGCCACTAGTCTAGCTTTATTCCTCACAATCTTGCCACTTTTATCGGTCTTATTCCTAAACACCCATTTAGTGCCAATTACATTTATATCTTTGGGTCTAGGAACTAAGGACCACACTTCATTCCTCTCAAATTGATTAAGTTCATCTTGCATAGCCCCAACCCAATATTCATCAACAATTGCTTCATTAATGTTTTTGGGTTCAATTTGAGAAGTGTAGCAAGCATAGGATATTTGGTTAGCAATTTTATTTCTTGTTCTAACCCCTTCATTTAAATCACCTATGATGTCTCCTTGATAGTGTAAGTTTCTAAGTCTTAGGTGAGAATGTTCAACAACTTGGTCATTTGTTGATTATCATTTAAAGCATTTTCCAACCCTTGACTTACAACTTCAATATGACTATCAATTTCATCATCTTGACTAGAAACACTACTAGCCACATCAATAGGTGTATTAGTGTCATTCAACATGTTTTCTTTAGGTTCATTGACACATTTATCATCACACAAATTAAGCATGCTAAGATCATCTATCTTCACATTGATAGACTCCATGATAGTCTTAGTAGTCAAGTTAAAGACTCTATATGCACGACTATTAATAGCATACCCAAGAAAGAGACCAACATCACTTTTTGCATCAAACTTTCCTAAGTGATCTCTATCATTCAAAATATAACATTTACTCCCAAAAGTGTGGAAGTAACTCACATTAGGCTTCTTGCCTTTCCAAAGCTCATAGGACGTTTGTTTTGTGCCGGGCCTTTTGAAAACACGATTTGACACATAACAAGCGGTATTGACCGCCTCGGCCCATAGGTTTCTAGGGACTTTCTTGCTATTGAGCACGACCCTAGCCATCTCTTGCAAGACACGGTTTTTCCTCTCAACAACACCATTTTGTTGAGGAGTTCTAGGTGCGGAGAACTCATGAGAAATCCCTAAACCATCACAAAACTCACTAAATTTTGTATTTTCAAATTCCGTCCCATGATCACTCCTAATGCGACATATTTTCTTGATATCAAGACCTTTTTCATTTTGAACTTGATTACAAAACTTTTTAAAGTAATCAAAATCCTCGGTCTTGTTTCTAAGAAAATAAACCCAAGTAAACCTAGAGAAGTCATCAACGCATACAAAATGTATTTTTTGCCATTAATGCTCTCGGTTTGAATTGGCCCCATTAGGTCCATATGCACAAGTTCTAAGGTCTCATGGTAGCTATGTAATAATTTTTCTTATGAGGCACTTTGGTTTGCTTACCTAATTGGCAAGGTTCACAAACCACCTCAAGCTTTTTACCAAGATTAGGAAGACCTCTAACAATGCCATGTTTTTCAAGCTTTTTCAAATCTTTAAAATTCATGTGACCCAAACGTTGATGCCACAAATCAAGCTTATTGCACTCATGTGCCATGTTGCATGTTAGAGGATCTATCTCAAGACAATAGCAATTGTCTATAGACCTTTTGACTCTTAGGACGACATCGCCCTTTTTATCAATTATAGTGCATACATCTTTGTTAAAGCTAACTTGTTTAAAAATTTTACACAAGTGAGTAATGCTTATCAAGTTAGCTTGTAACCCATCAACATACAAAGTATTACGAAGTTTAGGTAATCCAGGGATACAAATTGTTCCCTTGCCAAGAACTTGCTTTTTGGTACCATCACCAAAAGTAACCCAACCTCCATCTGTAAGGTTTATGATTTGTATTGGCTTAATTCCATTGCAAAACACTCTATGATTGTATTAGTTGTTGCTTAGGACATTATTTGAAGAAAGGAAGCTTAAAGAGTGAAGAGCAACGTCTAGTGCAAAAGTCGTCTTCAAGAGGTGAAAAACGTCAAAGGTAAATCTTGACTTCCACCAGTTAGGATTATGCTCAATAGCAAGAGTGTAATGTTGTAATTAACAATCTTTTTCATATTAATAAAGTGATTTCTGGTTTAACAAATCGTATAGCATTTATAGTTTATATTATAATTGTCAAAGTAAATAATCATAAGGTCTAAAGACTATAGGAAAAGAAGAATTGTTCGTACATCTGGATATGTATGTGGTAGACACAATTCTTTAGTTAGTCTTGAATAATGTTCACAACTTAAGTTAAAGGTTGGGCACCTTTATCTTGTTAAAGTTGTAGAATTCTTTTGCTAGCATTTGAGTGGGATCAAATGAGATATGATGAGTCTAAAATCATCGGAGTGTCTTCGAGCAAAAGGATCTAGTGCACTGGGTGCATTGAACTGGATCACAATGAAAAGCTTTATCTAGAACCGTCAATAGATAATAGTCTTTTCATTATCAGGACAATCGGAGAGTCTATCTTAATCCTGAGATAAATGATGGACTTATGGTTGCAAGTGATATCATTTGAGTTATCAATGAGTACGATTATATCGCATAGTCTATCCTCGATAGTTTGGTGATATTCATTTGTTAATCGATAGAGGACTTCATTTATAGATATGGACATCGTGGCTCCATTTAATTAAATGAGAGTATAATATCATCATATGGATGTTTTGAGGTAATTGGATATTAAATCTCAACGTTGAGTTTTCAATAGTGTCTATTGAAAACATGGCTTCTGGACAAGTCAAAATATCCAAGTTCAAAACGTGGTCATATGAGTAAATATGGTAACTTGGAGAGTTATAGGCGGTCTATGAACTCTTGGCGATTACTGATATTAATCACGAGGATACACTATCTCCAATATGATTGTCTAGGGTATGAATAGGAGCATCTTCCTTTTCTATCTTTATTTAAGAGTTCAGTTTTAGCTCTTTAGTGGAATGAGTTAAAATTAATGGATCGGACCTAAGTGAATCATTTGTTGATTGTGATTAGGTTATGTCTATTGAAGCTTAAATTTAGATGGCCCGCCAAGATCCCCAATCCACACGGACTTGCATGGATCACTTGATATATTCTACCGGACCAATTTAAGGGTCCATCTAGAATTGCATTTAATATATTAAGAATATAATTTGCACATTATTTAAGTAATGGGCTGCTCAATTATATTAATATATTATTGAAAGACATGAGGGCTTGTTTCTTTTAGTAAGAATGGGTCTGGTTCACATGTGGGCTTTTTATTTAAAGTCCAATGGATTAAATGAAATAAGAAATAATGTTAGGCCCAATCTTATACAAGTGGGGCGGCAAGGTTAAAATTTTAACCTAAAATATTATTTTGTTTCATTTGTTTTAATTAAATAAGAATTAATTAATTTATTGATTAATTGTTTAATTAAAGAAACAAATCTTTCCTAAAAGTAAAAGACTTGTTTGACAAGGAAATAAATAAATTAGTTTTATTTATTTAATCAAATAAGGAGTCTTTTTATTTAGTCAAAATAAAAGAATAAAAATCAAGGAGTTGGATTAGGGTTTGAAGTCTATAAAGTTGAAAAGAATTAGGGTTGAATTTTAGTCACCCTATATAAGTGACATGATGAAATTCGGCCAACCCTAATCTTAGACTACATAGAATTCGGCAACCCTAAAGGAAAAAGAAGAAAAAATTCGGCCAACCTATATAAGGGTTCTTATAGGGTTTGGCCACCATAAGTTTTGGTGCTTGAGTTTTTATTTCTTTCTTCTTCTTCTTAATTCTAAGAGAGTTTTTATTCTAGAAAGACAAAAAGGAGTGTGAAATTATTCTTTGATAGTATACAATTGCTTAATCATCAATAAGCTTGTGTATACGATATCGATCTAGGTTCACGCGAGTTTCGATCATAAGATTGAGAACTCAAAAGTGACCGGAATAATTTTGACATTCTTTTGATTGTTTTGTGACTAACAAAGAAAAGAAAGTTTTTGTTTGGTCCATTCACAGGTTTGCAATTCAAAGAAAAGGGAGACCACGCTCCTAGGTGATCCACGTTCGTGCTCGGATTGAAGGTCTTGCGGATTACCATCGACGTAAGTCAATCGATCACGCGACAAAAGGTAATTTACTTTTGTTAATGTATATGCATGTTTATTGATTAAAAGGGTTTAAGGTTCATAAAGGAAAAATTTTAAAAGTCACTAAATCTAATTTTTAGTATCGCTTCCGCTGCGTGTACTACTTTTGTTATTTTTCCCTACAATTGGTATCAGAGCCTAGGTTGAACCCTTTTAATTAATTAACATATATATACGTGGATCTATTTCTTTTTATTGTGATTATGCATGTTTAGAAAGAGATGGCACTCTAGGTATTCAAATATATAATTACATGTGATGTATGGATTTATATATGTTTTATGTGGTTTGTTATTGCTCGATTTTGGCCCTAGATTTTCAATGTAATTTTTGTTTCGGAGTTGTAACAAGAAGGGTGGTCTATTATCGCCATAATTCCTTCTTGGTAGATTGCTAGGTTTTATTTTTTATATATGTGCAGTATTTTTTTAGGGTTACTGCAGATTTTTTATTTTTTTTTGTATGTGCAGTTTTTGGTTTGTAAAAATACTGCAGTGAATAAAAAAAAAAAAAAAATTAATACTGCAGTATTTATTATATATATACTGCCGTAATATGTTTAGGTCTTGAAGATTCGAAGACACGAAGCAAAACGAAGCAACCGGAACCATGAACGAGCACCGTGCGCACCCTAGGAGTGGATTGGGCTGCGCATGGCAAGCCCAAGCTTGGTGGGCTGCGCACGGCAGCCCTGGAGTCCTCATGGGCTGCGCACGGCAGCCCCTTAGTGGGGTTGTGAGTTGTGCTCGCCCGTGGGTTGGGCCGAAGGATGAGCGTATGGTTGATGGGCCACCTGAAGATCTTGTATTCCTGACAAATTGTAATTTACTTGTTTTTCTAGGATGGGCCAAAGTTGTTGCTATTTAATTTATGCTTAAATATTACAATATTTGTTATTGTATGATAACATGACATATAGAATAGGAGTGCCACGCATATATCTCTTTTGGTATGAACATGCATTGAATGATTTAGGTATCTAAATTGGCATCTAGATAACTCGGTAAATCATTCTATGGGATTTAATCACACGCCTTAAATAATTGAGTGGGAGAAGGTGTTTTTGTAACACCTATGGCCTCCAAGGTTAGTTGAGCTTTATTATTTATTGGTAATCCCCCCAAGGGGCGTCCATGAATGGAATTTAGCAACATACTTCCTTACAAGGATAGACTAGACAATGGACTCAAACGAGATCTACTCCCCAAGGAGGGATTTTCGTGAGAGAAAATTGAGGGTCGATATCTTGGTAACACACTCAATGTAATTTTATTGATATCCTCCCAAGAGTTCTTGTCAGTAAAATTGCAAGGCTAAAATTGAAAACGCTGGTTGTTATGTTAACAATTAGGTGGGACCTAGTCTAACTAGTAAATGGTGCGAACTCCCAAAGGAGGCGTAACATTTATGGGCGTTAGATCACCGTTGAATTTTATGATTGAGTTATTTATTTAATTCAAGATAAATATTTAAAAGTGCTTTATCATGATTATTTACATATATATGTTTTGTTTTATTCAGAAATCATGACCCCATCACTTATGAACATCCTGAAAGATAACACTTTAACTGGAGATAATTATGTCACATGAAAAGGAAAATTGGGTTGTTGCTGCAAAGTGAAAAACATAAGTTTGTTCTAACTACTCCTAAACCACCTGCTCCTAATAATGAATCTAGCATAATGTATAGAGATGAGTATGAGCAGTGGAAGACTTCAGATGATATGGCAAAATGTTACATTATGGCCACTATCTCCGACGTGTTGCAACAGCAGCATGAAGGAATGGAGTCCGCTGCTGATATAATGATGTCTCTAGAGGAGATGTTTGCTATGAAGTCTAGGACGACTAAGAGAGAGGCAGTGACTGCTTTTATGAATCTTAGGATGAAACCTGGACAGGCTGTGAAAGATCACATGATGAAAGTCATAGCACATCTCAACATTGCTGAACTGCATGGCGCTGAGATAGATGGTGAGACAAAGATTGATATGGTTGTCAATTCATTGTCAGATTCCTTTGATCAGTTCAAATTGGACTACACTTTGAACAAAAAGGAATACACCTTACAAGGCCTGATGCAAGATGTTCAAAGTGCTGAAATGATCCTTGTTAAAGGCAAAGGTCAAGAGATTCATATGGTTGGTAAAGTTGCTACTGTTAAGGCCCGTCAAAAGGTCAAGAAACAACAGAAGAAAAAGCAACTTGGGCCTATCAAGAAGGAGACCAAGAAAGTAACCAAGATCAAAGGGAAATGCTTCCTTTGTGGTGAAAAGGGACATTGGAAGAGAGATTGCCCAAAGTCCCAGAACAAGAAGGAAGAAGGTAATTTGAATTATCTTGAAACATGTTTTTTGGCTGATTCTACAGATTCTTGGATCATAGACTCAGGAGCCACTAATCATGTTTGTTATTCCTTGCAGGGGTTTCAAGAAAGGAGAAAGCTGAGTAAGAATGAAATCAATTTGCGCTTGGGCAACGGAACGTTAGTGTCTGCAAGTGCAGTGGGAGATATTAGAGTTTATTTGGATTCTAGAAGGCATTTAGATTTAATAGACGTTTATTATGTACCTCAATTCAAGAGGAATTTAATTTCAGTTTCTTGTTTGAATAAATTTGGATATTCGGTTACTTTTAATAAAGTTTTTATTATTAGTAAGAATGACAAAATTATTTGCCAAGGTATATTGGAAAACTGGTCTATACTTTTTGCATAGAAATATCTCTCACTCGTTAGACACAGAAATAACGGAACCTAATCATAAAAGAGTAAAATTATCAACAGATGAAACCTACCTTTGGCATTTACGCTTAGGACATATTAACCTTAATAGGATTAAAAGATTGGTAAGTGACGGACCTTTGAGTGACTTAAAGGTTGATGATCTACCAACTTGTGAATCTTGTTTGGAAGGTAAAATGACCAAAAGGACGTTCTCTGCCAAAGGTGCAAGAGCAACTGAATGTTTAGGGTTGATACACACTGATGTATGTGGACCTATGAGCATTCAAGCTAGAGGTGGATATGAGTACTTCATCACCTTCATGAATGATTACTCGAGATTTGGTTATGTGTATCTCATGAGACATAAGTCGGATGCTTTTGACATGTTCAAAGCATTCAAAGCTAAGTTGAAAATCAGCTTGAGAAACACATAAAAATCTTGAGATCTGATCGTGGTGGAGAATATCTATCTGGTGAGTTTCAGCAATATCTTATTGATAATGGGATAGTTTCTCAGTTTTCTGCACCAGGTACACCTCAACAAAATGGGGTAGCAGAAAGGAGAAATAGAACTCTTTTGGATATGGTTAGGTCTATGTTGAGTTATTCAACGCTTCCTATTTCTTTTTGGGGATATGCTTTACAAACTGCTATATACATTCTAAACGATGTACCATCTAAGTCTGTTCCTAAAACACCGCATGAGTTGTGGACTGGGCGCAAGCCTAGTTTACAACACTTAAGGATATTTGGTTGTCCTGCGCATGTGTTAAAAGGAAAGACAGAAAAGATGGAGTCCCGTTCAGAAACATGTATATTTGTAGGGTATCCAAAAGAAATTAAAGGATATTATTTCTATAGTCCTTCAGATCTTAAAGTATTTGTTTCGACAAATGCTAAATTTCTGGAAAAGGACTATATGAATGATTTTGTGCCTAGAAGTAGAATTGTCCTGAATGAGATGTCAGGAGATACAATTCCATGAGAGGTTACACAACCTAACCCAATTGTAAGTTCCGATCCAACACAAGATCAACAACCTACCATTCCTCGTCGTAGTGGGAGGGTTAGAACACAACCCGAAAGATACATCGGTCTGGGAGAATCAGTGGAGAATCTCCCGGACGACAATGATCCCTATACGTACAAGGAAGCTATGGAGGATGTTGATAGTCGCCATTGGCAAAAGGCAATGCAATCCGAGATTGAATCTATGTTCAATAACAAAGTCTGGTCCCTTGTAGACTTGCCTAAAGGGATAAAACCCATTGGGTGCAAGTGGGTATACAAGAGGAAAAGAGGTATGGATGGAAAGGTGGAAACCTTTAAGGCTAGATTAGTAGCTAAAGGGTATACACAGAAAGAAGGTATCGATTACGAGGAAACCTTCTCTCCTGTGGCCATGCTTAAATCCATTAGGATACTCTTATCCATTGCAGCATCTTTAGATCTAGAGATTTGGCAAATGGATGTCAAGACAGCTTTCCTAAATGGAAGTCTTGACGAAAGCATCTACATGATGCAACCAGAGGGATTCATTGAAAAGGGCCAAGTGGATAAGGTATGCAAGTTGTAGAAATCCATATATGGATTAAAGCAAGCATCCAGATCCTGGAACATAAGGTTTGATCAAGCTGTCAAAGGTTTTGGATTTATTCAGAATCCTGACGAACCTTGTGTATACAAAAGGATTAAAGGCGACAAGTTGGTTTTCCTGATTCTTTATGTTGATGATATACTACTCATTGGAAACGATGTAGGTGTATTGACATTAGTAAAAGAATGGTTAGCAAAACAATTTGATATGAAGGACTTAGGAGAAGCAAGTTTTATTCTAGGTATCCAAGTAATAAGGGATAGAAAGAATAGAACGATTGCATTATCCCAAGCTTCATACATAGACAAAATCTTGTCTAGGTTTTCCATGCAGGATTCCAAGAAAGGTATGTTACCTTTCAGACATGGAATCAAGCTTTCTAAGGAACAAGTTCCTAAGAATGAGCATGAAGAGCAATTCATGAGTAGAGTTCCATATGCCTCGGCAGTTGGAAGTCTCATGTATGCAATGCTCTGTACTAGACCAGATATTTGTTTTGTTGTTGGCATAGTTAGCAGGTTTCAATCGAAACCTGGTCCTGATCACTAGACGGCAGTCAAGCATATTTTCAAGTATCTCAAGAGAACGAGAGATAGTATGCTTGTATACTCTGGAGGGGATTTGGTTCCCGTTGGGTATACAGATTCTGATTTCCAATCAGATTCTGACTCCAGAAAATCCACATCAGGGGCTGTGTTTACTATTGGAGGAGGAGCAGTTATATGGAGGAGTATCAAGCAATCTTGTATTGCTGATTCCACCATGGAAGCTGAGTATGTTGCTGCATGCGAAGCTGCCAAAGAGGCTGTTTGGCTCCGCCAATTCTTGATTGATTTAGAAGTGGTTCCTAGTGCGAATAAGCAGATCACTATCTACTGTGACAACAGTGGAGCAGTGGCTAATTCGAAAGAACCAAGAAGTCACAAGAGAGGTAAACACATTGAAAGAAAGTATCATCTTTTAAGGGAGATTGTTCAAAGAGGTGACGTGACGATTACCAAAATCGCGTCAGCAGAAAATCTAGCAGATCCCTTCACAAAGGCTCTACCTCAGAAGAGTTTCGATGGGCATCTAGAGAATATGGGCTTGAGAGATATGACACATTTGCTATAGCGCAAGTGGGAGATTGTTAGGATTATGCTCAATAGCAAGAGTGTAATGTTGTAATTAACAATCTTTTTCATATTAATAAAGTGATTTCTGGTTTAACAAATCGTATAGCATTTATAGTTTATATTATAATTGTCAAAGTAAATAATCATAAGGTCTAAAGACTATGGGAAAAGAAGAATTGTTCGTACATCTGGATATGTATGTGGTAGACACAATTCTTTAGTTAGTCTTGAATAATGTTCACAACTTAAGTTAAAGGTTGGGCACCTTTATCTTGTTAAAGTTGTAGAATTCTTTTGCTAGCATTTGAGTGGGATCAAATGAGATATGATGAGTCTAAAATCATCGGAGTGTCTTCGAGCAAAAGGATCTAGTGCACTGGGTGCATTGAACTGGATCACAATGAAAAGCTTTATCTAGAACCGTCAATAGATAATAGTCTTTTCATTATCAGGACAATCGGAGAGTCTATCTTAATCCTGAGATAAATGATGGACTTATGGTTGCAAGTGATATCATTTGAGTTATCAATGAGTACGATTATATCGCATAGTCTATCCTCGATAGTTTGGTGATATTCATTTGTTAATCGATAGAGGACTTCATTTATAGATATGGACATCGTGGCTCCATTTAATTAAATGAGAGTATAATATCATCATATGGATGTTTTGAGGTAATTGGATATTAAATCTCAACGTTGAGTTTTCAATAGTGTCTATTGAAAACATGGCTTCTGGACAAGTCAAAATATCCAAGTTCAAAACGTGGTCATATGAGTAAATATGGTAACTTGGAGAGTTATAGGCGGTCTATGAACTCTTGGCGATTACTGATATTAATCACGATGATACACTATCTCCAATATGATTGTCTAGGGTATGAATGAGGAGCATCTTCCTTTTCTATCTTTATTTAAGAGTTCAGTTTTAGCTCTTTAGTGGAATGAGTTAAAATTAATGGATCGGACCTAAGTGAATCATTTATTGATTGTGATTAGGTTATGTCTATTGAAGCTTAAATTTAGATGGCCCGCCAAGATCCCCAATCCACACGGACTTGCATGGATCACTTGATATATTCTACCGGACCAATTTAAGGGTCCATCTAGAATTGTATTTAATATATTAAGAATATAATTTGCACATTATTTAAGTAATGGGCTGCTCAATTATATTAATATATTATTGAAAGACATGAGGGCTTGTTTCTTTTAGTAAGAATGGGTCTGGTTCACATGTGGGCTTTTTATTTAAAGTCCAATGGATTAAATGAAATAAGAAAATAATGTTAGGCCCAATCTTATACAAGTGGGGCGGCAAGGTTAAAATTTTAACCTAAAATATTATTTTGTTTCATTTGTTTTAATTAAATAAGAATTAATTAATTTATTGATTAATTGTTTAATTAAAGAAACAAATCTTTCCTAAAAGTAAAAGACTTGTTTGACAAGGAAATAAATAAATTAGTTTTATTTATTTAATCAAATAAGGAGTCTTTTTATTTAGTCAAAATAAAAGAATAAAAATCAAGGAGTTGGATTAGGGTTTGAAGTCTATAAAGTTGAAAAGAATTAGGGTTGAATTTTAGTCACCCTATATAAGTGACATGATGAAATTCGGCCAACCCTAATCTTAGACTACATAGAATTCGGCAACCCTAAAGGAAAAAGAAGAAAAAATTCGGCCAACCTATATAAGGGTTCTTATAGGGTTTGGCCACCATAAGTTTTTGGTGCTTGAGTTTTTATTTCTTTCTTCTTCTTCTTAATTCTAAGAGAGTTTTTATTCTAGAAAGACAAAAAGGAGTGTGAAATTATTCTTTGATAGTATACAATTGCTTAATCATCAATAAGCTTGTGTATACGATATCGATCTAGGTTCACGCGAGTTTCGATCATAAGATTGAGAACTCAAAAGTGACCGGAATAATTTTGACATTCTTTTGATTGTTTTGTGACTAACAAAGAAAAGAAAGTTTTTTGTTTGGTCCATTCACAGGTTTGCAATTCAAAGAAAAGGGAGACCACGCTCCTAGGTGATCCACGTTCGTGCTCGGATTGAAGGTCTTGCGGATTACCATCGACGTAAGTCAATCGGATCACGCGACAAAAGGTAATTTACTTTTGTTAATGTATATGCATGTTTATTGATTAAAAGGGTTTAAGGTTCATAAAGGAAAAATTTTAAAAGTCACTAAATCGTTTTTAGTATCGCTTCCGCTGCGTTTACCACTTTTATTTATTATTTTTTCCCTACACCACCCTCTTGCAAGGCGTTAGCGCACACACACACAATTCATACATGTGTGTCCCTGCATCGTGGTTCAAACATTTGGTATAACACATTCACACACTTCATAGCATGCTCATGCATTGATCTTGTATTGACAAACATTGTGAAATTGCATGCTTTGTGACTATCTCTTTGATATGGCATGTTTGTGTGAATATGTGTTTATTTGTTTCCATATTTTATGTTTAGGACTTGAACATGTTCTTATTTAATGCCTTATTGAGTTCCGGTCGTTTCGGTTACTCATTCATAAGGTTTCGAGTCCAAACAAGTTGACTATGCTACTTTTCGTTCTCATTTGTTGTGTTGACTTCATCGTCAGATTCCGAGATGATTTCTCAACCATTTTTCAAAGTTGAGTAGTCGTAGTCGTGCGTGAGGGAGTCACGGTTTGTAATCCAAAAACAGATTTGAAATCAAAGTTCGGATGCCCAAGATACGGCTGAAGAACGTGAGAGTGCGCGAGAGAGGCTAGAGTGGCCATGAGACCACGTGTGCCCCTCCCCGTGGGGGAGGCCGTGGGGCCCACAGCCAGGGACCCTCTCTGGTCCCGTGTGGCCCACGTGCCCCCCACGGGAGGGTGACGTGGCTCATGGTGATTGGCCCTGAAAAACCTTGTCTTTCCTCCTTTTAAACTCCTCTCCTTCCCTCCTCACTTGTTGAAGAACTTGAAGTGATTTTCACGAAATTTCTGCAGTTTTCTTCAATTTTTTGTTTTCTTATTTTGATCATAACTTTCTCATACGAACTCAAAATCAATCGATTCAAAAGCCAAAATTGTTGGTCTTGAAGAGAGCTACAAACCCAAGCATTTTTAGAGGCATTTGACTTCGACATTTTTCCCAGCAGTCTCATCTTCAGTACGTGGTCAGGTTGTTTGTTTCAACTTCTTCTTTTTCAATTTCATCTTTGATCATCTCTTGATTCTTATTATTTGATTGATGAAATTTGTTAAGAAGTATGTTAGATCATATGCTAGGGGTGTTTGATCATTAGTTAATTGAGTTTTAGCTTTGTGATTTGTTTTGAACATATATGTGCTAAACTTGATTTATCATGAAATTGATTCTAGAAAATGTATGTGTGATGTGCTTCTTGTTATTTTCTATGTTTAATTTCATGATCTAAGAACTAGGTTTTTAGTGTGATATATTGAATATTCATACCTTGTTCTTATTGATTTACATGTCTTGATTTCTAGATAATCTTTGTGATTGTGTGTTGGAAGTATATTCTAGATTGTCATTGAACATGTCCATTTTGCTTGATTGATCATCTAGCTTAATTTGATTGTGTTTGCATCACTTGCATCACTTAGATCATAGCCTTGCATTAGGTTGAAGTCTCTAGCAAAGTGAGTGAAGCTTTGTGGATAGAGTAATGGAGTCTTGATTAGAGTCGGGAGGACTCGGATAATCAAGCAAGGAAGACTTGTCTAGGGTCGGGAGGATCCGGATAGGCAAGCAAGAAATCTTCCTAGAGACGTGAGCGTCTTGGATAGGAAGTTGCTTTCTAGAGGTGTAGGATACATCTCGGATAGGAAGTAGGCTTGGTGATTCACTAGCCCGAGGGTAGATTAGGAGTTGATAGCTTGAGCGGATATCATGAGTGATAGCTTGAGTGTGTAAGTCCTTTTTCACATAGTGGATTGCTTTGCCGATGGTTGTGGTATCAACCCGTGGATGTTTCCTCTTTGAGGTTTTACCACGTAAAAAATACTTGTGTTCATTTTTGTTTTTACTTTTCTTTATCTTCCATATCTTACATTGATTGCATATCTTGTAAATTGATTATATCTTGTATTAGTGAAATCAATTCATTTGCTAAATCTAATCAAGTGTGCATTTTCTTTGTTATATTCCGCATCATTTTTAAGATTGGAAGAATTTGAGTAAATACCTATTCACCCCCCCTCTAGGTATATTTTACACTATATTGCTTAAGGGAATTTCACCATCCTTTAAAACAAGATTCTTAAAGAACTCTTTGTTCCCGGTCATGTTCCTAGAACAACCACTATCTAGGTACCAAGAATAGGAGGAGTTGGCACGTAAAGCATATTGTGCAACATTACATTTAGATGTGTCTTTTCTAATCCACACATTTTTCACAACATGCTTCTCACTCTTACTTCTAACATGCTTTGACTCAATATTAGGCTTTTTAACATGCACCTTGACCTCATTGGTCACATCTTCAAAAATATCAAACAAAGCATTATCAATTTTCTTATGCATAGTAGAGTGAGGCACAACACAAGATTTAGCAAGCAAGTCATCAACAACTCTTTCAACAACATGCTTTTCCAAGGTCTTCCTAGGTCTATTTCTATATCCATACATGGATGATTGCCTAGGTCCATTCAAAGACATATCATGAAAAGCATTATCAAGTTTGCATTTCCGAATATACTCAAAGCATCTAGGTCGAATATGTCCTATCATATTACAATGATGACAAATAGGAATAAATTTGAGAAATTTACCATTTGCATTTGCTTCCATAGCATTTGGTCTTCTCATAATTTTACCTCTTTGAAGAGCAACCCTTGATGCTCCACCTCTTGCATTCGAGGTTGTTGCTTCTTGATGCTTATGTTGTTGAGTTCTTCCATTGAACATCCTTGTTGATGAAGAGACACCTTTGGTAGCTTTCATAGCTTTACCTTGAGAGAGTGTACCTACAATTGATTCAATGCTTGCTTTGACAAAAGTAGATTTGTTAGATGAAGGAGTCTCCTTCTCATTGATATAACCCAAACCTCTTTTGTCACATGGATGCTTTCCACTTTTAATGAGGGTTTCAACTTTATTAGAACTAGATGACATCTTGCTAATCACCCTATTAGCCTCATCAAGTTTCTCACGAAGCATCCTAAGTTCAATGGCATATTTTTCCGCTTTGTTATCACTAAACAAAACATCTTTATGTGATTTATCAAGCCATTGTTCATACTTTTTCTCTTGATTTAAATGCTCATTAAGTTTGGATTTATGCACATTTTCAAGTTTCTTAGCATTAACAAGAGAACAATCTCTTTGCTCAATTTCTTGCTTCAAGATACCAAGTCTATCATTGCTATCTTTAAGATTCAATTCTAGACTTAGAATCTTGTCTTTAAGTTCATTGAACTCTTTTGAGCCAAGATCATGATTCTCTAACTTCTTGTTGAGGGACATATTGACATTGGATAAACGTTCATTTTCAAAAGTAATATCATTGATCTTTTCCTCATCTAAGTCAATATGTTCAACAAAAGAAGCCACATAGGAATACACTTCCTTAATCATGATTTTATCACAAACAAAAACAAACACAAAAATACTACAAAGAAAGGATCAATCTAAGTGCGTTTAGACACCCGCTCTGATACCAAATGAAATTTCCCTTAATGTAGTAGTGAAATATACCTAGAGGGGGGGGGGGGGGGGGGGGGGGGGTGAATAGGTATAGGCTCCAAATTCTTCCAATTAAAAATAATGCGGAAAATTACAAGGCAAAATGCACACTTGATAAGATTTAGCAAATGAATTGATTTCACTAAGACAAGAGTTAATCAATTTACAAGATGTGCAAACATTGTAATATATGGAAGATAAAAGAAAGTAAAGCAAAATTGAACACAATGATTTTAACGTGGTAAAACCTCAATGAGGAAACATCCACAGGTTGATACCACAACCACCGGCGAAGCAATCCACTATGTGAAAAAAGGACTTACACACTCAAGCTATCACTCATGATATCCGCTCAAGCTATCAACTCCTAATCTACCCTCGGGCTAGTGAATCACCAAGCCTACTTCCTATCCGAGATGTGTCCTACACCTCTAGAAAGCAACTTCCTATCCAAGACGCTCACGTCTCTAGGAAGATTTCTTGCTTGCCTATCCGGATCCTCCCGACCCTAGACAAGACTTCCTTACTTGATTATCCGAGTCCTCCCGACTCTAATCAAGGCTCCCTTGCTCTATCCACAAAGCTTCACTCACTTTGCTAGAGACTTCAACCTAATGCAAGGCTATGATCTAAAGTGATGCAAATGATGCAAACACAAACAAATTAAGCTAGATGATCAATCAAGCAAAATGTACATGTTCAATGATAGTCTAGAATATGATTTCAACACACAATCACAAAATTATCTAGAAATCAAGACATGCAAATCAATAAGAACAAAGGTATGAATATTCAATTTATCACACTAAAAACCTAGTTCTTAGATCATGAAATAAAACATAGAAAATAACATGAAGCACATCATACATATATTTTCTAGAATCAATTTCATGATAAATCAAGTTTAGCACATATATGTTCAAAACAAATCACAAAGCTAAAACTTAATTAACAAATGATCAAACAACCCTAACAAGTGATCTAACATACTTCTCAACAAATTTCATCAATCAAATAGTAAGAATCAAAAGATGATCAAAGATGAAATCGAAAAAGAAGAAGTTGAAAATCAAACACTGACCACGTACTGAAAAGGCTTCAGCTGAGACAAATGGTGAAGTCAGCTACCTCTGGAAATGCTTGAGGTTTGTAGCTCTCTTCGAGACCAACAATTTTGGTTTTTGAATTGATTGATTTCGAGTTCGTATGAGAGAGATATGATCAAAACAAGTAAACACAAAATTGTAGAATTCTGCAGAAAGTTTTCAAAGTGTTCTTCAAAAAATTCTATTAAGTGTGGAGGGAAGGAGGTTAGCTTAAAAGAGGGAAAAGGAGAGAATTTACGAGCGAATCATGTGCTGCCACATCACCACCCCATGGGGGGCATGTGGGGCCCACGGGAGCAGAGGGCTCCCTTGCCCGTGGGACCCACGGCCTCCCACACGGGCTGGCCAAGTGGCCACACGTGATTCCAACTCCTCTCGCGCGCTCCCTCGGTTCGTCAGCCCATATCTTGAGCATCCGACCTTCGATTTCGAATCCGTTTTAGATTACAAACCATGACTCCCTCGTGCACGACTACAACTACTCAAATTTGAAAAATGGTTGAGAAATCATCTCGGAATCCGATGATGAAGTCAACACAACAAATGAGAATGAAAAGTAGCATAGTCAACTTGTTTGGACTCGAAACCTTATGAATGAGTAACCGAAACGACCGGAACTCAATAAGGTATTAAATAAGAATATGTTCAAGTCCTAAACACAAAATACAGAAACAAATAAACACATATTCACACAAGCATGCCATATCAAAGAGATAGTCACAAAGCATGCAATTTCACAATGTTTGTCAATACAAGATCAATGCATGAGCATGCTATGAAGTGTGTGAATGTGTTATACCAAATGTTTGAACCACGATGCAGGGACACACATGTATGAATTGTGTGTGTGTGCGCTAACGCCTTGCAAGAGGATGGAAGTCAAGATTTACCTTTGACGTTTTTCACCTCTTGAAGACGACTTTTGCACTAGACGTTGCTCTTCACTCTTTAAGCTTCCTTTCTTCAAATAATGTCCTAAGCAATAACTAATACAATCATAGAGTGTTTTGCAATGGAATTAAGCCAATACAAATCATAAACCTTATAGGTTAGTCAAGCCAAGAGAAGTCTTCAAGAAAAGGCATTCAATGCTTTGAATGTGGAGGATATGGTCATATCTCCAAGGTTTGTGGTAACTTGAAGAACAAGAGAAATGGAAAGGAGATGGCCACCTCGTCAAGTGATAGTGATAGTGAGAGTGTAGAAGATTCTTCAAGTGATGAAGAGCTTGCAAATTACTACACGACCTTTAGAGCATCTCAAGTTGATGTTAGAGAAGAAGGCAAAAATGCCTCTATTTGTGACCTTGAAGAAGGAGTAGATGAAGTGGTAGCTACAAGTGTGATTGATGTAGCTACGCAAAGGGAAGTTGCTTGTATGACATCAAATGGCCAAGGCAAAGGTCTTGATGAGGAAGTTGACTCAATAAGTGAGAGGCAATGTGATGAGTATTGCTCATACTCATGTGATGACAATAACTCCGACTTGGAGAGTTTTGACAACAAGGAAAGAATGAGTTATGAGGATTTTATGACATTCTTTCATGACTCCTTGAAGAAGAAAAAGAAGGAGATTTTTGTGTTGAAGGTAAATTCACTTCGGGTACGGAGAAGCTCAACATTATGCTAGGTTGTGGGAAGATGCCTAGTGACAAGATAGGCCTAGGTTTTGTTGATGAGGAAGTCACACCATCATCCAATGAGACAACTTTTGTGAAGGAAATTGTTCCTAAGTTGCCTCCTCAATCTTCTTACCACAAGAAGACTCTTGAAGTGGGTAAATCTTATAAGAGTGCTCCTTTGAAGGTTTTCAAGGATAAAGAGATGAGGTGTCTAGAAGTTTTGAAGAAAGCTAAGATCAAGCAACCTCAAGCTCAAGGAAAAAGCTTAGCTTCACCTTCTCAACACCCTAGGAGGAAGATTGATCTTGGAGAGTCATCCAAGAATGGCCAAATGAAGATGCCAACAAAGGGTAAAGCTCAATCTCAACATTCAAGAGCTCTATACCCAAGCTTTGCCTAACCAAGGAGGCACATTCAACCGGCTCAACCACCTCAACAAGCTACACCACAAAGGTGCCACCAATCGGCTCAAGCTCTAAAGAGAAGCAAACCGATGCACCATCAAAGACAACCTCATCAACATGGCAATGCCTCGATGAGATCACAACACAATGGTATAAATTCTTACTTTGTACCTACTTGTAATTTTTGTGGTATGATTGGTCACTTAAGACCAAATTGCTTTCAATACATTAAAAGGTGTAGAATAAAGAGCATGAAAGAAAAATGGTTAAAAAAGAGGGCTAGTGTGCATGAACCTAGGTAATTTAGAAACAAGTCTATGACCACTAGAAATGATTGGAACCTAGGTGGGTTAGAAAAAATGAACCCGCTTGCCATTGTGCCAATGGGATACCCGTAGATGCAACTAGGTCCAATGGACTTGGTAAATCTATAGAAGCTCATGCCTCCCATTGACTTGGTTGGAATTGACCCTATGAGGGGAGCTCAAGCAAAGAGAGCAAACTTGCATGATTTGCCATGTGCAAAAAGTTGATTAAATTTATGCTCTTTTGATAATTGCTTGAGATTGTTGGTTGCACGTATATGCTTATATGTTTCTTTTTCATAATAAGTGTGCACAATTGCTTTACTTGCAATCCACGTCATATTTATGCTTAAACATGCATTTTTGGACTAGGAGAATTATTTGGGAAAGGACATATGAATGACCCATAATTTATCTCCATGACATGAGAATTTTATAACCTACTTAAAATGATATGAATGAAATGTTTTTGATTGCTTATATGCAAAATATGTGTGAAAAGCAAATGAGAAGACTAAAATCAATAAGGATCTCATATCCACTTAATCAATAAGGATTTTATATCCAAATTAGTCTTCTCTCTCTTCTTAAAGGTGTAAACAAGGCTACTATCATACGGATGTTTAATCTGGAAAAATTAAATAGGATCTTTGAATCCATGTCTTGGTTTGCCTTTAAGGATTGATATAGTTGCTCTTAGCTCGAAAATATCTTTTGAAAAACTGTATATTGCTTATTCATGACAAAATGGTACAAATTGGTTTGAATTCTCTTGGAAACCCTTTTGATGTTTGCTTTGCCAAATACCATTGATTTTGAACTTGAATGCAACATGTCTTGCATGCAAAGCATCTTTGTCACACATTTTTTTAAAATAAAACTCCTTGAATCTCTCTCAATTACTTGAGTTGCATAAAGTTCGTTTATATGATTATGCAAATGCATTTTGTGCTAATAGCTCTCTTTGCTAAAGCAACCCGATAGGGGGAGCTCCTTCGCCTATCTCATGACAAAAAGGGGGGAGAAGTCTTGAGAGATACAAGGGAAGCATTATGTATGCTTTGGGGAGAAGTTTGAGAGAGAGTAACCATTTAGGGGGAGTTGCATAGCATTGCATGACTACATTTTTTTTTTGATTGTATTGATTTACTTTGGCAATTGCAATTGCTCTTGTTATAAGCATCTCTCACACACTTGCTCTTGAAAGGTATCTTTCTTGTTGATTGTGTGTAGGTTGGATTTTTCTACAAGCTTGGAATTGACTTGAAGATGTTCAAGACTTAGACTAGGAGCTTTATTGTAATATAGAAAAATTTTGTTGACCAACCATTTTTTGTTTTTGTGAGGATGCTATGTGAGTGTTGATTTTGTCACGAAATAGCCAAAGGGGGAGATTGTAAGTGCCTCACTTTTGATTGGTGTATTTCGTTGACAAAATCACAATGGGGTTCAATTTGTAAGGGTAGCTTAGGATTGAAGAAATCCACATCAAGTGCCAAAAGACCTCATTGTGGAATCAAGAGCTTCAAGAAAGGTAGATTCTTAACTTAACTCTAATTTGAAGAGATTTAGATGCACACACACACTCTCTAGCATGCATGTGTGATAATTGTTAGGATTATGCTCAATAGCAAGAGTGTAATATTGTAATTGACAATCTTTTTCATATTAATAAAGTGATTTCTGGTTTAACAAATCTTATAGCATTTATAGTTTAATATTATAATTGTCAAAGTAAATAATCATAAGGTCTAAAGACTATGAGAAAAGAAGAATTGTTCGTACATCTGGATATGTATGAGGAAGACACAATTCTTTAGATAGTCTTGAATAATGTTCACAAGTTAAGTTAAAGGTTGGGCACCTTTATCTTGTTAAAGTTGTAGAATTCTTTTGCTAGCATTTGAGTGGGATCAAATGAGATATGATGAGTCTAAAATCATCGGAGTGTCTTCGAGTGAAAGAATCTAGTGCACTGGGTGCATTGAATTGGATCACAATGAAAAGCTTTATCTAGAACCGTCAATAGATAATAGTCTTTTCATTATCAGGACAATCGGAGAGTCTATCTTAATCCTGAGATAAATGATGGATTTATGGTTGCAAGTGATATCATTTGAGTTATCAATGAGTACGATTATATAGCATAGCCTATCCTCGATAGTTTGGTGATATTCATTTGTTAATCGATAGAGGACTTCATTTATAGATAAGGACATCGTGGCTCCATTTATTAAATGAGTATATAATATCATCATATGGATGTTTTGAGGTAATTGGATATTAAATCTCAACGTTGAGTTTTCGATAGTGACTATTGAAAACATGGCTTCTGGACAAGTCAAAATATTCAAGTTCAAAACATGGTCATATGAGTAAATATGGTAACTTGGAAAGATATAGGCAGTCTATGAACTCTTGGCAATTATTGATATTAATCACGAGGATACACTATTTCCAATATGATTGTCTAGGGTTATGAATAAGGAACATCTTCCTTTTCTATCTTTATTGAAGAGTTCAATTTTAGCTCTTTAGTGGAATGAGTTAAAATTAATGGATCGGACCTAAGTGAATCATTTGTTGATTGTGATTAGGTTATGTCTGTTGAAGCTTAAATTTAGATAACCCGCCAAGATCCCCAATCCACACGGACTTGCATAGATCACTTGATATATTCTACCGGACCAATTTATGGGTCCATCTAGAATTGCATTTAATATATTATGAATATAATTTGCACATTATTTATTTAATGGGCTGATCAATTATATTAATATATTAATAAAAGGCATGTGGGCTTGTTTCTTTTAGTAAGAATGGGTCTGGTTCACATGTGGGCTTTTTATTTAAAGTCCAATGGATTAAATAAAATAAGAAAATAATATTTGACCCATATATATGATGTGGGGCGGCAAGGCTAAATAATTAGTCAAAAATATTATTTTATTTTATTGTTTGATTAAATGAGAATTAATTAATTTATTAATTAATTATTTAATTAAGAAACAAAATCTTTTTCTGATTAGGAAATATATTTCCTAGAGTTATACTATTGGTAGTAGCATACTAAAAGTAAAAAACTTATTTGGTAAGAAAATAAATAATAAGGTTTATTTATTTAATCAAATAGGAAAGTCTTTTATTAAGTCAATAAAAGAATAAAAACACTTATGAGTTGAATTAGGGTTAGGATTCTAAAGTTGATAGGAATTAAGGTAAAGCAGAAATCCTTTTTGGTAGAGGATTTTCGGCCAACCCTAATTGCATCACAAGGAGATTTCGGCAACCCTAATAGAAATAGAAGTAGAATTCGGCCACCCTATATAATACACCTTATAGAGTTCGGCCAAACCCCCTTAGTCTACTTGATCAATTTCTTCTTCTTCTCATACTCAAAGAAAAGTGTTTGATTATTCGGCCAAGACAAAAAAAGAGAGAAGAGATTATTCTTTTGATAGTACACTAATTGCTTATACATCAATAGGCTTGTGTGTACAACTTCGAATAAGGTTCACGCGAGTTTCGATCATTAGATTGAGAACTCAAAAGTGACCGGAATAATCTTTGTAGTCTTTTGGTTGTTTTGTGACTAACAATAAGAAAAAGAAAGTTTGTTTGTCCATTCTCAGGTACGCAATTCAAAGAAAAGGGAGACCACGCTCCTAGGTGATTCACGTTCGTGCTAGGATTGAAGATCTTGCGGATTACCATCGACGTAAGTCAATCGGATCACGCGAGAAAAGGTATTCTTCTTTTTGTTAGTTTATATGTATGTTTAATTAATTTAAAGGGTTAAGGTTCATCAAAGGAAAAATTTTAAAACATACTAAATCGATTTTAGTCTCGCTTCCGCTGCGTTAACTGGTATTTTTCCCTACAATTGGTATTAGAGCCTAGGTTGAACCCTTTTAATTAATTAACGTATATATACGTGAATCTATTTCTTTTTATTGTGATTATGCATGTTTAGAAAGAGATGGCACTCTAGGTATTCACATATATAATTACATGTGGATGTATGGATTTATATATGTTTTTATGTGGATTGTTGTTGCTCTATTTTGGTCCTAGATTTTCAATGTAATTTTTGTTTTGGAATTGTAACAAGAAGGGTGGTCTATCATCGCCATAATTCCTTCTTGGTAGTTGCTAGGTTTTCTTTTATTTTTATTGTAATTAAAAAGTGCAGTTTTTTATGTATTAATTTTTACTGCAGTTTTTTTATTTTATTATAGTGCAGTTTTTTTTTGTAATAAATACTGCAGTGATTAAAAAAAAATAAAATACTGCAGTATTTTATTTGTTTAAATACTGCTGTAATGTATTCAGGTATTGATGATTCGAAGACTTGAAGAAAAGAAAGCAACCGGAACCTAGAACGAGCACTGTGCGCACCCTAGGAGTGGATTGGGCTGCGCATGGCAAGCCCATATCATGGTGGGCTGCGCACGGCAGCCCTATATGGTCTCATGGGCTGCGCACAGCAGCCCCTTTGTGGGGTTGTGGGCTGTGCACGCCTATGGGGCAGCCGGGGATGAGCGGATGGTTGATGGCCACTTGAAGATCTTGTATTCCTAACAAATTGTAATTTACTTGCTTTTCTAGGATGGACCAAAATTGTGGCTATTTATTTTTTTGCATAAATATTACAATATTTGTTATTGTATGATAACATGTCATATAGAATAGGAGTGCCACTCATATATCTCTTTTGGTATGAACATGCATTGAATGATTTAGGTATCTAAATTGGCATCTAGATAACTTGGTAAATCATTCTATGGGATTTAATCACACACCTTAAATAATTGAGTGGGAGAAGGTGTTTTGTAACACCTATGGCCTCCAAGGTTAGTTGAGCTTTATTATTTATTGGTAATCCCCCCAAGGGGCGTTCATGAATGGAATTTAGCAACATACTTCCTTACAAGGATAGACTAGACAATTGACTCAAACGAGATCTACTCCCCAAGGAGGGATTTTCGTGAGAGAAAATTGAGGGTCGATATCTTGGTAACACACTCAATGTAATTTTATTAATATCCTCCCAAGAGTTCTTGTCAGTAAAATTGCAAGGCTAAAATTGAAAACGCTGGTTGTTATGTTAACAATTTGGTGGGACCTAGTCTAACTAGTAAATGGTGCGAACTCCCAAAGGAGGCGTAACATTTATGGGTGTTGGATCACCGTTGAATTTTTATGATTGAGTTATTTATTTAAATCAAGATAAATATTCGAAAGTGCTTTATCATGATTATTTACTCATATATATTTTTGTTTTATTCAGAAATCATGAACCCATCACTTATGAACATCCTGAAAGATAACACTTTAACTGGAGATAATTATGTCACATGAAAAAGGAAAATTGGGTTGTTGCTGCAAAGTGAAAAACATAAGTTTGTTCTAACTACTCCTAAACCACCTGCTCCTAATAATGAATCTAGCATAATGCAAAGAGATGAGTATGAGCAGTGGAAGACTTCAGATGATATGGCCAAATGTTACATTATGGCTACTATCTCTGACGTGTTGCAACAGCAGCATGAAGGAATGGAGTCTGCTACTGATATAATGATGTCTCTAGAGGATATGTTTGCTATAAAGTCCAGGATGACTAAGAGAGAGGCAGTGACTGCTTTTATGAATCTTAAGATGAAACCTGGATAGGCTGTGAAGGATCACATGATGAAAGTCATAGCACATCTCAACATTGCTGAACTGCATGGCGCTGAGATAGATGGTGAGACAAAAATTGATATGGTTGTCAATTCATTGTCAGATTCCTTTGATCAGTTCAAATTGGACTACACTTTGAACAAAAAGGAATACACCTTACAAGGCCTGATGCAAGATATTCAAAGCGCTAAAAAGATCCTTGTGAAAAGCAAAGGTCAAGAGATTTATATGGTTGGTAAAGTTGCTACTGTTAAGATCCGTCAGAAGGTCAAGAAACAACAGAAGAAAAAGCAACTTGGGCCTATCAAGAAGGAGACCAAGAAAGTAACCAAGATCAAAGGGAAGTGCTTCCTTTGTGGTGAAAAGGGACATTGGAAAAGAAATTGCCCAAAGTCCCAGAACAAGAAGGAACAAGGTAATATTAATTATCTTGAAACATGTTTTCTGGCAGATTCTACAGATTCTTAGATCATAGACTCTGGAGCCACAAATCATGTTTGCTATTCCTTACAGGGGTTCCAAGAAAGGAGAAAGTTGAATAAGAATGAAATCAACTTGCATTTGGGCAACGGAACGTTAGTGTCTGCAAATGCAGTGGAAGATATTAGAGTTAATCTAGATTCTTTTAGGCATTTAGATTTGATAGACGTTTATTATGTACCTAATTTCAAGAGAAATTTAATTTCAGTTTCTTGTTTGAATAAATTTGGATATTCGGTTTCTTTTAATAAAGATTTTATTATTAGTAAGAATAACAAATTTATTTGCAAAGGTACATTAGAAAACGGCTTATTCTTTTTGCATAAAAATATCTCTCACTTGTTGGACACAGAAATAATGGAACCTAATCATAAAAGAGTAAAATTATCAATAGATGAAACCTACATATGGCATTTACGCCTAGGTCATATTAACCTTAATATGATTAAAAGATTGGTAAGTGACGGACCTTTAAGTGACTTAAAGGTTGATGATCTACCAACTTGTGAATCTTATTTGGAAGGTAAAATGACCAAATGGTCGTTCTCGGCCAAAGGCGCAAGAGCCACTGAATGTTTAGGATTGATACACACTGATGTATGTGGTCCTATGCATTCAAGCTAGAGGTGGATATGAGTACTTCATCACCTTCACAGATGATTACTCGAGATTTGGCTATGTGTATCTCATGCGACATAAGTCGGATGCTTTTGACATGTTCAAAGCATTCAAAACTGAAGTAGAAAATTAGCTTGAGAAACATATAAAAATCTTGAGATCTAATCGTGGTGGAAAATATCTATCTGGTGAGTTTCAGCAATATCTTATTGATAATGGGATAGTTTCCCAGTTTTCTACACCAGGTACACCTCAACATAATGGGGTAGCAGAAAGGAGAAATAGAATTCTTTTAGAAATGGTTAGGTCTATGTTGAGTTATTCAACACTTCCTGTTTCTTTTTGGGGATATGCTTTACAAACTGCTATATACATTCTAAACGATGTACTATCTAAGTTTGTTCCTAAAACACCGCATGAGTTGTGGACTGGGCGCAAGCCTAGTTTACAACACTTAAGGATATTTGGTTGTCCTACGCATGTGTTAAAAGGAAAGACAGAAAAGATGGAGTCCCGGTCGGAAACATGTATATTTGTAGGGTATCCAAAAGAAACTAAAGGATATTATTTCTATAGTCCTTCAGATCTTAAAGTATTTGTTTCGACAAATGCTAAATTTCTGGAAAAGGACTATGTGAATGATTTTGTGCCTAGAAGTAGAATTGTCCTGAATGAGATGTCAGGAGATACAATTCCACGAGAGGTTACACAACCTAACCCAATTGTAAGTTCCGATCCAACACAAATTCAACAACCTACCATTCCTCGTCGTAGTGGGAGGGTTAGAACACAACCCGAAAGATACATCAGTTTGGGAGAATCAGTGGAGAATCTCCCGGACGACGATGATCCCAACACGTATAAGGAAGCAATGGAGGATGTTGATAGTCGCCATTGGCAAAAGGCAATGCAATCTGAGATTGAATCCATGTGACATAATTATCTCCAGTTAAAGTGTTATCTTTCAGGATGTTCATAAGTGATGGGGTCATGATTTCTGAATAAAACAAAACATATATAAGTAAATAATCATGATAAAGCACTTTTAAATATTTATCTTGAATTAAATAAATAACTCAATCATAAAAATTCAACGGTGATCCAACACCCATAAACGTTACGCCTCCTTTGGGAGTTCGCACCATTTACTAGTTAGACTAGGTCCCACCTAATTGTTAACATAACAACCAACGTTTTCAATTTTAGCCTTGCAATTTTACTGACAAGAACTCTTGGGAGGATATCAATAAAATTACATTGAGTGTGTTACCAAGATATCGACCCTCAATTTTCTCTCACGAAAATCCCTCCTTGGGGAGTAGATCTCATTTGAGTCCATTGTCTAGTCTATCCTTGTAAGGAAGTATGTTGCTAAATTCCATTCATGGACGCCCCTTGGGGGGATTACCAATAAATAATAAAGCTCAACTAACCTTTGAGGCCATAGGTGTTACAAAAACACCTTCTCCCACTCAATTATTTAAGGCGTGTGATTAAATCCCATAGAATGATTTACCAAGTTATCTAGATGCCAATTTAGATACCTAAATCATTCAATGCATGTTCATACCAAAAGAGATATATGAGTGGCACTCCTATTCTATATGTCATGTTATCATACAATAACAAATATTGTAATATTTATACAAAAAATAAATAGCAACAATTTTGGTCCATCCTAGAAAAGCAAGTAAATTACAATTTGTCAGGAATACAAGATCTTTAAGTGGCCATCAACCATACGCTCATACCTCGGCTTCCTCCCATGGGCGTGCACAGCCCACAACCCCATAAAGGGGCTGCCGTGCGCAGCCCACCATGTAATGGGCTTGCCATGCGTAGCCCAATCCACTCCTAGGGTGCGCACGGTGCTCGTTCTCGGTTCCAGTTGCTTCCTTTTTCTTCAAGTCTTCGAATCTTCAATGCTTAAACATATTACAGCAGTATTTAAACTAATAAAATACAGGAGTATTTTTTTTTTTTTAATTCACTGCAGTACTTTTTACAAAAAAAAAACTGCACTTAAAATTAAATAAAAACTGCAGTAAAATATAATATATAAAATACTACACTTAAAAATAAAATTAAAATAAAACCTAGCAACTACCAAGAAGGAATTATGGCGATGATAGACCACCCTTCTTGTTACAATTCCGAAACAAAAAATTACATTGAAAATCTAGGACCAAAATTGGGCAACAACAATCCACATAATAAACATATATAAAACCATACATCCACATGTAATTATATATGTGAATACCTAGAGTGCCATCTCTTTCGAAACATGCATAATCACAATAAAAAGAAATAGATCCACGTATATATACGTTAATTAATTAAAAGGGTTCAACCAGGCACTGATACCAATTGTATGGATAAATACCGTAGTGCACGCAGTGGAAGCGAGACTAAAAATAAATTTAGTATGTTTTAAAATTTTTCCTTTTTATGAACCTTAACCCTTTAAATTAATCAACCATATATATATAAAGTAACAAAAAGTATAATACCTTTTGTCGCGTGATCCGATTGACTTACGTCGATGGTAATCCGCAAGATCTTCAATCCTAGCACGAACGTGAATCACCTAGGAGCGTGGTCTCCCTTTTCCATGAATTGCAAACCTGAGAATGGACAAACAAAACTTTCTTTTTCTTTTGTTAGTCACAAAACAATCAAAAGAATACAAAGATTATTCCGGTCACTTTTGAGTTCTCAATCTAATGATCGAAACTCGCGTGAACCTAATTCGATGTTGTACACACAAGCTTATTGATGAACAAGCAATTAGTGTACCATCAAAAGAATAATCTCTTCTCTCCTTTTTGTCTTGGAAGAATAATCAAACACTTTCTATGAGTTGAGGAGAAGAAGAAAAATTGATTCAGTGAACCAGCTTAGGGTGGCCGAACCCTATAAGGTTTATTATATAAGGTGGCCGAATTTCATTCTCTTTTTCCTTTAGGGTTGCCGAAATCTACTTGTTGCTGTATTAGGGTTGGCCGAATTTCATCACCTCACTTATATAGGGTGACCGAAATTCAACCCTAATTCCCATCAACTTTTAGACTCCTAACCCTAATTTAACTCATAAGTATTTTTATTTTTTTTTTATTGACTTAATTAAAAGACTTCTTATCTGATTAAATAAATAAACTTTAATTATTTATTTTCTTACCAAACAAGTCTTTTACTTTTAGTATACTACTACCAATAGTATAATTCTAGGAAACATATTTCCTGATCAGAAAAAGATTTTGTTTCTTAATTAAATAATTAATTAATTAATTAATTAATTCTCATTTAATCAAACAATAAAATAAAATAATATTTTTGACTAATATTATAACCTTGCCGCCTCACATTAAAAATATGGGCCAAATATTATTTCCTTATTTTATTTAATCCATTGGACTTTAAATAAAAAGCCCACATGTGAACCAGACCTATTCTTACTAAAAGAAAGAAGCCCACATGCCTTTCATTAATATATTAATATAATTGATCAGCCCATTAAACAAATAATGTGCAAATTATATTCTTAATATATTAAATGCAATTCTAAATGGACCTATAAATTGGTCCGGTAGAACATATCAAGTGATCCATGCAAGTCCGTGTGGATTGGGGATCTTGGCGGGCTATCTAAATTTAAGCTTCAATAGATATAACCTAATCACAATCAATAAATGATTCACTTAGGTCCGATCCATTAATTTTAACTCATTCCACTAAAGAGCTAAAATTGAACTCTTAAATAAAGATAGAATAAGAAGATGTTCCTCATTCATACCCTAGACATGTTAGGATTATGCTCAATAGTAAGAGTGTAATATTGTAATTAACAATCTTTTTCATATTAATAAAGTGATTTCTGGTTTAACAAATCTTATAGCATTTATAGTTTAATATTATAATTGTCAAAGTAAATAATCATAAGGTCTAAAGACTATGAGAAAAGAAGAATTGTTCGTACATCTGGATATGTATAAGGTAGACACAATTCTTTAGTTAGTCTTGAATAATGTTCACAACTTAAGTTAAAGGTTGGGCACCTTTATCTTGTTAAAATTGTAGAAATCTTTTGCTAGCATTTGAGTGGGATCAAATGAGATATGATGAGTCTAAAATCATCGGAGTGTCTTCAAGCAAAAGAATCCAGTGCACTGGGTGCTTTGAACTGGATCACAATGAAAAGCTTTATCTAGAACCGTCAATAGATAATAGTCTTTTCATTATCAGGACAATCGGAGAGTCTATCTTAATCCTGAGATAAATGATGGACTTATGGTTGCAAGTGATATCATTTGAGTTATCAATGAGTACGATTATATAGCATAGTCTATCCTCGATAGTTTGGTGATATTCATTTGTTAATCGATAGAGGACTTCATTTATAGATATGGACATCGTGGCTCCATTTATTAAATGAGAGTATGATATCATCGTATGGATGTTTTGAGGTAATTGGATATTAAATCTCAACGTTGAGTTTTCGATAGTGTCTATTGAAAACATGGCTTCTGGACAAGTCAAAATATCCAAGTTCAAAACGTGGTCATATGAGTAAATATGGTAACTTGGAGAGTTATAGGCGGTCTATGAACTCTTGGCGATTACTGATATTAATCAAGAGTATACACTATCTCCAACATGATTGTCTAGGGTATGAATGAGGAACATCTTCTTATTCTATCTTTATTTAAGAGTTCAATTTTAGCTCTTTAGTGGAATGAGTTAAAATTAATGGATCGGACCTAAGTGAATCATTTGTTGATTGTGATTAGGTTATGTCTATTGAAGCTTAAATTTAGATAGCCTGCCAAGATCCTCAATCCACATGGACTTGCATGGATCACTTGATATATTCTACCGAACCAATTTAAGGGTCCATTTAGAATTGCATTTAATATATTAAGAATATAATTTGCACATTATTTATTTAATGGGCTGCTCAATTATATTAATATATTAATGAAAGACATGTGGGCTTGTTTCTTTTAGTAAGAATGGGTCTGGTTCACATGTGGGCTTTTTATTTAAAGTCCAATGGATTAAATGAAATAAGAAAATAATATATGGCCCATTTGTATGAGTGGGGTGGCAAGGTGTAAATATTAACCTAGTATATTATTTTGTTTCATTGTATTAATTAAATAAGAATTAATTAATTTATTAATTAATTGTTTAATTAAGAAACAAATCTTTTTCTGATAAGGAAATATATTTCCTAAAGCTATACTATTGGTAGTAGTATACTAAAAGTAAAAGACTTGTTTGATAAGAAAATAAATAATTAATTTTATTTATTTAATCAAATAAGAAGTCTTTTTATTTAGTCAATAAAAGAATAAAATATCTATGAGTTGGATTAGGGTTTGAAGTCTAAACTGTGATGGAAATTAGGGTGCAACACAAACCCTTTTAGGTGTGTGATTTGCGGCAACCCTAGTGTAAATTAGAGAAGGATTTTCGGCAACCCTAAAAGACAAGAGGAAGCAAATTCGGCCACCTATATATTTACACTTATAGAATTCGGCCACACTAAGTTATTCTTGATACAATTTTCTTCTTCTTCTCAATTCATAGAAAGTATTATTTTTATTCTACTAAAACATAAAAGAGTGAATAGATTATTCTTTGATGGTACACTAACTGCTTGTTCATCAATAAGCTTGTGTGTACAACATCGATTTAGGTTCACGCGAGTTTCGATCATTAGATTGAGAACTCAAAAGTGACCGGAATAATCTTAGTCTTCTTTTGATTGTTTTGTGACTAACAAAAGAAAAAGAAAAGTTTGTTTGTCCATTCTCAGGTTTGCAATTCAAAGAAAAGGGAGACCACGCTCCTAGGTGATTCACGTTCGTGCTAGGATTGAAGATCTTGCGGATTACCATCGACGTAAGTCAATCGGATCACGCGACAAAAGGTATTCTTCTTTTGTTGATTATATGTATGTTTAATTAATTAAAGGGTTAAGGTTCATAAAAAGGAAAAATTTTAAAACTATACTAAATCTATTTTTAGTCTCGCTTCCGCTACGTGTACTACGGTATTTTTCCCTACAATTGGTATCAGAGCCTTGGTTGAATCCTTTTAATTAATTAACGTATATATACGTGAATCTATTTCTTTTTATGTGATTATGCATGTTTAGAAAGAGATGGCACTCTAGGTATTCGCATATATAATTACATGTGATGTGTGAATTTATATATGTTTTATGTGGATTGTTGTTGCTCGATTTTGGTCCTAGATTTTCAATGTAATTTTTGTTTCGGAGTTGTAACAAGAAGGGTGGTCTATTATCGCCATAATTCCTTCTTGGTAGTTGCTAGGTTTTTTTTTTTTTTTTTTTTTTTATTAAATAAGTGCAGTATTTTTTATGACTACTGCAGTTTTTTTTTATTTAATTTTTATGTGCAGTTTTTATTTTGTAAAAAGACTGCAGTGATAAAAAAAAAAAAATTAATACTGCAGTATTTTATTATTTTATACTGCTGTAATGTATTCTAGTATTGAAGATTCGAAGACACGAAGAAAAACGAAGCAACCGGAACCGAGAACGAGCACCGTGCGCACCCTAGAAGTGGATTGGGCTGCGCATGGCAAGCCCAAATCTTGGTGGGCTGCGCACGGCAGCCTTATGTGGCCTTGCGCAGCCCCTTTGTGGGGTTGTGGGCTGTGCACGCCTATGGGAGGAGGCCGAGGGATAAGCGTATGGTTGATGGCCACCTGAAGATCTTGTATTCCTGACAATTGTAATTTACTTGCTTTTCTAGGATGGACCAAAATTGTTGCTATTTTTTTTTTTGCATAAATATTACAATATTTGTTATTGTATGATAACATGACATATAGAATAGGAGTGCCACTCATATATCTCTTTTGGTATGAACATGCATTGAATGATTTAGGTATCTAAATTGGCATCTAGATAACTTGGTAAATCATTCTTTGGGATTTAATCACACGCCTTAAATAATTGAGTGGGAGAAGGTGTTTTTGTAACACCTATGGCCTCCAAGGTTAGTTGAGCTTTATTATTTATTACTAATCCCCCCAAGGGGCGTCCATGAATGGAATTTAGCAATATACTTCCTTATAAGGATAGACTAGACAATGGACTCAAATGAGATCTACTCCCTAAGGAGGGATTTTTGTGAGAGAAAATTGAGGGTCGATATCTTGGTAACACACTCAATGTAATTTTATTGATATCCTCCCAAGAGTTCTTATCAATAAAATTGCAAGGCTAAAATTGAAAACGCTGGTTGTTATGTTAACAATTAGGTGGGACCTAGTCTAACTAGTAAATGGTGCGAACTCCCAAAGGAGGCGTAACATTTATGGGTGTTGGATCACCGTTGAATTTTATGATTGAGTTATTTATTTAATTCAAGATAAATATTTAAAAGTGCTTTATCATGATTATTTACTTATATATGTTTTGTTTTATTCAGAAATCATGACCCCATCACTTATGAACATCCGGAAAGATAACACTTTAACTGGAGATAATTATTTCACATGGAAAAGGAAAATTGGGTTGTTGCTGCAAAGTGAAAAACATAAGTTTGTTCTAACTACTCCTAAACCACCTGCTCCTAATAATGAATCTAGCATAATGTATAGAGATGAGTATGAGCAGTGGAAGACTTCAGATGATATGGCAAAATGTTACATTATGGCCACTATCTCCGACGTGTTGCAATAGCAGCATGAAGGAATGGAGTCCGCTGCTGATATAATGAAGTCTCTAGAGGAGATGTTTGCTATGAAGTCCAGGACGACTAAGAGAGAGGTAGTGACTGCTTTTATGAACCTTAGAATGAAACCTGGACAGGCTGTGAAAGATCACATGATGAAAGTCATAGCACATCTCAACATTGCTGAACTGCACGGCGCTGAGATAGATGGTGAGACAAAAATTGATATGGTTGTCAATTCATTGTCAGATTCCTTTGATCAGTTCAAATTGGACTACACTTTGAACAAAAAGGAATACACCTTACAAGGCCTGATGCAAGATGTTCAAAGTGCTGAAAAGATCCTTGTGAAAGGCAAGGGTCAAGAGTTTCATATGGTTGGTAAAGTTGCTACTGTTAAGGCCCGTCAAAAGGTCAAAAAACAACAGAAGAAAAAGAAACTTGGGCCTACCAAGAAGGAGACCAAGAAAGTAACCAAGATCAAAGGGAAATGCTTCCTTTGTGGTGAAAAGGGACATTGGAAAAGAAATTGCCCAAAATCCCAAAATAAGAAGGAAGAAGGTAATGTGAATTATCTTGAAACATGTTTTTTGGCAGATTCTACAGATTCTTGGATCATAGACTCAAGAGCCACTAATCATGTTTGTTATTCCTTGCAGGGGTTCCAAGAAAGGAGAAGGCTGTGTAAGAATGAAATCAATTTGCGCTTGGGCAACGGAACGTTAGTGTCTGCAAGTGCAGTGGGAGATATTAGAGTTTATTTGGATTCTAGAAGGCATTTAGATTTGATAGACGTTTATTATGTACCTCAATTCAAGAGGAATTTAATTTCAGTTTCTTGTTTGAATAAATTTGGATATTCGGTTACTTTTAATAAAGTTTTTATTATTAGTAAGAATGACAAAATTATTTGCCAAGGTACATTGGAAAACGGTCTATACTTTTTGCATAGAAATATCTCTCACTCGTTAGACACAGAATTAACGGAACCTAATCATAAAAGAGTAAAATTATCAATAGATGAAACCTACCTTTGGCATTTACGCCTAGGTCATATTAACCTTAATAGGATTAAAAGATTGGTATGTGACGGACCTTTAAGTGACTTAAAGGTTGATGATCTACCAACTTGTGAATCTTGTTTGGAAGGTAAAATGACCAAGAGGTCGATCTCTGCCAAAGGTGCAAGAGCCACTGAATGTTTAGAATTGATACACACTGATGTATGTGGACCTATGAGCATTCAAGCTAGAGGTGGATATGAGTACTTCATCACCTTCACAGATGATTACCCGAGATTTGGTTATGTGTATCTCATGCGACATAAGTCGGATGCTTTTGACATGTTCAAAGCATTCAAAGCTGAAGTGGAAAATCAGCTTGAGAAACACATAAAAATCTTGAGATCTGATCGTGGTGGAGAATATCTATCTGGTGAGTTTCAGCAATATCTTATTGATAATGGGATAGTTTCTCAGTTTTCTGCACCAGGTACACCTCAACAGAATGGGGTAGCAGAAAGGAGAAATAGAACTCTTTTGGATATGGTTAGGTCTATGTTGAGTTATTCAACACTTCCTATTTCTTTTTGGGGATATGCTTTACAAACTGCAATATACATTCTGAACGATGTACCATCTAAGTCTGTTCCTAAAACACCGCAAGAGTTGTGGACTGGGCACAAGCCTAGTTTACAACACTTAAGGATATTTGGTTGTCCTGCGTATGTGTTAAAAGGAAAGACAAAAAAGATGGAGTCCCGTTCGGGAACATGTATATTTGTAGGGTATCCAAAAGAAACTAAAGGATATTATTTCTATAGTCCTTCAGATCTTAAAGTATTTGTTTCGACAAATGCTAAATTTCTGGAAAATGACTATATGAATGATTTTGTGCCTAGAAGTAGAATTGTCCTGAATGACATGTCAGGAGATACAATTCCACGAGAGGTTACACAACCTAACCCAATTGTAAGTTCCGATCCAATACAAGATCAACAACCTACCATTCCTCGTCGTATTGGGAGGGTTAGAACACAACCCGAAAGATACATCGGTCTTGGAGAATCAGTGGAGAATCTCCCGGACGATGATGATCCCTACACGTACAAGGAAGCTATGGAGGATGTTGATAGTCGCCATTGGCAAAAGGCAATGCAATCCGAGATTGAATCTATGTTCGATAACAAAGTCTGGTCCCTTGTAGACTTACCTAAAGGGATAAAACCCATTAGGTGCAAGTGGGTATACAAGAGGAAAAGAGGTATGGATGGAAAGGTGGAAACCTTTAAAGCTAGATTGGTAGCTAAAGGGTATACACAGAAAGAAGGTATCGATTACGAGGAAACCTTCTCTCCTGTGGCCATGCTTAAATCCATTAGGATACTCTTATCCATTGCATCATCTTTAGATCTAGAGATTTGGCAAATGGACGTCAAGATAGCTTTCCTTAATGGAAGTCTTGACGAAAGCATCTACATTGAAACTAATTATAGCACGGTGTGTATAAACCTATCTAGAGAGGGGGTGAATAGATTTTACGCTTTTTACCCAATTTTTCGTGTTAGTCAAAATTACGAATTTACCCTCAAGATAATATAAACAAGCAAGTGTAATATGGTGCGGAAATTAAATCAACACTTGATTTTTACGTGGAAACCCTCATGGGAAAAACCACGGGCTATGTAAGTAAGCCACACTCGAACCTCGAATCCACTAAATGTGCAAACGATTACAACCTAATCCCGGAAGTAATCACACACCTACCTAATCCCGGTATGAGTGAACCTAGTCCAATTTGCTTGTGATCTAAGCAACCTAATCCCGATTGCTACACACAAGACTTACCTTCTCTTGAAGAGAATACAACCCTAAGTGAATATGTGAAAATATCCAAAATGCAACATAGAGCAAGGGAAACCCTATATGCTTATCTAAGATGATTAATATGCAATTAAGAACAATCCTAGATATCAAAACTAAATGACATGTCAATTAGTTTAGCTAATCAATATTAAGCACAAAACCTAATATGCTAGCACAATACAACTTCTCAAACATACATCATACTAATCTCAATCTTGTATCCAAAGCATACAAAATAACAAACAAGTAATTAATTGAGATTGCTAGATAAGAGAAACACAAAATATGTAAGATATTAGTGAAAAGCTTACCAAGCAAAGTATGATGAAGAATCCATGCTAGATGACATCTAGATGATCTAAGATGATGCTAGATGATGATTGATGATCATGAAAAAGTGTTTGAGTAATTAAAAATGAGTTCTTTGTGTATTTTTCTTGTCTTGAAAAATATCCTAAGTATGAAGCTTGAATATGAACTCTTGTAATTGACCTAAAGTCAAAGTGGCATATATATAGGAGGCCAAAACAAAGTGTGGTCGTTTTGATAAGTTTGCCTCAAATTTGCCTTGGGCGCTCTACGTAGAGCGCTTTGTAGAGCCCCCTGCTCTGTTCTCGCGAGAAAACAGAGGGGCGCTCTACGTAGAGCGCTTTGTAAAGCGCTTTGTAGAGCGCCATCAGAGAGGTCGCTCTACGTAAAGCGCCTCTACAGCGCTCGAATTAAATCGATCAGGTCTGTACAGCGCCCAACAGGGGCTGTTCGTAGAGCGCTTTTGTAGAGCGCTTTTGGGAGCGCCCAGTGCAAAAATGCAATCCTAAGTCTAAGCATGACAAGGCAATTGGATATGCAAGATGCAATCAAACTAACATGCAAGAAGAGATGTTAATGAGCATTAAGGCACACAAATAAGACACACAACATACAAGGATTAAATATATGCATGAGTTGTGAGTGTGTGCAACTATCTCTTCAAAACAAGTAAGCACTTAGAGTATTACCTTTGGTGCTTGTCAATAGTGAGGTCTTCAAAAGGGCCTAAGCAATAACAACAACATCTAAGCTACCCTTACAAAGCATCCCCACATATGGTTTGATCACGAAATAAGCCAATTAAAAACAACGGGAATCCTAACAATCTCCCCTTTTGGCTATTTCGTGACAAAACCACCACTCACATTGATTCCTCACAAAGAATAAGAAACTACGGGACTACAATGATTATCTACATTACAAAGAGATAAGAAAATGCAACTTCAAGTCTTCAATCTCTTGTAGAACAATCAAGCCCTGAAAATAAAGTTTCTAGCATTTCCAATACAAGTAAAGTGTGAGATTAATCATGTGAGAACAATAACAAGCATTTGCATTTACAATTTAGGCACAACATTATGAAATGTATGAGTATGCAATGCTCCCCCTCAACGGGTTACTCCCCCTCAATGTATGTTCTCTCCAAAGTGCACAATAGCTTCTATATTTTGCAACTCCCCTTACCATATCCTACTCCCCCTTTTTGTCATGATATAGGCAAAGGAGTAGTCCCCAACCGGGTCACTCATAGCAACGAGAGATAGAAGCATGCAAGATTTGCATATACATATAAGTCACTTTATGCACTTCAATTAATTTGAGAGAAACAAGGAGATATATTTGAGAAAATGTGTGAATCCAACATGCTTTGCATACAAGACATATAGCATTCAAGTCCAAAGTACAATGGTATTTGGCAAAGCAAATGACAAAGGTTTTTAATAAGAATTCAAACCAATTTCACCAATGTCATGGGAAAAGCAAGGATATAGAGATTATTGATTTCAAATTTAAGAGTAACTATATCCAACTTTATAAGCGAAACATGGCATGAGCAACTTTGCACCCTATTTGATTTTTCCGGATAAGATATCCGTATGATAGTAGCCATGTTCAACCAATAAAGAAAGAGAGACATTTGGAATGTAAATTCCTTTGAACGGATACAAGATCCTTTATTCATTTTGAGTCTTATAAGCTTTCACACAAGTTTTTCATTTTTAAGAATATGCAATCATTAATTCATGCTTTTCATGAGCATGTTGTATGAATTTCATGCTTTTTCATTTATCTTTAGCATGTTATTAAAGAATCATCATGTCATGGAGATAACTATAGGTCATTCACATCATACTTCCTATGTAAATCTCCTAGTCCAACAATGCATGTTTGAACATAAATATGACATGGATTGTAGACAAGCAAGGTTTACACTTATAGAATTGAAAACATATATACATATGTACAACCAAGCTTACTCAAGCAATCAAAAGAAGAGGCATAAGTTATTTCAAATTTTTTGCAAGTTACAAGAATGCAAAATAGCTCTCTTTGCTTGAGTTTCCCCATATGGGGTCAATCATAGAACACATCACTCCACAAGACATATCCCAATAGATCTACTAAGAGTTTTAAATCGAGTAGCATCTAAGGGTTTAGTAAATAGATCCGCAAGTTGATCATTAGTACCTACATGTTCAAGTACTATGTATTTATTTTCAACAAGCTCTCTAATGAAGTGATGGCGGCTGTCAATATGCTTAGTTCTAGAATGTTGCATCGGATTCTTGGAAATATTAATAGCACTCATGTTATCACAAAAGAGAGTGAGAGTACCTTGGTTGAATCCGTAGTCTACTAGCATTTGCTTCATCCATAGGAGTTGTGTGCATCCACTCCCCGCGGCTATGTACTCGGCCTCGGCCGTGGACAAGGAAATCGAGTTTTGCTTCTTCCAAAACCAAGACACCAAGTTGTTGCCTAGAAAGAAGCAACCGCCCGATGTGCTCTTCCTATCATCACAATTTCCTGCCCAATCCGCATCACTAAAGCCAACAAGACTAGCATTAGTGTCAAAAGAGTACCAAATCCCATAGTTGGATGTCCCATTCACATAGCGAATGATCCTCTTCACGGAAGAGAGGTGGGACTCCTTAGGATCCGCTTGGTACCTAGCACACACACCCACACTAAAGGATATATCGAGCCTACTTGCGGTCAAATAAAGCAAGCTTCCTATCATGCCACGATATAACGTTTGTTCCACACTTTTACCACTAGCATCCTTGCTTAGCTTCAAAGTGGTACTCATGGGTATATCACAATGTTTGGCATTCTCTAAACCAAACTTCTTCACTAGGTTCTTAGCATATTTGGCTTGGGTTATGAAAATCCCATCATTCATTTGCCTAATTTGCAAACCTAGGAAGTAACTAAGCTCACCAACAAGACTCATCTCAAATTCAAGAGACATGACATCAACAAATTGTTGGACTTTGGTGTTGTTGGTGGAGCCAAAAACTATGTCATCAACATATATTTGAGCTATGAAAAGCTCATCATTGTCTCTCTTGATGAATAGTGTCTTGTCAACACTACCTCTTGTGTAGTTATTGTCAACAAGAAATTGAGTGAGGCGCTCATACCAAGCCCTCGGTGCTTGTTTCAACCCATAAAGTGCCTTCTTGAGGCGATAAACATGATTGGGGTGGTGTGCATCCACAAACCCCTTAGGTTGTTCAACAAACACTTCCTCTTGCAAGAAGCCATTGAGGAAGGCACTCTTGACGTCCATTTGGTGCAATTTGAACTTGTGCACACAAGAGATGGACAAGAGAAGCCTAATGGACTCTAAGCGGGCAACGGGAGCAAAAGTCTCCTCAAAGTCGATACCCTCAATTTGAGAGTACCCTTGTGCTACAAGTCTAGCCTTGTTCCGCACTATGTTGCCATCCTCATCAGATTTGTTCCTAAATATCCATTTGGTGCCTATGACATTAGTGGTCTTAGGCCTAGGAACTAGAGTCCAAACCTCATTCCTTTCGAATTGGTTTAGCTCTTCTTGCATGGCAAGAACCCAAAATTCATCATTTAAGGCTTCTTCAACCTTTTTGGGTTCAATTTGAGAGGTGTAGCATGTATAGCTAATAAGATTAGCAAGTTGACATCTAGTCTTAACACCCTCATTAACCTCTCCAATGATATCTTCTTTATCATGGAGTTTCCTAACCCATGGAGCGGGTTCTTTAGAGTTCAAGAGAGGAACTCTATCAATAGGTTGTGTGTCATTATTGTTGACATTAGATGTCCCAACATTAGGTGACACCACAACTTCCTCCAAAGGAGAATCATCACTAAAAATAACCTCCTCCTCATGATCATTAGACTTGAGCCTAGTATCATCAAATACGACATTGGATGATTCCATAACACTTAGAGTCTTTAAATTGAAAACTCTATAGGCTCTACTATTTAAGGCATAGCCAATAAAAATACCCTCATCACTCTTAGCATCGAATTTGCCAAGTTGATCACGGTCATTCAAAATGTAGCATTTGCTTCCAAAAGTGTGGAAGTAGCTAACATTTGGCCTCTTGCCTTTCCATAACTCATAGGAGGTGTTTCTAGTACCGGGCCTTAGGAACACTCTATTTCCTATATAGCAAGCCGTGTTGATGGCTTCGGCCCATAGGTTCCTAGGGACATTGTTGCTAAGCAACATCACACGGGCCATCTCTTGGAGGACCCTATTCTTCCTCTCAACAACTCCATTTTGTTGAGGTGTCCTAGGAGCGGAAAACTCATGGGAGATGCCTAAGCCATTACAATAGCTTTCAAAAGAGGCATTCTCAAACTCTCTCCCATGGTCACTTCTAATCCGTTTTATGCTTTTAATATTTGAGTTCATTTCATTTTGTATTTTATTACAAAGCATTTTAAACTTATCAAAAGTTTCGGATTTTTCTCTAAGAAAATATGTCCATGTAAATCTAGAGAAATCATCAACACAAACAAAAATGTATCTCTTTCCACCCAAACTTTCGGTTTGCATGGGACCCATGAGGTCCATGTGGAGAAGCTCAAGAGGCTCCTTGGTGGAGAGATACTTACCCTTTTTGTGCATGCTTTTGGTTTGCTTTCCTTGTTGGCAAGGTCCACAAATACCATTGGCTTTCTTCCCAAGCTTAGGGAGGCCACGCACACAATTGAACTTTCCAAGGGTCCGTAGATCCCTAAAGTTCATGTGGCCAAGTCTTTCATGCCACAACTCAATTTGCTCATCCATGGACACATGATTAGACACAATACTAGCTTCAAGACAATAACAATTGTCGCTAGATCTCATGCCCTTCAACAAGGTTTGTCCATCGGGTTTAAGGATAGAGCAATAATCTTTAGAAAACAAGACGGAATATCCTTCATCACTAAGATGTGAAATGCTAATTAAAT
This sequence comes from Acer saccharum, assembly GCA_030490815.1. NCBI lineage: Eukaryota > Viridiplantae > Streptophyta > Magnoliopsida > Sapindales > Sapindaceae > Acer > Acer saccharum. Next base: position 18,363,970 of record CM059871.1, read on the forward strand.
TGGCTTTCAAGCCATCAACAAATAAAGCATTGGATAAGGAGGGTAATCCGGGAACGGATATGGTTCCTTTCCCTACAACATTTCTTTTGGATCCATCACCAAAAGTGACCTTTCCACCTTCCTCCATAACAAGAGTCTCGAAGAAACTCTTGTTTCCCGTCATGTGCCTAGAGCACCCACTATCCAAGTACCAAAAATTAGAAGAATTTGCCTTCAAGGCTATTTGAGCAACATGGCAAACATTTTCATTCTTTCTAATCCACTTAGCAACAATTTTAGCTTTCTTAGTGGTCTTTGGTACATGTGCTCTACTATTTCTAGGATCATGCAAATCAATATTTTCATTCCTAGAAACATGCATATTGGCTCTATTCTTTCTCTTTTCAATCATGCTTTGTTTTCTACACATTTTAATATATTGAAAGCAATTTGGTCTAATATAACCATCACAACCACAAAAGTGACAAATAGGGATGAAAAAAGGAATCATACCTCGCCTTTGAGCACGTCCATGTCTTTGTGGATAAGTGGGTTCAATCCATCTTCGTTGTTGAACCGGTCTTGGTTGCTTCCAAGCTTGAGGTTGCATGATTGGTCTCTTTCCTTTGTGAGCCAATTTGGGAGGAGTGTTGGCTTGAGGAACACTAGGGGGTTGAGCTTGAGATTTCCTTCTTGGCCCCATTTTCACTTGTGCATTAGAACATTGTCCTACTTCTAACTTTTTCTTAGGAGGTTGCACAAATGAAGTTTCTTCATTCTTCAAGCTCTTGACAAACACGGTCTTGTTAGAGGTTGAGATTTTCTTGCCATCTTCATACCCAAGACCTCTCTTGTCACTTGGACTCTTTCCAACACCAAGTAAATGATCAAGCTTCTTGGTGCTAGAATCTACCCTAGCCAAGGACCCTTTAACTTCTACAAGTTCCCTCTTCAAGCCTTCTTCATTTCTCTTGGACAAGTCTAACTCCTCAATTAATTTATCCTCTCTCCTCTTCAATCTTTCCACTTGTTCACTTAAGTGGTCATTGTGAGCCGAAAGTTCAAGGTTTTCTTCTCTCAACCTCTCAATCTTTCTTGTGCTTTTAAGTGCTAAATCATTGAACTCGGCATGGTATTTAGCAAGCACCTTTTGCTCCACAAATTTCTTTTTGGAACTAGAAGAGGAGTCACTTTCTTCTTCATAGAGTCAATTTCCTCTTGACTCAAATCTTCCTTTTCACTAGCACTTTTGCTCTTGTGAGAAGAGGCAAAAGCTAGGAAGTTAGCCATGAGCTCTTCTTCACTTGAAGACTCATCTTCCTCATTTGAGTCATCACTACTCCCACTCCAAGTGGCGGCCATCACTTTGCCCTTCTTCTTATCATTGTGATTCGCACATTCGGGGGCAAAGTGACCAATCCCACCACATTCAAAGCATCGGACCCCTTTCCTTTCGGTCCTCTCTTGTCTAGGCTCAAACTTCTTGAAGGAACTCTTTTTCTTCAAATCTTGTCCTCTTGACCCAAATCCCTTCTTCTTCTTGAACCCCATAACCTTGTTAAACCTTTTCACAAATAAGGCAAGGTCTTCATCCGAATCATGCTTTTGGCTCATTTGCATCCTTAGATGCTTTCAAAGCTATTCCTTTAGACTTCTTAGGAGGAGTAGTGGTGCTAGGAACCTTCCTAGACTCATATGCAAGGAGACGCCCAATTACCTCACTTGGCTTCATATCCATGTAGCCACTATTTTCTTCTATGGCCGTCACCTTTGATTCGAACCTATCGGGGAGAGATCTCATGATTTTTTACTTGACTCTCCTATCCGAATACGGGTCTCTGAGTTGATGGCTTTGATTTACTATGTCCATCAATTTGATTTCGAAGTCATTGAAGCATTCATCCTCTCCCATCCTAAGTAACTCAAATTGAGTTTAGAGGACTTGAAGCTTGGACTCCTTCACCACCTCGGTTCCCTCATGTGCAACTTGAAGGATGTCCCATGCCACTTTGGCAATCTGAGTATTCTGAATAAGCTTGTACTGATTCTCATCCATTGCACACATAATGGCATGCATCGCCTTCCTATTCCACTTAGAAGCCTCAAACTCTTGCGCGTTCCATTGCGCCTTAGGCTTCAAAACATCTTGTCCTCCACCCGCGGGAGTCATCATAGGGAGATCATATCCGTCTTCCACCGCCATCCATGCACGGTCATGAATTTGGAATATGTAGGATTCCATCTTCCCTTTCCATTGGGAATAGTTCAAACCGGTGAGAAGTGGAGGCCTTGTGCTAGAAGCTCCTTCGTGGCCACCACCATTTCCACCGTTTCCACTCATAGTGTTTATGAATGAATGAAATGAATGCAAATGTATGAATGATCAAAAATCACACAAAATGCAAAACACATCAAAAAAAGCAAGGATCACCTATGTATGTCTAGGAACCCGCTCTGATACCAATTGAAACTAATTATAGCACGGTGTGTATAAACCTATCTAGAGGGGGGGGGGGGGGGGGTGAATAGATTTTACGCTTTTTACCCAATTTTTCGTGTTAGTCAAAATTACGAATTTGCCCTCAAGATAATATAAACAAGCAAGTGTAATATGGTGCGGAAATTAAATCAACACTTGATTTTTACGTGGAAACCCTCACGGGAAAAACCACGGGCTATGTAAGTAAGCCACACTCGAACCTCGAATCCACTAAATGTGTAAACGATTACAACCTAATCCCGGAAGTAATCACACACCTACCTAATCCCGGTATGAGTGAACCTAGTCCAATTTGCTTGTGATCTAAGCAACCTAATCCCAATTGCTACACACAAGACTTACCTTCTCTTGAAGAGAATACAACCCTAAGTGAATATGTGAAAATATCCAAAATGCAACATAGAGCAAGGGAAACCCTATATGCTTATCTAAGATGATTAATATGCAATTAAGAACAATCCTAGATATCAAAACTAAATGACATGTCAATTAGTTTAGCTAATCAATATTAAGCACAAAACCTAATATGCTAGCACAATACAACTTCTCAAACATACATCATACTAATCTCAATCTTGTATCCAAAGCATACAAAATAACAAACAAGTAATTAATTGAGATTGCTAGATAAGAGAAACACAAAATATGTAAGATATTAGTGAAAAGATTACCAAGCAAAGTATGATGAAGAATCCATGCTAGATGACATCTAGATGATCTAAGATGATGCTAGATGATGATTGATGATCATGAAAAAGTGTTTGAGTAATTAAAAATGAGTTCTTTGTGTATTTTTCTTGTCTTGAAAAATATCCTAAGTATGAAGCTTGAATATGAACTCTTGTAATTGACCTAAAGTCAAAGTGGCATATATATAGGAGGCCAAAACAAAGTGTGGTCGTTTTGATAAGTTTGCCTCAAATTTGCCTTGGGCGCTCTACGTAGAGCGCTTTGTAGAGCGCTTTGTAGAGCCCCCTGCTCTATTCTCGCGAGAAAACAGAGGGGCGCTCTACGTAGAGCGCTTTGTAGAGCGCCTCTACAGTGCTCGAATTAAATCGATCAGGTCTGTATAGCGCCTAACAGGGGCTGTTCGTAGAGCGCTTTTGTAGAGCGCTTTTGGGAGCGCCCAGTGCAAAAATGCAATCCTAAGTCTAAGCATGACAAGGCAATTGGATATGCAAGATGCAATCAAACTAACATGCAAGAAGAGATGTTAATGAGCATTAAGGCACACAAATAAGACACACAACATACAAGGATTAAATATATGCATGAGTTGTGAGTGTGTGCAACTATCTCTTCAAGACAAGTAAGCACTTAGAGTATTACCTTTGGTGCTTGTCAATAGTGAGGTCTTCAAAAGGGCCTAAGCAATAACAACAACATCTAAGCTACCCTTACGAAGCATCCCCACATATGGTTTGATCACGAAATAAGCCAATTAAAAACAACAGGAATCCTAACATACATGATGCAACCAGAGGGATTCATTGAAAAGGGCCAAATGGAAAAGGTATGCAAGTTGCAGAAATCCATATATGGATTAAAGCAAGCATCCAGATCCTGGAACATAAGGTTTGATCAAGCTGTCAAAGGTTTTGGATTTATTCAGAATCCTGACGAACCTTGTGTATACAAAAGGATTAAAGGCGACAAGTTGGTTTTCCTGATTCTTTACGTTGATGATATACTACTCATTGGAAACGATGTAGGTGTATTGACATCAGTAAAAGAATGGTTAGCAAAACAATTTGATACGAAGGACTTAGGAGAAGCAAGTTTTATTCTAGGTATCCAAGTAATAAGGGATAGAAAGAATAGAACGATTGCATTATCCCAAGCTTCATACATAGACAAGATCTTGTCTAGGTTTTCCATGCAGGATTCCAAGAAAGGTATGTTACCTTTCAGACATGGAATCAAGCTTTCCAAGGAACAAGTTCCTAAGAATGAGCATGAAGAGCAATTCATGAGTAGAGTTCCATATGCCTCGGCAGTTGGAAGTCTCATGTATGCAATGCTCTATACTAGACCAGATATTTGTTTTGCTGTTGGCATAGTTAGCAAGTTTCAATCGAAACCTGGTCCTAATCACTGGACGACAGTCAAGCATATTTTCAAGTATCTCAAGAGAATGAGAGATAATATGCTTGTATAATCTGGAGGGGATTTGATTCCCGTTGGGTATACAGATTCTGACTCCAGAAAATCCACATCAGGGGCTGTGTTTACTATTGGAGGAGGAGCAGTCATATGGAGGAGTATCAAGCAATCTTGTATTGCTGATTCCACCATGGAAGCTGAGTATGTTGCTGCATGCGAGGCTGCCAAAGAGGCTGTTTGGCTCCGCCAATTCTTGATTGACTTGGAAGTGGTTCCTAGTGCGAATAAGTAGATCACTATCTACTGTGACAACAGTGGAGCAGTGGCTAATTCGAAAGACCCAAGAAGTCACAAGAGAGGAAAACACATTGAAAGAAAGTATCATCTTTTAAGGGAGATTGTTCAAAGAGGTGACATGACGTGATGATTACCAAAATCGCGTCAGCAGAAAATCTAGCGGATCCCTTCACAAAGGCTCTACCGCAGAAGAGTTTCAATGGGCATCTAGAGAACATGGGCATGAGAGATATGACACATTTGCTATAGCGCAAGTGGGAGATTGTTAGGATTATGCTCAATAGCAAGAGTGTAATATTGTAATTAACAATCTTTTTCATATTAATAAAGTGATTTCTGGTTTAACAAATCTTATAGCATTTATAATTTAATATTATAATTGTCAAAGTAAATAATCATTAGGTCTAAAGACTATGAGAAAAGAAGAATTGTTCGTACATCTGGATATGTATGAGGTAGACACAATTCTTTAGTTAGTCTTGAATAATGTTCACAACTTAAGTTAAAGGTTGGGCACCTTTATCTTGTTAAAGTTGTAGAAATCTTTTGCTAGCATTTGAGTGTGATCAAATGAGATATGATGAGTCTAAAATCATCGGAGTGTCTTCGAGCAAAAGAATCTAGTGCACTGGGTGCATTGAACTGGAACACAATGAAAAGCTTTATCTGGAACCGTCAATAGATAATAGTCTTTTCATTATCAGGACAATAGGAGAGTCTATCTTAATCCTGAGATAAATGATGGACTTATGGTTGCAAGTGATATCATTTGAGTTATCAATGAGTACGATTATATAGCATAGTCTATCCTCGATAGTTTGGTGATATTCATTTGTTAATCGATAGAGGACTTCATTTATAGATATGGACATCGTGGCTCTATTTATTAAATGAGAGTATGATATCATCGTATGGATGTTTTGAGATAATTGGATATTAAATCTCAACGTTGAGTTTTCAATAGTGTCTATTGAAAACATAGCTTCTGGACAAGTCAAAATATCCAAGTTCAAAACGTGGTCATATAAGTAAATATGGTAACTTGGAGAGTTATAGGCGGTCTATGAACTCTTGGCGATTACTGATATTAATCACGAGTATACACTATCTCCAACATGATTGTGTATGATCTAAAAGCTTAACAATCAATAGATCAACCACCCCTAGAATATGATCTAAAAACATTCTAAACACATATCATCAATCAATTAGGAAGATTAAAAGAGATGATCAAAAGATGAAGTGAGAAGAAGAAGTTTCACATACAAAAGTTGAGTCTCGTACTGAAATCAGATCATTGGGAAAAATGATGAACTCAAATGGCTCTTAAAACGCTTGGGTTTGTAGCTCTCTTCGAGATCAACAATTTTGGTTTTTGAATCACTCAATTTGGAGTTGAAATGAGAGAGATATGATCAAAATAAGAAATCAAAACTTGTATAGAATTCTGCACGGGATTTCGAACATAAATGGAGGGAAAAAAGATGGAGAAGAGAGAGGATGACGTGAGCCAATCAGAGGCTGCCACATCAGCACCCCATGTGGGGCGCGTGGGCTACACGGGACCAGAGAGGTGCTCTCGCGCGCTCCCTCACGTTCTTCAGCCGTATCTTGGGCATCTGAACTCTAATTTTGAATCCATTTTCGGATTATGAATCATGACTTCCTCATGCACAACTACAACTATAAAAATTTGAAAAATGGTTGAGAAATCATCTCGGAAAATGATGATGAAGTCAACTCAACGAATGAGAATGCAAAGTAGCGTAGCTACGTCATTTGGACTCAAAACCTTATGAATGAGTAACCGAAACGACCGGGACTCAATAAGGAATCATATAAGAAAATGTTCAAGTCCAAAATACAAGATACACAAACAAATAAACACAAATTCACACAAGTATGCCATATCAAAGAGATAGTCATAAAACATGCAATTCTACAATGTTTGTCTATAAGAGACCAATGCATGTGCATACTAAGAAGTGTGTGAATGTGTTATACCAAATGTTTGCACAACGATGCAGGGACACACATGTATGAATTGTGTGTGTGTGCGCTTATGCCTTGTAAGAAGAAGAAGAATCTAGATACCTTAGCATCCGAGTACACGATGTTCCTCTTGATGATGGTATTTGCAAGATACGTTGCTTTTAACCTTTGAAGCTTCTTCTGTCCAAGAAACACCTAAGCAACTAATCAATACAAATAAAGAGTGTTTTGCAATGGAATCAAACCAACACAAATCTAAGATCTTACAATCTCCCCCTTTGGCTATTCCATTGGCAAAACCTTATCCTCACCATACATTGTTCACTCCAATAAACTCAATGTTGATAGCATTCTCTCATCCTCACATTACAAAGAGATCCCTAGACTAAAAGGTCTTCAAATCTTCTTGAGTCTTCAAGAATCCCTTCTTTGATCTTCAAAGTACCTATGAGCAACATAGCAAACCAACAAGAGATCTTCTTCCAAAGAAGAATGGTGAGATATATTCGCAAAAACAAACAAGAATTTCCCTTATCTCAAACACAAAAGCATTATCTCAAGTGAATAAATGTTTTCATATTAAAGCTCTCCCTAAGATCCTTAACACAATTAAGTAAGAATTCTTTTCTCCCCCTTAAGATAAGAATTCTCCCCCTTAAGACAAAGTCTCCATAAAAGCACAAAGAGGAATTTCCCACACATTTGGAACATTTCTCCACACATGGTGAGAGGTATACATTTTTCTCCCCTATATTAAACATGGAATCCCCCATATCAAACATGGTGAGGTATACAATTTCTCCCCCTTTTTGTCAAGGAATAGACAAAGGACACAAGAGATAAAGAATGAGATATTAAGCAAACAAATCGTATAGAAAGCTAAGTTGAATAAACTAAAGCTCCCTCTTAACATATGCGCCACATATTATCATCAAGTAGATTTGTTCACAAGGGACTTCACACATTCACACAATCAAACAATAAGAGAAAATATTTCATTACTTTTCAAAGTCCAAGAGAGAACCATAGATTTTCATTAATCTCTCAAAAATATTCTCACATTGCTAATGAATCAAGCACATAAGCAAAATGTGCGTGTGTGTGAATGCTTCTCACATATATAGAAGGAGTAAATTGTGATATCAACATGCAAACTCTATCCACACCTATCCATCTAAAGCATTTCCAAAAATAGGTCAAACCGATATTCATCCGGGTTTTTGCTTTTAAAAAGAGTAGATATCAACATATGAGCGTGTGTGTGCATGTGGCTCGTTTTCCCGTTTCTATTTGTCAACTCGAGCTTTTTCACAATTCTCAACTATACACCATTAAGCCTTTTATTTTTAATTTCTTTTAGGCTTAGAATCAGAGAATTTTTTTTTTTAATGATTCTTTTCAACACTTCTTTGATTTTTCTAAAATAAACATATACACCTCATGGCGGCTTTCACTCATCACAATGGCGTAGCCCTTTCCTACATTGGGCGGCTACACAACCAAGGTGTGTAGCTCTTTCCATGAGGGTGCTCGTTGATTACTATATAGTGCCGAAGCAAAATGGATACATACCATAGGTCATATATTATGTACTTAGCAATAAACTTCTAGATGCATCCATTATCTACACATATTCAACCACAAAAACTCAAAACTAAAACATATAAGAGAAGCATTAGTGCACTTTTCAAAAAAATAAGATTTTCAAGCTCAAGTACATGATTTAGAAACAATAAGAGTTATTTATTTAAGATCATTACTTCTCAAGTGAGTAGCTCTCAAAGATATTAATATTCAAATAAAGTTTTGCTCATCAAGCCACTCACAATCACACATAGACAATAATCAACACAAATAATGCCAATGGATCTTCAAAGAGTTTTAAACCTCTTATGTCCAAGGGCTTGGTTAACAAGTCCGCAAGTTGATTTTTTAGTAGGCATATGCTTTAGAGAAACAATAGAATGTTCAACGTGTTCTCTAATGAAATGATGCCTAATATCTATGTGCAATGATATCATACATACATAGAGTTGAAAATATGAAATAGAAAGCAAGCTTTTAGAGTAGAGAAATACCTTAGCAAGCTTTTTCACTAATGAAAGGTCTCCGCTCTTTTTATGAGCTTTCTTGACTTGTTTGTCCTCATGACAACAAGTTGTTGGTGTGTCATCCCAAGAAAATAAAGACCAAACACTTTCAACTCAAACAAACACATGAAAATGACTTTCTCTAAAAGTTTTAACACAAACTTTCACCAAATAGATTTCAAAATTCAACTTCTTTAAAGTTAATCAACAAATTTTGACTATCATAGTGAATATGAGAATATTAAGTTCATGTATTGACTAGAGACACCAAGTTTGAATACTAGACCTAGCACATTAAAAATGTCATAGTCAAGCATCAAACTTAGAACTCTTATCAAACAAGAACAAAAATATTCTCATATGTGCTACTCAATCAAGTATGAGAGCACTCACCTTTGACCATATTGGTCTTAGGTGAACCAACACAAACAACATCATGATCATTACGCATGGCAATATGAAATCTAGAAGATAAATCATCTACTATTTTCTTCATAAAAAACATCACCCATATTAAAGTCATCATTTTCGCCACGCATAAATATTTCATCAAGACTCTTCAAATGATCATGGTTAACACTCTTCTTAACCAATTTCTTCTCAACACTTTTCTTAACATGATTATCAATAACATGCATGTTATTCTTTTCAACCCAAATTTTCTTGATATGTTTCTTCACATAAATATGATCAATATGCACATTTCTCAAAGCATCAAAGCTATTGTCATGTTTAGAAACTTTCAAAGAAGATTTATCCATTTCACAAGTATGCACATTATTTTTCTTAACCCAAACTTTCCTTGTTGATTTCTTTTCATTAACATGTTCATCATGCATAGTCTCTAATGCCCTACCATGTTTAGAAACAACCAAAGGAAGTCTTTTCATCTCACTAGTGTTAGGATTATGCTCAATAGCAAGAGTGTAATATTGTAATTAATAATCTTTTTCATATTAATAAAGTGATTTCTGGTTTAACAAATCTTATAGCATTTATAGTTTAATATTATAATTGTCAAAGTAAATAATCATAAGGTCTAAAGACTATGAGAAAAGAAGAATTGTTCATACATCTGGATATGTATGAGATAGACACAATTCTTTAGTTAGTCTTGAATAATGTTCACAACTTAATTTAAAGGTTGGGCACCTTTATCTTGTTAAAGTTGTAGAATTCTTTTGCTAGCATTTGAGTGGGATCAAATGAGATATGATGAGTCTAAAATCATCGGAGTGTCTTCGAGTAAAAGAATCTAGTGCACTGGGTGCATTGAACTGGATCACAATGAAAAGCTTTATCTAGAACTGTCAATAGATAATAGTCTTTTCATTATCAGGACAATCGGAGAGTCTATCTTAATCTTGAGATAAATGATGGACTTATGGTTGCAAGTGATATCATTTGAGTTATCAATGAGTACGATTATATAGCATAGTCTATCCTCGATAGTTTGGTGATATTCATTTGTTAATCGATAGAGGACTTCATTTATAGATATGGACATCGTGGGCTCCATTTATTAAATGAGAGTATAATATCATCATATGGATGTTTTGAGGTAATTGGATATTAAATCTCAACGTTGAGTTTTCGATAGTGACTATTCAAAACATGGCTTCTGGACAAGTCAAAATATCCAAGTTCAAAACGTTGTCATATGAGTAAATATGGTAACTTGGAGAGTTATAGGCGGTCTATGAACTCTTGGCGATTACTGATATTAATCACGAGGATACACTATCTCCAATATGATTGTCTAGGGTATGAATGAGGAGCATCTTCTTATTCTATCTTTATTTAAGAGTTCAACTTTACCTCTTTAGTGGAATGAGTTAAAATTAATGGATCGGACCTAAGTGAATCATTTGTTGATTGTGATTAGGTTATGTCTATTGAAGCTTAAATTTAGATAGCCCGCCAAGATCCCCAATCCACACGGACTTGCATGGATCACTTGATATATTCTACCGGACCAATTTATGGTTCCATCTAGAATTGTACTTAATATATTAAGAATATAATTTGCACATTATTTATTTAATGGGCTGTTAAATTATATTAATATATTAATGAAAGACATGTGGGCTTGTTTCTTTTAGTAAGAATGGGTCTAGTTCACATGTGGGCTTTTTATTAAGGTCCAATGGATTTAATAAAATGGAAAAATAATATATGGCCCATGATAGAGAACTTGAGCGGCAAGGCTAATAAATTAGCTTATTATTTTATTTTATTGTATTATTTAATTAAATGGAAGTTAATTAATTTATTAATTAATTATTTAATTAATGATTAAAATCTTTTTCTGACTAGAAAATATGTTTCTTAGTAGTATACTATTATTGGCAGTATAATAAGAATCAAAGTCTTTATTTGATAAGAAGATAAATAAAAGGAATTTATTTATCTAGTCAAATTAGGAAGTCTTTGATATAGTCATAAATACACTAAAGAGTTGGATTAGGGTTTGGAATTCTAAGGAAATCTACCTAGGGTTAGGATTTAAGTCAAAAGACAGAAATCCTACATGGTAGAGGATTTCAGCCACAATATATGAATATATATGATATATATATGGCACATTGCCATAAAATACATATAGAATGCATGCAGAATTGATTAGTGCAATATAGATATATATATATATATATTTTTTGTTTAGGCGTGCAGATTTTGTGCACTTATAATATGTGTGCAGAATTTATGCAATATATATAGTGATATATGATATTATATGGCAAGTAGAATTCAAATATACATATATAGATTTTGGCAAGTGATTTGCGGCAAATATATATATATATTCTTGATATAGAATTAAAAGAACCCTAAGGCATGACTTGAGAGTTTTTTCTTTTGCTTGAGAAAAATAGAATCCAACTCTTAGACTAGTGTGATAATTTCAGCCAAGAAGTATAGAGAGAAGAGTTTGTTCTTATTTCGATAGTGCTCTAGTAACTTTTACATCAAAAGGTTTTGTGCACAATTTCGAATAAGGCTCACGCGAGTTTCGATCATTAGATTGAGAATTCAAAAGTGACCGGAACGTTCTTCGTTATCTCTTGGAAGTTTTTGTGACTAACGAAAAAGAAAAGATTTTGTTATCCATCCTCAGGTACACAATTCAAAGAAAGGGAGACCACGCTCCTAGGTGATTCACGTTCGTGATTGGATTGAAAGATCTTGCGGATTACCATCGACGCAATGTCAATCGGATCACGCGACAAAGGTATGATACTTTTGATTATATATGTTTAATTAATTAGAGGGTTAAGGTTCAAATTATGGAAAAATTTTAAACTATACTAAACTCAATTTTAGTCTCGCTTCCGCTGCGTGTACTACGGTATTTTTCCCTACAATTAGCATGCATCTTGTTGACGGTGATTTTTGGATCGTTGAAAAGTCAACCGCCAAACAATAACACGTAGGCAGATCGAAGCTTTAACCAGTCTACAGTTGAATAATCAAAGCCTCTTTCTCCACGTGGATGTGATACGATTCGTTTGTATTTGAGAATAGTAATTTAGAAAAGCAGGAAATAAATAATAAACCAAACATAACACATATTTTACGTGGTAAAACCCCAAGGCGGGGAAACATCCACGGTGCCGATGATGGCGAGAAGAGATCCACTATGAATAGAATAATTACACACTCAACACTCGCTTTCTCTCAGATAATTGTTTATGTTTCGTATCTTTTTTCTTATGTAAGTATCAATTGCTCATGATGTCGATTCCCCTGATATAATGAATACATGGATGTATTTATAGGGTTTGATCTAGGGTTGCCCTAGTTCCTGTCGTATAAGCGGTGGACTCATTAATTAGAGTCTTTTTAGGATTCTGGTAGAGTATACTGATTAGGACTCGTTTTCCCGTTTGGTGTTTATTCTTCTGGAAGCTTTAAGTTCTTTCCTGATTTAGACTTCTAACACTAGAGAGGAAATAGGGATATTTCCTTACTTGGAGTGTGATTTTTAGATTTCGTATCTGAGTGGATCTCCGCTTGATAAGGCGTATCTTGATAGGATTGTATTTCCTTTTTTGGCCGAGTATATCTTGTTTTGGTCGAGTAGATCTCGCTGAGTAAAGATCTTCGGCGAGCAGGATCTTTGGCGAGCAGGATCTTCGGCGAGCAGGATCTTTACTCATTAATATTTCTTTAACTGTACGACTTTACATGGCGCATACGCTTCTTACTTCCATATTTCTTGATGACGTGTCCAGACCTGGTGACGTGTCCTCGGTCAGCGTTTCTTTCATTGACTAGTTGACTTTAGATGACGTGGAATTACTGTACTTTCGTATTACCCGCTATCTTTGCTGACGTGTCATGCTGACGAAAATATACATACAACACATCTCATTCCCTAGTTCGCATTGTCTAATATACTTGTAGCATTTAGGTTTGATATGCCCAACAACATTGCAAAAATAACAAACCGGGATAAACTTAGAGATGTTATGTTTAGCTCTAGACTTAAACACATGCTTAGGAGAATGATTAGGTAACTTTTTCACATTTTTATCTTGTTCCACATTTCCTAGTTTGCATTGCCTAGCATATTCATAACACTTAGGCCTAATGTGATCAACCACATTACAATAATGACAAACCAGAATGAATTTAGAAAAGTTACCTTTTGGGTGTGCATGATTTGGTTGAGAAGTCGGTTGAGAAGTTCCATAGCTCTTTTTGTCTTTGTCTTTGATGTTGGAAGGAATAGTAGTTGAGTCTTTCTTCTTCTTGGACTTTCTTGACTTGTTCTTGGTTGTAGGAGTCTTCTTAACTTCTTCTACAAAGCCCAAGCCAGTCATATCTCCATGATGCTTTCCAAGCTTTATTACTTCATCAAGCTTAATGGCTCCAATCTTCATGCCATTAATAGACTCTTTAAGAGATTTGACTTCATCTTTAAGCTCACACTCCTTTATCTTCATGATACTTAAAGAGTTCTCTTTTTGCTTAATCTCTTCTTCCATGGCAAACAACTTCATAGTAAAGTCTTCTTTTAGATCATCTAGCTCTTGAGCACTATCTTCCACCTTTGAGACATACTTTTCAATGGTCTTTTCATGCTCCTTGATGACTTCACTTTGCTTGCTCATCTTCTCCAAAGACATCTTCTTTTCATTGACAAGAGCTTTAAAAATCACCACTAAATTGGCATTGATCAACTTCAACTTGTTGTTCTCTTCATTCTTTTGTTGAAGGATCTTGTCATTGAAGCTTATGTAATCCTGATTTGAGGAGGCTTCGAACTCTTCTTGATTGGAGGAGATTTCACTATCTTCACTACTTGAAGAGTTATCACTTTCCTCATTACATGAGGACTCTTCACTACTATCCTCAAATCTTCCTTCATATATAGCCACATGAGCAATGTAATTGCTAGTAGATTCTCGATCATTCAATGACTCCTCTTCCTCAACTACATCACTCACACTCATCCATGATTTATCATTGAATGCTCTAATGAAGGCTTTCATTGTATTTCTCCAAAAGGTGTAGTTACCACTATCCAAGAGTGGAGGTCTAGCACTAGAAGCACCTTCCGGCAACAACTCAACCATAGCTACAAAAATGAACAAACACAAAAAAAAAACACAACAAAACAAAACACAAACACTATAATATGGATCTATCTAATTACTTCTAGACACCCGCTCTGATACCAAATTGAAATTCCCTTAAGCAATATAGTGTAATATATACCTAGAGGGGGGGTGAATAGGTATAGGCCCAAATTCTTCCAATATATAAAAATATGCAGAATACAACAATTAAAAGCACACTTGATGAATCTTAACAATTGAATTGATTTAACCAACACATGTGAAAATCAATATACAAGTAATGCAATCAATACAAACATATGGAAGATAAAGACACATAAAAACGAAACTTGACACAAGTATTTTTATGTGGTAAAACCTCAAAGAGGAAACATCCACGGGTTGATACCACAACCACCGGCAAAGCAATCCACTATATGAAAAGGACTTACACACTCAAGCTATCAACACATGCTATCCGCTCAAGCTATCACCTCATAATCTACCCTTAGGCCTAGTGAACTATCAAGCCTACTTCCTTTCCAAGATGTGTCCTACACCTCTAGGAAGCAACTTTCTATCCAAGACGCTCACATCTCTAGGAAGATTTCTTGCTTGACTATCCGAGTCCTCCCGACTCTAATCAAGACTTCTTGCTTGGCTATCCGAGTACTCCCGACTCTAATCAAGACTTCTTGCTTGGCTATCCGGGACACTTTCCTAGCCAAGACTTCTTGCTCAAGACAAAGCTTCATTACTTTGCAAGAGACTTCCACCTATTACAAGGCAATGATCTAGGTGATGCAAATGATACAAACACAATCAAATAAAGGAAGATGATCAATCAAGCTCTATGAACATGCTTAGTGATAATCTAGAATATGCTTTCAACAAACAATCACAAATGTATCTAGAAATCAAAGCATGTGAATCAATAAGAACAAGATATGAATATTCACTATATCACACAAAAATATTAGTTCTTAGATGCTGAAATTAAACCTAGAAAATAACATGAGGCACATCATATACAACATTTCTAGAATCAATTTCAAGATAGGTCAAGTTTAGCAATATATGTTCAATTGAAATCAAATGGCTAAAACTTAACAATCAATAGATCAACCACCCCTAGAATATGATCTAACAACATTCTAAACACATATCATCTATCAATTAGGAAGATTAAAAGAGATGATCAAAAGATGAAGTGAGAAGAAGAAGTTTCACATACAAAAGTTGAGTCTCGTACTGAAATCAGATCACTGGGAAAAATGACGAACTCAAATGGCTCTTAAAATGCTTGGGGTTTGTATCTCTCTTCATGACCAACAATTTTGGTTTTTGAATCACTCAATTTGGAGTTGAAATGAGAGAGATATGATCAAAATAAGAAATCAAAAGTTGTAAAGAATTTTGCATAGGATTTTGAATATAAATGGAGGGAAAAGAGATGGAGAAGAGAGAGGATGACATGAGCCAATCAGAGGCTGTCACATCAGCACCCTGTGTGGGGCATGTGGGCCACACGGCCTCCACACGTGGTGGCCAACGCATGTCCTTTGGCCATGCTTGCCTCTCACGCGCTCCCTCATGTTCTTCAGCCGTATCTTGGGCATCTGAACTCCAATTTCGAATCTGTTTTTGGATTACGAACTGTGACTTCCTCACGCACGACTCTGACTATAAAAATTTGAGAAATAGTTGAGAAATCATCTGAGAAAATGACGATGAAGTCAACTCAACGAATGAAAATGCAAAGTAGCGTAGCTACATCATTTGGACTCAAAACCTTATGAATGAGTAACTGAAACGACCGGGACTCAATAAAGAATCATATAAGAACATGTTCAAGTCCAAAATACAAGACACACAAAAAAATAAACACAAATTCACACAAGTATGCCATATCAAAGAGATAGTCATAAAACATGCAATTCTACAATGTTTGTCACTAAGAAGTGTGTGAATGTGTTATACCAAATGTTTGCACAACAATGCAGGGACATACATGTATGAATTGTGTGTGTGTGCGCTTATGCCTTGCAAGAGGAAGAAGAATCTAGATACCTTAGCATCTGAGTACGTGATGTTCCTCTTGAAGACGATATTTGCAAGATATGTTGCTTTTAACCTTTGAAGCTTCTTCTCTCCAAGAAACACCTAAGCAACTAATCAATACAAATAAAGAGTGTTTTGCAATGGAATCAAGCCAACACAATTCTAAGATCTTGCATCTTGCCTCATATATATATAGGCCGAATTCTTTTCTTAACATATATTATATGTTCGGCCACCAGAGGCCATATTAATCACATATATATATATATATATATTAGGCGACCACTTGCCAAATAAATAATATATATATATTAGGATTCAACTTGCCTATAATATATCATATATATCTGGTGTGTCAATAAATATATATATATATATATATATATTCCGGCTAATTGCCATATATATTTCATATATATCTGTATATTGAGGCTGAAATCCTTTACCATGTAGGATTTGGGTCTTTTGACTTAAATCCTAACTCTAGGTAGATTTCCTTAGAATTCCAAACCCCTAATCCAACTCTTTAGTGTATTTGTGAATATATCAAAGACTTCCTAATTTGACTAGATAAATAAATCCCTTATTTATCTACTTACCAAATAAAGTCTTTTATATTTATTATACTACCACAATAGTATACTACTAAGAAACATATTTCCTAGTCAGAAAAAGATTTTGATTTTTTATTAAATAATTAATTAATCAATTAATTAATTTCCATTTATTCAAATAATAAAAATAAAACAATATAATATCATATATATATCTCGGCCATATATATTAATATATCTACATATTGTTTTTCTATTTTATTAAATCCATTGGACCTTAATAAAAGGCCCACATGTGAACTAGGCCCATTCTTACTAAAAGAAACAAGTCCACATGCCTTAATACAATTCTAGATAGACCCATAAATTAGTTCGGTAGAATATATCAAGTGATTCATGCAAGTCCGTGTGGATTGGGGATTTTGGCGGGCCTATCTAAATTTAAGCTTCAATAGACATAACCCAATCACAATCAACAAATGATTCACTTAGGTTCAATCTATTAATTTTAGTTCATTCCACTAAAGAACTAAAATTGCAATCTTAAATAAAGATGGAATAAGTAAATGATTCTCATTCATACCCTAGACAATTTTATAGGAGATAGTGAATCCTCGTGAAGAATATCAGTAATCGCCAAGAGCTCATAGACCGTCTATAGCTCTCCAAGTTACCATATTTACTCATATGACCACACTTTGAACTTGGATATATATTATGACTTGTCCAGAAGTCATCTTTCAATAGTCACTATTGAAAACTCAATGTTAAGATTTAATTTCCAAAACCTCAAAACATCCATATGATGATATTCTACTCATATTTAATAAATGGAGCCACGATATCCATATCTATAAATGAAGTCCTCTATCGATTAACAAATGAATATCACCAAACTATCGAGGATAGACTATGCTATATAATCGTACTCATTGATAACTCAAATGATACCACTTGCAACCATAAGTCCATCATTTATCTCAGGATTAAGACAGACTCTCCGATTGTCCTGATAATGAAAAAACTATTATCTATTGACGGTTCTAGATAAAGTATTTCATTGTGATCCAGTTCAATGCACCCAATGCACTAGATTCTTTTACTCGAAGACCCTCCGATGATTTTAGACTCATCATAGCACATTTGATCCCACTCAAATGCTAGTAAAAGAATTCTACAACTTTAACAAGATAAAGGTGCCCAACCTTTAACTTAAGTTGTGAACATTATTCAAGACTAACTAAAGAATTGTGTCTACCTCATACATATCCAGATGTACGAACAATTCTTCTTTTCTCATAGTCTTTTGACCTTATGATTATTTACTTTTGACAATTATAATATTCAATCTATAAATCCTATAAGATTTGTTTAAATCAGAAATCACTTTATTAATATGAAAAGATTGTCAAAAAAAATATTACACTCTTGCTATTGAGCATAATCCTAACAATCTCCCACTTGCGCTATAGCAAATGTGTCATATCTCTCATTCCCATGTTCTCTAGGTGCCCATCAAAACTCTTCTGTGGTAGAGCCTTTGTGAAGGGATCCGCTAGATTTTCTGCTGACGTGATTTTGGTAATCGTCACTTGAAAGTTCTTGAGGCGTGTTTAATATAAAGCTAGAGGGGGGGTGAATAGATTTTATCTAATTTTTACCCAATTTTCACGTGCATGTCAATTTTACGAAAATACCCCTAGCAAGTCAACAATACATACAAGTGTAATAAGATACGAAAATAATAAATGACACTTGATGTTTACGTGGAAAACCCAACCACTGGGAAAAACCACGGGCTGTTTAGTGCGCCACACTCGGACCTCGAAATCCACTAATTGAAATGGAGTTTACAACCTATGTAGACCTCGTCTAACACTCCGGTCAATAACCCCCCACTTCTACCACGCGGGCCTTTAAAAGTGGCTCTAGTCCAATTGCTTATGTGACCACCTGTTCCCGGTGTCCGACCTAATCCCGGTCAATCACACAAGACTTCAATCTCTCAAAAGAGATGCACAACCCTATGTGAATATGTATGAATATTCAATTAACAAACAAGGCTAGGGAACCTTAGATGCTTATCTAGGATGATGATATATTCAATTTAAATCAATCCTAGATATGAAAATAGCTATATGTCATGGCATACAACTTTAGCTAAGTAAAGGATAACCAATCCTAGATACAAAGCTATCACAAAAAACCCACAAACATTCAAAAGATTAACTAGTTGATTAAAAAAACAATCTATCAACCTAGTTATAAATAAATCACACAAGAATGTTTATGGCATAGCTTTTAGGCAATAATGACCTAATCAATTAAGCTATCAAAAATAATCTCAATCATATAATGAGATTAATTAGCTAGATATAAAATAGGCATGAAAACCTAGATAACATAAATAACCCAATCAACACATAATCTCAATCATGTATGTAGAAATTAATCTAAACACATACAAGTAATAAATGAGATAAAATTGATAAGTAGAAACACTAATTATGTAAGATAAAAGTGTTCAACAAATCATACCATGTGTGTTGAAGAAGACCCATGCATTAGCACATGCTAGATGAACCTAGATGATGCCTAGATGATGATTTGTGCATGTGGGAATGGGTTTAGAGAGATAAAGATGTAATCTTTAAGCTTTTTCTCTCAAGTCTCTCTTTCTCTCTCAAGAATAAGGAGCCTCTCTCTCTAGGGTTTGATTTTGTGGCTCTACCCTCAAAATGATGAGAAAGATATGTATTTATAATGCCCAAATGAAACTATGTCGTTTTGGAAGAAATGGAAAAATTATGGGCATTTTCGCGGTACTCGCGTCAGTGCAGCGACTCAATATTCGAGCGCTTCGAAACATGACCAAACAACATCGAAACCTTTCATATGATATATTGTTGGAAAGGTATGGATGTCTACTTTCTACTCGTTTTTACAGAATGGAATTTTGATATCTGTAAAAAACGTTATGGTCAATTGAGTGACCAAAGGTCAGAAACGGACAACAACAGAGTTGCCCTGTTTTGGTTGTAACTTTGGAGATTTTAAAACCAATCCAAACGGTCATGAAATATTACGAATAATATACCGTTGGAAAGGTATGGGTGTCTAGTTTGTACAGAAATTTTTAAAACTCATTTTGAAGCTTTGTGTAAAAAGTTATGGTCACAAGACCATGCAAAGGTCAGTTTTGAAAACACTTAAAACATTGAAATCCAATCTTTTAAAACTAGACACCTTACTCCAATCAACCAAACCAAAACTACCACTTATCCAAGAGAAGAATGAGACCTTCTCAAGTGGTCAACCATCGTGCTAAGACATGCACACCATCGTGCAAGCGCGGACGTTTCCGATCACATAAACGGAAACGAATTACACCACACTTAAGACTAATCATGAAGTGCAAGTGTGGGTATTGAATGCATCCTAATGCCTAACATGTCATGGCATTATCATTGAACAAGATGCACTCAATTCAAACATGCATGAATAAAATTCATGACTTTGCATCCTAATACCTAAACATGTCATGGCATTTCATAGAACAAGATGCAATCAATTTAATGCAAGAAGAGATATTGAATAATCAATAAAGCACAATGCACACAAAATATAAACACAACATTCAAGAATAAGAGTTATGCTTGTTGTGTGTGTGTGCAACTATATCTCTTCAAGGCAAAGTAAGCACAAGATATATACCTTTGGTGCTTGTCCTCTTGAGGTCTTGGAAAGGGTCTTTGATCTTCAACTAATCACCTAGACTACCCTTACAACCAAACCCCAACTTGTGGTTTGACCACGAAATAAGCCAATCAACAAAAGGGAATCCTTACATCACGTCACCTCTATGCACAATCTCTCTAAGAAGATGATACTTCCTTTCAATGTGTTTTCCTCTCTTATGACTTCTTGGTTCTCTCGAATTAGCCACTGCTCCACTATTATCACAGTAGATAGTGATCTGCTTATTCGCACCGGGAACCACTTCCAAATCAATCAGGAATTGGCGGAGCCAAACAGCCTCTTTGGCAGCTTCGCATGCATCAACATACTTAGCTTCCATGGTGGAATCAGCAATACAAGATTGCTTGATACTCCTCCATATGACTGTTCCTCTTCCAATAGTAAACACAGATCCTGATGTGGATTTTCTAGTAGTCAGAATCCGACTGGAAATCAGAATCTGTATACCAAACGGGAATCAAATCCCCTCCTGAGTATACAAGCATATTATTCTCGCTCTCTTGAGATACTTGAAAATATGCTTGACTGTCGTCCAATGATCAGGACCAGGTTTCGATTGAAACCTGCTAACTATGCCCACAGCAAAACAAATATCTGGTCTAGTGCAGAGCATTGCATACATGAGACTTCCAACTGCCGAGGCATTTGGAATCCTACTCATGAATTGCTCTTCATGCTTATTCTTAGGAACTTATTCCTTAGAAAGTTTGATTCCATTTCTGAAAAGTAACATACCTTTCTTAGAATCTTGCATGGAAAATCTAGACAAGATTTTATCGATGTATGAAGCTTGGGATAGTGCAATCGTTCTATTCTTTCTATCCCTTATTACTTGGATACCAAGAATATAACTTGCTTCTCCTAAGTCCTTCATATCAAATTGTTTTGCTAACCATTCTTTTACTGATGTCAATACACCTACATCGTTTCCGATGAGTAGTATATCATTAACATAAAGAATTTAGGAAAACCAACTTGTCGCCATTAATCCTTTTGCATACACAAGGTTTGTCATAGCTTGATCAAACCTTATGTTCCAGGATTAGGATGCTTGCTCTAATCCATATTTGGATTTTTGCAACTTGCATGGCCTTTTGCCAATGGCGACCATCAACATGCTCCATTGCTTCCTTATATGTGTAGGGATTATCGTCGTCTGGGAGATTCTCCATTGATTCTCCCAGACCGATGTATCTCTCGGGTTTTCTACTAACCCTCCCACTACGACGAGGAATGGTAGGTTGTTGATTTTGTGATGGTGCGGAACTTACAATTGGGCTAGGTTGTATAACCTCTTGTGGAATTGTATCTCCTGACATCTCATTCAGGACAATTCTACGTTTGAGTACAAAATCATTCATATAGTCCTTTTCCAGAAAATTAGCATTTGTTGAAACAAATACTTTAAGATCTGAAGGACTATAGAAATAATATCCCTTAGTTTCTTTTGGATACCCCACCAATATGCATGTTTCCGAACGGGACTCCATCTTTTCTATCTTTCCTTTTAACACATGCGCAGGACAACCAAATATCCTTAAGTATTGTAAACTAGGCTTTCGCCCAGTCCACAATTCATGCGGTGTTTGAGGAATCGACTTAGATGGTACATCGTTTAGAATGTATATTGCAGTTTGTAAAACATATCCCTAAAAAGAAATAGGAAGTGTTGAATAACTCAACATAGACCTAACTATATTCAAAAGAGTTTCTATTTCTCCTTTCTGCCACCCTATTCTGTTGAGGTGTACCTGGTGTAGAAAACTAAGAAATAATTCCATTATCAACAAGATATTGCTGAAACTCACCAGATAGATATTCTCCTCCACGATCAGATCTCAAGATTTTTATATGTTTATCTAGCTCAGTTTCCACTTCAGCTTTAAATGCTTTGAACATGTCAAAAGCATCAGACTTATGTCTCATGAGATATACATAGCCAAATCTCGAGTGATCACGCTCCAAATGTTCACATTTAGCGCTCCCTTTTCCTATCTTTTTATGCTTGTTTCTCGGGTAAAGCGAGGTATTTAATGGATAAAATAAGTGTTTCAGGTAAACAGGACAAATCAGGGGCATAATTGTCATTTTAGACAAATCAGGGGCAAAAGTGCAAAATTCGGGACTTTATTGCAGATTTTGTGAATAAGGGAAAGCTCAGGGGTGCTGACTATAATTAGCCAGCCAACGCACAGCGTTAGCCCTGTAGGGAAAAATACGGTCAACGCAGCGGAAGCGAGACTAAAAACGATTTAGTATATTTTAAAATGTTTCCTTTGATGAACCTTAACCCTTTAAATTAATTAAAAATACATATAAGCTAACAAAAAGAAGAATACCGTTTGTCGCGTGATCAGATTGACTTACGTCGATGGTAATCCGCAAGATCTTCAATCCTAGCACGAACGTGAATCACCTAGGAGCGTGGTCTCCCTTTTCTTTGAATTGCGTACCTGAGAATGGACAAACAAACTTTCCTTTTCTTATTGTTAGTCACAAAACAACCAAAAGACTACAAAGATTATTCCGGTCACTTTTGAGTTCTCAATCTAATGATCGAAACTCGCGTGAACCTTATTCGAAGTTGTACACACAAACCTATTGATGTATAAGCAATTAGTGTACTATCAAAAGAATAATCTCTTCTCTATTTTTTTTTGTCCTGGCCGAATAATCAAACACTTTTCTATGAGTATGAGAAGAAGAAGAAATTGATCAAGTAGACTAGGGGGTTGGCCGAACCCTATAAGGTGTATTATATAGGGTGGCCGAATTCTACTTCTATTTCTATTAGGGTTGCCGAAATCTCCTTGTGATGCAATTAGGGTTGGCCGAAAATCCTCTACCAAAAAGGATTTGTGCTTTACCCTAATTCCTATCAACTTTAGAATCCTAACCCTAATTCAACTCATAAGTGTTTTTATTCTTTTATTGACTTAATAAAAGACTTTCCTATTTGATTAAATAAATAAACCTTATTATTTATTTTCTTACCAAATAAGTCTTTTACTTTTAGTATACTACTACCAATAGTATAACTCTAGGAAATATATTTCCTGATCAGAAAAATTTTTTGTTTCTTAATTAAATAATTAATTAATTCTCATTTAATCAAACAATAAAATAAAATAATATTTTTGACGAATTATTTAGCCTTGCCACCCCACATCATATATATGGGCCAAATATTATTTTCTTATTTTATTTAATCCATTGGACATTAAATAAAAAGCCCACATGTGAACCAGACCCATTCTTACTAAAAGAAACAAGCCCACATGCCTTTCATTAATATATTAATATAATTGATCAGCCCATTAAATAAATAATGTGCAAATTATATTCTTAATATATTAAATGCAATTCTAGATGGACCCATAAATTGGTCCGGTAGAATATATCAAGTGATCCATGCAAGTCCGTGTGGATTGGGGATCTTGGCGGGCTATCTAAATTTAAGCTTCAACAGACATAACCTAATCACAATCAACAAATGATTCACTTAGGTCCGATCTATTAATTTTAACTCATTCCACTAAAGAGCTAAAATTGAACTCTTAAATAAAGATAGAAAAGGAATATGTTCCTCATTCATAACCCTAGATAATCATATTGGACATAGTGTATCCTCGTGATTAATATCAGTAATCGCCAAGAGTTCATAGACCGCCTATAACTCTCCAAGTTACCATATTTACTCATATGACCATGTTTTAAACTTGGATATTTTGACTTGTCCAGAAGCCATGTTTTCAACAGTCACTATCGAAAACTCAACGTTGAGATTTAATATCCAATTACCTCAAAACATCCATATGATGATATTATACTCTCATTTAATAAATGGAGCCACAATGTCCATATCTATAAATGAAGTCCTCTATCGATTAACAAATGAATATCACCAAACTATCGAGGATAGACTATGCTATATAATCGTACTCATTGATAACTCAAATGATATTACTTGCAACCATAAGTCCATCATTTATCTCAGGATTAAGATAGACACTCCGATTGTCTTGATAATGAAAAGACTATTATCTATTGACGGTTTTAGATAAAGCTTTTCATTGTGATCCAGTTTAATGCACCCAGTGCACTAGATTCTTTTACTCGAAGACACTCCGATGATTTTAGACTCATCATATCTCATTTGATCCCACTCAAATGCTAGCAAAAGAATTCTACAACTTTAACAAGATAAAGGTGCCCAACCTTTAACTTAAGTTGTGAACATTATTCAAGACTAACTAAAGAATTGTGTCTTCCTCATATATCCAGGTGTACGAACAATTCTTCTTTTCTCATGGTTTTTAGACCTTATGATTATTTACTTTCACAATTATAATATTAAACTATAAATGCTATAAGATTTGTTAACCCAGAAATCACCTTATTAATATGAAAATGATTGTCAATTACAATATTACACTCTTGCTATTGAGCATAATCCTAACAATCTCCCACTTGCACTATAGCAAATGTGTCATATCTCTCATGCCCATGTTCTCTAGATGCCCATCGAAACTCTTCTGAGGTAGAGCCTTTGTGAAGGGATCTGCTAGATTTTCTGCTGACGCGATTTTGGTAATCATCACGTCACTTCTTTGAACAATCTCCCTTAAAAGATGATACTTTCTTTCAATGTGTTTTCCTCTCTTGTGACTTCTTGGTTCTTTCGAATTAGCCACTGCTCCACTGTTGTCACAGTAGATAGTGATCTGCTTATTCGCACTAGGAACCACTTCCAAGTCTATCAAGAATTGGCGGAGCCAAACAGCCTCTTTAGCAGCCTCGCATGCAGCAACATACTCAGCTTCCATGGTGGAATCAGCAATACAAGATTGCTTGATACTCCTCCATATGACTGTTCCTCCTCCAATAGTAAACACAGCCCCTGATGTGGATTTTCTGGAGTCAGAATCTGATTGGAAATCAGAATCTATATACCCAACGGGAATCAAATCCCCTCCAGAGTATATAAGCATATTATCTCTCGTTCTGTTGTGATACTTGAAAACATGCTTGACTGCCATCCAGTGATCAGGACCAGGTTTCAATTGAAACCTGCTAACTATGCCAACAGCAAAACAAATATTTGGTCTAGTACAGAGCATTGCATACATGAGACTTCCAACTGCCGAGGCATTTGGAACTCTACTCATGAATTGCTCTTCATGCTCATTCTTAGGAACTTGTTCCTTAGAAAGTTTGATTCCATGTCTGAAAGGTAACATACTGATCGCACTCCAAATGTTCACATTTAGCACTCCCTTTTCCTATCTTTTTGTGCTTGTTTATCGGGTAAAACCGAGTATTTAAAGGATAAATAAGTGTTTCAGGTGATTAGGGAAGTTCAGGGGCAAAATTGTCATTTTGGACAATTCAGTGGCAAAAGTGCAATATTCGGGACTTTGTTGAAGATTCTGTGAATAGGGGAAAGATCAAGGGTGCTGATTGTAATTCTCCAGCAAAGCACAGCGTCAGCTGCCACGTCAGCGTTGGAAACGACGCCGTTTGGCGCCTGCACATGTCACGCCTGACGTCAGGTCGTCTTCTTCAACAAACTGGGTCGACCCGCGACTCGATTGACCCGACCCGAACCAGCGATGACCCGGTAACTTCGGTGATGATTTTTAGCACTTTTTCGACCAGTTTTCCGACGCTGTTCAACCTAGATCGACGGCCACGAGCCCCACGATCACGATGGACCTATTTTCAAGCTCCCATGCAAAGGTTTCCATCACCTCCAAGTCCTCAAAACCTCCATGGATGTTCAAACCTTCAAGCTTGGTTCAGCGGCCATTCTCCCGCGAACCAGAACGTCCAAGCTCGCCAAATCTCAGCGGTTTCATGCAACGGGAAAGTACCCGTGATCCAGAAGGTCAGAACTCGCCACCGACTTCAATTTCTTCATGGCGAGCTTCGACGGCGGGCACAAGCTCGCCGGCCAGCAGTTCTGAACCCACCGGGACAACCAACTTGGAGGATATTTCATCCAAAACCTCCCCAAAATAGTTCCCTATATATATATTTCCTCCCCTAACCTAAAACACACCTCCCAAATATCCAAATTACACCCAATTAGCTTAAATTAGCTTAGTTTAGTTTAGTATAATGTAAATCCTCACCATTCACACCACCTTAGTTATTTTATGTAACTAAGTATTGATGTTGGGTTTTGATGTACTTTGTATATTATCTATGATATGAGTTGATTTTCTATATTGTGCTTTAATTCATATATGTGTTGTTTGAATTAACAAATTCATAAGCATGTAATACAATTTAGATTATGCATGAATGATTATTAATTCATGTGTCTTTATTAATGGTTTTTAAGACTATCCTAGGTTAATAGGAATCAACTAATTAATTGGATAATTGCACTTGTACACCAATATCCCAACATCCTATCTCTCATTACCACTTTTGCAAGATCATTGCATTAGATGGTAATTAGTTAAGTTAATTTAATTTAGATAATTGTAGTTGTAGTTTAGTTGATAGATTAATTAGTTGCTAAGGAGATGACAATCCTTAGTTGTAGTATAATTTAGATAATTTGCCATCTCAGTTTAATTAGTTATTAGTTAGTTTTAATTGCTTTCTTGCCATCCTCTTAGTTTAATTGCTTACTTGCCATCTTCACCGTTTACTTTTCTTGCATGTAAATATGTTGTAAGTAGTGTAAATAGTATATATAATATATATAAGACTAAAACTGATAAAAGGTACCTCACAATTCCCCGTGGGAACGAACCGTACTTGCCGTTATGCGATCGTAACGATCCGTGCGCTTGTGGATAAACATACACGCCCTATTTATTTTACGATAGTTTATAGAACTATCGCGTGTCCCGCATGCGCCGATCAAGTTATTGGCGCCGCCGAGGATACTTAATTAGAATCGTTCCGGGGCGTGTCACATACCTTTCTTGGAATCCTGCATGAAAAACCTAGACAAGATCTTGTCTATGTATGAAGCTTGGGATAATGCAATTGTTTTATTCTTTCTATCCCTTATTACTTGGATACCTAGAATAAAACTTGCTTCTCCTAAGTCCTTCATATCAAATTGTTTTGCTAACCATTCTTTTACTGATGTCAATACAACTACATCGTTTCCAATGAGTAGTATATCATCAACATAAAGAATCAAGAAAACCAACTTGTCGCTCTTAATCCTTTTGTATACACAAGGTTCGTCAGGATTCTGAATAAATCCAAAACCTTTGACAGCTTGATCGAACCTTATGTTCCAGGATCTGGATGCTTGCTTTAATCCATATATGGATTTCTGCAACTTGCATACCTTTTCCATTTGACCTTTTTCAATGAATCCTTCTGGTTGCATCATGTAGATGCTTTCGTCAAGACTTCCATTAAGGAAAGCTGTCTTGACGTCCATTTGCCAAATCTCTAGATCTAAAGATGCTGCAGTGGATAAGAGTATCCTAATGGATTTAAGCATGGCCATAGGAGAGAAGGTTTCCTCGTAATCGATACCTTCTTTCTGTGTATACCCTTTAGCTACTAATCTAGTTTTAAAGGTTGCCACCTTTCCATCCATACCTCTTTTCCTCTTGTATACCCACTTGCACCCAATGGGTTTTATCCCTTTAGGTAAGTCTACAAGGGACCAGACTTTGTTATCGAATATGGATTCAATCTCAGATTGCATTGCCTTTTACCAATGGCGACTATCAACATCCTCCATTACTTCCTTATACGTGTAGGGATGATCGTCGTCTGGGAGATTCTCCACTGATTCTCCCAGACCGATGTATCTTTCTGGTTGTGTTCTAACCCTCCCACTACGACGAGGAATGGTAGGTTGTTGATTTTGTGTTGGATTGGAACTTACAATTGGGTTAGGTTGTGTAACCTCCCGTGGAATTGTATCTCCTGACATCTCATTCAGGACAATTCTACTTCTAGGCACAAAATCATTTACTAGTTAGACTAGGTCCCACCTAATTGTTAACATAACAACCAGCGTTTTCAATTTTAGCCTTGCAATTTTACTGACAAGAACTCTTGGGAGGATATCAATAAAATTACATTGAGTGTGTTACCAAGATATCGACCCTCAATTTTCTCTCATGAAAATCCCTCCTTGGGGAGTAGATCTCGTTTGAGTCAATTGTCTAGTCTATCCTTGTAAGGAAGTATGTTGCTAAATTCCATTCATGGACGCCCCTTGGGGGGATTACCAATAAACAATAAAGCTCAACTAACCTTGGAGGCCATAGGTGTTACAAAACACCTTCTCCCACTCCATTATTTAAGGCGTGTGATTAAATCCCATAGAATGATTTACCAAGTTATCTAGATGCCAATTTAGATACCTAAATCATTCAATGCATGTTCATACCAAAAGAGATATATGAGTGGCACTCCTATTCTATAATACATGTTATCATACAATAACAAATATTGTAATATTTATGCAAAAAATAAATAGCCACAATTTTGGTCCATCCTAGAAAAGTAAGTAAATTACAATTTGTTAGGAATACAAGATCTTCAAGTGGCCATCAACCATCCACTCATCCCTCGGTTGCCCCATAGGCGTGCACAGCCCACAACCCCACAAAGGGACTGCCGTGCGCAGCCCACCATGATATGGGCTTGCCATGCACAGCCCAATCCACTCTGAGGGTGCGCACAGTGCTCATTCTAGGTTCCGGTTGCTTTTTTTTCTTCAATTCTTCGAATCATCAATACCCGAATACATTACAGCAGTATTTAAACAAATAAAATACTGCAGTTTTTTTTTTTTTTTTTTAATCACTGCAGTATTTATTACAATAAAAAAAAGCTGCACTATAATAAAAAAACTGCAGTAAAAATTAATACATAAAAAACTGCACTTTTTAATTACAATAAAAATAAAAGAAAACCTAGCAACTACCAATAAGGAATTATGGCGATGATAGACAACCCTTCTTGTTACAATTCCAAAACAAAAATTACATTGAAAATCTAGGACCAAAATCGAGCAACAACAATCCACATAAAAACATATATAAAACCATACATCCACATGTAATTATATATGCCAATACCTAGAGTGCCATCTCTTTCTAAACATGCATAATCACAATAAAAAGAAATAGATTCACGTATATATACGTTAATTAATTAAAAGGGTTCAACCAAGGCTCTGATACCAATTGTAGGGAAAAATACGGTCAACGCAGCGGAAGCGAGACTAAAAACAATTTAGTATATTTTAAAAATTTTCCTTTGATGAACCTTAACCCTTTAAATTAATTAAACATACATATAAGCTAACAAAAAGAAGAATACCTTTTGTCGCGTGATCCGATTGACTTACGTCGATGGTAATCCGCAAGATCTTCAATCCTAGCACGAATGTGAATCACCTAGGAGCGTGGTCTCCCTTTTCTTTGAATTGTGTACCTGAGAATGGACAAACAAACTTTCTTTTTCTTATTGTTAGTCACAAAACAACCAAAAGACTACAAAGATTATTCCGGTCACTTTTGAGTTCTCAATCTAATGATCGAAACTCGTGTGAACCTTATTCGAAGTTGTACACACAAACCTATTGATGTATAAGCAATTAGTGTACTATCAAAAGAATAATCTCTTCTCTCTTTTTTTTTTGTCTTGGCCGAATAATCAAACACTTTTCTATGAGTATGAGAAGAAGAAGAAATTGATCAAGTAGACTAAGGGCTTGGCCGAGCCCTATAAGGTGTATTATATAGGGTGGCCGAATTCTACTTCTATTTCTATTAGGGTTGCCGAAATCTCTTTGTGATGCAATTAGGGTTGGCCGAAAATCCTCTACCAAAAAGGATTTGTGCTTTACCCTAATTCCTATCAACTTTAGAATCCTAACCCTAATTCAACTCATAAGTGTTTTTATTCTTTTATTGACTTAATAAAAGACTTTCCTATTTGATTAAATAAATAAACCTTATTATTTATTTTCTTACCAAATAAGTCTTTTACTTTTAGTATACTACTACCAATAGTATAACTCTAGGAAATATATTTCCTGATCAGAAAAAATTTTTGTTTCTTAATTAAATAATTAATTAATAAATTAATTAATTCTCATTTAATCAAACAATAAAATAAAATAATATTTTTGACTAATTATTTAGCCTTGCCGCCCCACATCATATATATGGGCCAAATATTATTTTCTTATTTTATTTAATCCATTGTGAAACTAATTATAGCACGATGTGTATAAAGCTATCTAGAGGGGGGGTGAATAGATTTTACGCTTTTTACCCAATTTTTTGTGTTAGTCAAAATTACGAATTTACCCTCAAGATAATATAAACAAGCAAGTGTAATATGGTGCGGAAATTAAATCAACACTTGATTTTTACGTGGAAACCCTCACGGGAAAAACCACGGGCTATGTAAGTAAGCCACACTCGAACCTCGAATCCACTAAATGTGCAAACGATTACAACCTAATCCCGGAAGTAATCACACACCTACCTAATCCCGGTATGAGTGAACCTAGTCCAATTTGCTTGCGATCTAAGCAACCTAATCCCGGTTGCTACACACAAGACTTACTTTCTCTAGATGAGAATACAACCCTAAGTGAATATATGTGAATATCCAAAATGCAACATAGAGCAAGGGAAACCCTATATGCTTATCTAAGATGATTAATATTCAATTAAGAACAATCCTAGATATCAAAACTAAATGACATGTCAATTAGTTTAGCTAAACAATATTAAGCACAAAACCTAATAAGCTAGCACAATACAACTTCTCAAACATACATCATACTAATCTCAATCTTGTATTCAAAGAATATAAAATCACATACAAGTAATTAAATTGAGATTGCTAGATAAGAGAAACACAAAATATGTAAGATATTAGTGAAAAGCTTACCAAGCAAAGTATGATGAAGAATCCATGCTAGATGACATCTAGATGATCTAAGATGATGCTAGATGATGATTGATGATCATGAAAAAGTGTTTGAGTGAATAAAAATGAGTTCTTGGAATTTTTCTTCTCTTTGAAAAATATCCTAAGTAAGAAATCTGATATGAACTCTCTTATCTGACCTAAAGTCAAAGTGTTATATATATAGAGGCCATAAGTGAAGTGTGGTCGTTTTGGAAAA
Organism: Acer saccharum; assembly: GCA_030490815.1. Classification (NCBI taxonomy): domain Eukaryota; kingdom Viridiplantae; phylum Streptophyta; class Magnoliopsida; order Sapindales; family Sapindaceae; genus Acer; species Acer saccharum. Next base: position 18,396,012 of record CM059871.1, read on the forward strand.
ACGCACTAAAAATATCTCTGTGGCTAGCCTGCCATGGTTGCTCAACCGCGGCACTGTAGCCGCGGCACAGTAAGGACGTTGCTATTGCTCGACTGCCGCTGTCACAAACCGCGGCACTGAAACCGCGGCGAAGCGTCACAGCACAAAGCTTGATTTTTAAGCGACTCAAAACATGACCAAACGACATCGAAACCTTTCATATAATATACCGTTGGAAAGGTATGGAAGTCTACTTTCTACTCCAATTAACAAAACATGATTTGGATAACTGTAGAAAAAGTTATGGTCATTTGAGTGACCAAAGGTCAGATTCGGATAACAGCTGTGATGCCCTGTTTTAGTGGTCACTTTGGAAATTTCAAAACCAATCCAAACGGTCATGCAATATTACGAATAATGTACCGTTGGAAAGGTATGAGAGTCTAGTTTGTCCAGAATTTTACAAAACTCAATTTCAATCTTTTCATAAAAAGTTATGGTCACAAGACCATACAAAGGTCAGTTTTGAAAACACTTAAAACCTTGAAATCCAATCTTTTGAAACTAGACACTTACTCCAAATAACCAAACCAAATCTAACACTTATCCAAGAGAAGAATGAGACCTTCTCAAGTGGTCAACCATCGCGCTAAGACATGCACACCATCGTGCAAGCGTGGACGTTTCCGATCACACAAACGGAAACGAATTACACCACACTCAAGACTAATCATGAAGTGCAAGTGTGGGAAGTGAATGCATCCTAATGCCTAACAAGTTATGGCAATTAATAAGCTAGATGCAATCATTTAACATGCAAGAAGAGATGAAAATAGGCATTAATGCACAACATAAATAAACACAACATACAAAGATAAGACATATGCATGAGTTGTGAGTGTGTGCAACTATCTCTTCAAGTCAAGTAAGCACAAAGAAAATTACCTTCGGTGCTTATCAACACAAGGTCTTCAAAGGGCTTCGAACAATAAAACCAATACCTAAGCTACCCTTACAAAGTACCCCAACATGTGGTTTGTCCACGAAATTAGCCAATCAACAAATGGGAACCTTACACATTGGACTTTAAATAAAAAGCCCACATGTGAACCAGACCCATTCTTACTAAAAGAAACAAGCCCACATGCCTTTCATTAATATATTAATATAATTGATCAGCCCATTAAATAAATAATGTGCAAATTATATTCTTAATATATTAAATGGAATTCTAGATGGACCCATAAATTGGTCCGGTAAAATATATCAAGTGATCCATGCAAGTCCGTGTGGATTGGGGATCTTGGCGGGCTATCTAAATTTAAGCTTCAACAGACATAACCTAATCACAATCAACAAATGATTCACTTAGGTCCGATCCATTAATTTTAACTCATTCCACTAAAGAGCTAAAATTGAACTCTTAAATAAAGATAGAAAAGGACGATGTTCCTTATTCATAACCCTAGACAATCATATTGGAGATAGTGTATCCTCGTAATTAATATCAGTAATCGCCAAGAGTTCATAGACCGCCTATAACTCTCCAAGTTACCATATTTACTCATATGACCATGTTTTGAACTTGGATATTTTGACTTGTCCAGAAGCCATGTTTTCAATAGACACTATCGAAAACTCAACGTTGAGATTTAATATCCAATTACCTCAAAACATCCATATGATGATATTATACTCTCATCTAATAAATGGAGCCACGATGTCCATATCTATAAATGAAGTCCTCTATCGATTAACAAATGAATATCACCAAACTATCGAGGATAGACTATGCTATATAATCGTACTCATTGATAACTCAAATGATATCACTTGCAACCATAAGTCCATCATTTATCTCAAGATTAAGATAGACTCTCCGATTGTCCTGATAATGAAAAGACTATTATTTATTGACGGTTCTAGATAAAGCTTTTCATTGTGATCCAGTTCAATACACCCAGTGCGCTAGATTCTTTTACTCGAAGACACTCCGATGATTTTAGACTCATCATATCTCATTTGATCCCACTCAAATGCTAGCAAAAGAATTCTACAACTTTAACAAGATAAAGGTGCCCAACCTTTAACTTAAGTTGTGAACATTATTCAAGACTAACTAAAGAATTGTGTCTTCCTCATACATATCCAGATATACGAACAATTCTTCTTTTCTGATAGTCTTTAGACCTTATGATTATTTACTTTCACAATTATAATATTAAACTATAAATGCTATAAGATTTGTTAAACTAGAAATCACCTTATTAAGATAAGAAAGATTGTCAATTACAATATTACACTCTTGCTATTGAGCATAATCCTAACAATCCCACGTCACCCCCTGGAGCGACGTCGTTTCGGCCCTGCTTGCGTCACGCCTGATGTCATGCTGACGTCAGGTCCGTCTTCTAACTGTAGCCGGGTCGACTCGACCCACCAATGACCCGGTTCAAACCCGGTCGACCCGGCGATGACTCGTCGTGTTTTTCGACCGTTTTTCAACCATTTTTCCGGCAGTTCTCCGCCCAGATCAGAAGCCCACTCCTCACCGGTCCTATTGCACCCATTTTCAAGCTCCCATGCAACGGTTTTCAACTCCAACTAATCCTCCAAGTTTCAAGAACATTCCAGCGGCCATTCTCCCGCGAACCAGAACGTTCAAGCTTTCCAAATCTCAGCGGTTTCATGCAATGGGAAAGTGCCCGCAGTCCAGAAGGAAGACACTCGCTGCCGACTTCATTTTCTCCACCGCAAGCTCCGACGGTGGGCACAAGCCCACCGGCCAAGGAATCCAAGCTCGCCAGGACGATCGACTTTGAGGATACTTCGTCCAAAACTTCCCCAAAACAGTTCCCTATATATATTCATCCTTTGTAAACCTAAAACACACCTCCCAAATATCCAAATAGCCCTCAATAGCTTAGTTTTACCTCCCATTAGCTTAGTTTAGCTTAGAATAGTTTAGTGTAACTTAATTCTCACCACCACCTTAGTTATTTTATGTAACTAATATTGATGTTGGGAATTTGGTGTACTTTGTATATTATCTATTCTAATTGTTGATTTTCTATGTTGAGCTTTAATTCATATATGTGTTGATTGAATTGAATAAATTGATTAACATGTAATACAATTTAGACCATGCATGAATAACTCTTGATGTGTGTGTCTTTATTAAAGGTTTAGACTATCCTAGGTAATCCATAGAAATCAACTGATTGATTGGGTGATTGCACTTGTACACCAATATCCCAACATCCCAAGTCTCATTACCACTTTTGCAAGACCATTGCATTAGATGGTAATTAGTTAGTTAGTGTAATTTAGATTGAAAGCATCTTAGTGTAATTGTAGTTTAGTTAGTTATAATTGATGTAATGTAATTTAGTTAATTTGCCATCTTAGTTTAATTTAGTTATTAATTAGTTTAATTGCTTGCTTGCCATCCTTTTAGTTTAAATGCTTACTTGCCATCCTCACCATTTACTTTTCTTGCATGTAAATATGTTGTAATTAGTGTAAATAGTATATAATATATATAAGACTAGAACCGATAAAAGGTACCTCACAATCCTTGTGGAACAAACCGTACTTGCCGTTATGCGATCGTAACGATCCGTGCGCTTGCGGATAAATTCACACGCCCCATCATTTTACCGACAGTTTAAAGAACTGTCGCGTTCGTGTCCCGCGTGCGCCAACCAAGTTGTTGGTGCCGCCGAGGATACTTTATAGAACCGTTCCAGGGAGCATGAAGTTTATGGCACCGCTGCCGGGGAAGTAAAATGTGCAGCGTATATTTTGTTGGTTTTAGTCTTATTTTTATTTTCGTATTTGTATTGTTATTTTGTATTTAGTCTTGAGTCTCTTAATTATCCACTAACCATATTGCAAATATGCTATAAGATACATAGAATTAGATAGGTTTGGGGTTTTTTTTTTTTACTCCTTACTTATTACTTGTATAGCATTTGCTTGTGATTGTTTTTGGTGTGATTTTTGTGTGTGTAGGGGTAGGAATCAAGAAGAAGAAAAACCTACCGCGGGTCAAGTCCGCGGGAATGAGACCGCCCAACAAAGCCACTGGGTTCTCTTGAACCTTTGGCGAGATACAATGGCAGGACATAACCCGCCAGCCGGATGGAAGGAACCCGTGGAGTTCACGGCGATTTCACATCCGCAGGACAAAGCTCACCGTCCAGAAGATCAGAACCCACGGAGTGCTCTAAAGGAAGTCGGCGACCTCATGCAGTGGGACATAACCCGCCATCCAGATGGAAGGAACTCGCAGAGTTCACGGCGACTTAATGCCACGGGAATAAGCCCGTCGGCCAGAAGAGACGAAGCCGCCGCACCATCTGGAGGAACCACCGCGACTTCTTGCCATGGGAATGAACCCGCTTCACAAACCCGCCACCACACCATGCACCAATCCACATGCCATGAAGCCACACCATCCTACGAATGCTAAATCTCAGGTCCAATCTTCTACTTTTGAGCTTTTACTTCAAGTATATCTATTGCTTAGCTTAAGAGTGTGAATTGATTGTGTTGCCTAGTGATTAGGATTGGTTTTTGTAATGTGATTAGTGGTGGATAATTAGGATTGTAAATATGTATTAATATGTTAGTTGTAGATATTAGGATTGTATATATATGATTATTTTGTTGTATTTTTTATTTTATTTTTATTTTTTTTCAAACTGTGTGAGATGCCCTGTTTCGAAAATTTTGAGTCAAATGTTTCTTTAAAACTGTACTAATCGGTGAAGAAATAAATTTTTCTGCCCATCTTGCATTAATATTTTTTTCTATACGGTTCCAACAATATAAAGAACGTAAAGTTCTGGGCGGCGGTTTAAAAGTTATGAGTATTTCTTCGACCGAAGGTTACAGACGTGCCCAGTTTTCAAAATTCTGCATGTGACCTGTTTTCAACGTCTGTTTTCATGCTTTTCCAAATTTAATTTTAAAATGTTTTATTCATGAAAAGTGTTCATTTACATGTCTATATTCTTGTCTCAAAATTTGAGCATGTTTTATGGAGTATCTTTGAAAATATGCATTGAAAAGCAGACATTGTTCGAGTTTCAAAAGTTGACAGTTTTTCTTGAAACATTTTCCTCTATATTTAGTTGCATCTTTCACATGGTATTTTTGTTATTTTTGTTTGTTTGTGTGTGTTTATTTGTATATAAGTGTTAGGATGCTTTGTGTTCAGATTTCCAAATCATGAACTCCTTGTCCATGTGCTTCAATTTTTCAACATTGAGGACAATGTCGAATTTAGGTTTGGGGGTGTGGACACATATGTGTCATTGTCAATTTTTTTTCATTTTTGTGTTGTATATATTGTGTTTTTGTGTTTTTGTGTTTAAAATTTTGAATTTTTTGCGAATGAGCCATTTTGAACAAAATTGTTTGAATGAGATGTTTCGAATCGTGCCGTTGAGGAATTTTTCGCATGTGTTAGTTGCTGAGTCTTGGCTAACTATTGTCAGTCTAGGATTGCTTTGCATAATGTGAAATTAGTCCCTTTTTCTTAGTGTCTAAGTGGATGAGACTCCGTACTCGATTGTTAGGATTAATAGTGGAGACTACCCATGAGTTTTGTGCCTTAGCGTTCATTTCTGAGGGTAAATTATGTTTCTACTCTTATACACTCTTCGATATGTTTTTCATTGTGATCTCATTGCTTCAATTGCATTGTTTGCCATAGAACAATCATAAATATGGATAACATGTTGAATTTGTATTCCCATGATAGACGGACTTCAAGAAATGATATTAGGACTTTGTTAGTTGTAAGGTTGATAATTAGTGTTGGCATTAATTCCATATCAAAACGTGTTTTACTTGTAATGTTTAGTGGTTAGTAAATGAAGGATTTCGAAGACGAAGGACGTCTCAACCATTATTCGTTCAAGTTGCCGGCTTTTAAGAGTTTCGGACATTATCGGTCTACGAAGGTATTCAAAGACCTCTTATCTCTTACAAGGCTAGGCACACACTCACACATATCATTCTTGTGTGTCCCTTCATGATTTTATTTCATTTACATTTCACTTTCACACACTTGGCAAAATATGCTCATGCATTCACATTTAGTTAATAAACTTTGTGTTTTGCATTTTCTAGGACTATGTCCGGAAACTAGCATATGTGTGTGTATTTGTGCTTGTATGTTTCCGTATTTTATGTTTAGGACTTGAACATGTTCTTATTCAATGCCTTATTGAGTTCCGGTCGTTTCGGTTACTCATTCATAAGGTTTCGAGTCCAAACGTGTTGACTATGCCACTTTACGTTCTCTTACGTTGTGTTGACTTCATCGATGATTTTCGAGATGATTTCTCAACCATTTTTCAAAGTTGTATAGTTGTTATCGTGTGTGAGGGAGTCACGGTTCGTAATCTGAAAACGGATTCGAAATCGGAGGTCGGATGCTCAAGATATGGGCTGAAGATCCGAAGGAGCGCGCGAGGGCGTAAGTGGCCAAGAGGCCACGTGTGGCCCACGCCGTGGATGGAGCCGTGGGCCCCACGGCCAGAGGGACTCTCTGCCCCCGTGTGGCCCACGCGCCCCCCACGGGGCTGGGCTGAGGTGGCCCTCTTTTATTGGCCAAAAATTGCCTCCTCTCTCCTCTTTTTAAAACCCCTCCATTCCCTCCATTTGTTTTCAAGAAGAAAAAATTAGAATTCCCGTCAGAATTTTTCTCCCAAATTTTCCCAACTTCCAAACACCATAACTTTCTCATACGAAGTCGGATTTGAGTGATTCAAGTTGGAGAACGTTCGTAATCGAGTCCTCTACCTTTTCCAAGTGATTTGGCAGCTGTTTGATCGACTTTTCTGGTGGTTGCACACAGAAAACCGAACCAGCTCGAAAATCCAAGGTAGTGTTCATATCTTTGGGATTTCTTCTTTTATAACCTTCAATTTGCTTGGGGTTTCTTCTTCTATATGTATGTTTATGTATTATGAATGCTATAGAGAAAGATAGCTTCATAATCAATCTTAATCAAAAGTCTAATTAGAGACATATGTGAACTAGTTTCTTAGATTCTAGGTTTTTCACATGTTTGAGAGTTGTATTGTGATTAGATTGATATCTAGGATTATTTGTGGATTGATTGATGTATTTTATGATTAATAATCCTCACATGTGCTTAGATCCTCTTATTGAACAAATCTAAGATTAGCACATTTGATTTTGTATTTAGAGCTAATTAGGATTTAATTGATTATTCATTATATCCTTGCTCTAAATACTTGCTAGAATATTCATTGTATACATTTTGTGATTCTAGCATTTTTTTGTTGTTTGTGTTCTATAGTCTTGATTATGTGCTTAATGAACATGCTTTGTTTTCAAGCTTTAGAAACATGAATAGAATCTAGGCTTGGCATGTTTTAGGTGTTTTGCATGCTCTAGATTTTTGTTCATGTTTAAGATCTAGACTACTTTGTTTTGTGAACTTTGTTGCCTATGTCTAGATCTTCATGAAGTGTACCTTATCCATACATTTCATATGCTCATGCATCATTTTGTATGGTGTCATGTTTTGGATCATAAACTAGAAAAATGTACATTGTGTGCTCATTGATTATTTCTAGTTTCCATAGGATGTATTGATCATATATTCTATGTTGCATGTGTTTGCATCATTTGCATCACTTAGATCATTGCCTTGTAAAAGGTGGAAGTCTCTTGCAAAGTGAGTGAAGCTTTGTGGAAAGAGCAAGGAGTCTTGACTAGGACATGTGGTCCGGATAGTCAAGCAAAAGTCTTAGCTAGGAGTGTGGTACTCCGGATGGTTGAGCTAGGAGAGCTTAACTAGGATCTTTGTGATCCGGATAGCTAAGCACGAAATCTTCCTAGAGACGTGAGCGTCTTGGATAGGAAGTTGCTTCCTAGAGGTGTAGGACACATCTCGGATAGGAAGTAGGCTAGGTGGTTCACTAGGCCCGAGGGTAGACTAGGAGTTGATAGCTTGAGCGGATATCATGAGTTGGTAGCTTGAGTGTGTAAGTCCTTTTCATCATAGTGAATTGCTTTGCCGGTGGTTGTGGATTCAACCCGTGGATGTTTCCTCTTCGGAGGTTTACCACGTAAAAATCAATGTGTCAAATGTCTCTATCTCTATCTCTTTATATTTGTATGTATGATCTATATAACTTGTTTAAGCTCTTCATTTCCTCACATCCTTGTAAACAAGTTATTGATAAAGAAAGAGTTGTGCACATTGTTGGTTGAATCAACATTTGTTTCTTGTATCTTGTAAGTGCTTGAACATTGTATCTTGTGATTCTATATCAAGTTGTAAAGCTCAACTTGGTGAGTTTGCATTGTAATATTCAAAGTACAACTTGTGGAATTTAAATTTGCTCATTATTGAATATACTTGTAAAAGAGATACATTGTTTATTGATATATGTTTTGTAGACTAAGGGTGGTGAATTGAGCATACTTGTGATAATTGTTTTCTCATAACAATCTCGTTTAAGGTTAATATGTATGCTCACCGAGGTTTTGACATAAGTCACGAAAAAGTTTTTTAAAACTAGTGCGTCAACCTATTCACCCCCCCTCTAGGTTGTTTAGCATAACCTTGTAGGTATTTTCAATTGGTATCAGAGCGGGTCACTTAAAGCAATTAGTGTGATTCGGGATCTACAAGGTTATTTACTATGATAACAACCTTTAGTCTACTTTTGTTTGTAATGGTTGTCCTCCTTTGTTGATTGGGAAAATGTTTGTTTTGATGAAAATGCTCATGATAGACTTTGCTATGTCTAGTGATGAGCAAGCTTGGTTGGATTGTCATGAAAGGTTTCTCTTCTCCGTGTTTTATATTTGATGGAGTAGTTTCTCCAAACCAATATGTTCATAAAGTATGAATGAGGTTTATTTTTGAGAAGTTGAAATTTTTAGACCTTTTTGCCATTTATAGTTATGTATGTTTTTAAACATCTTGCTCTCAATAAAGATTCAAATATGGCAAAAGAGGCATGGAATAGATTCCAAGCTACTTGTGAAAAAGGTTCTTCTTGTTTTATATTTCATTTGTCTACTAACAATTTTGTTGATAAGCTTGAAAAGCATGTTAGTGACAAAAGCAAAGAAGAAGAAGTTTTCCCGGAGGATAATCATGCTAGACATGATCTCTAGAGTTCAATCTCTTGACAAGGAAAGAGATAATGCTTTGACGGAAGTTGAAGTGAAGAATGAAGTGATCAAATGTCTAGAAGAAAAGACGGTTGAAGTCGCTCTTGTGTTAGATAGTTTAAATAAATGTTTTTGCTAATAATTTGTTTTCTTTCTTGTAAGAAACGAACAAAGACAAGGAAGAGGAGTTGGCAATCATGAAGGCCAAAAAGCTTGGTGATCTTCATGAAGATTCAAGTGACTTATGCTTTGTAGTTGAGCAACTTGAGTCTCCTACAACTAAAGGCAAGTCACTAAGGAACAAAAGGACTTCAAAGGCCAATCTTCCAAGGTCAAGTGCAAAATCAAGAAGAGTAAGGAGCCTTCACCGTCGGTACACTCTAACCCAAATAGTATCATCTCCTTATGTATTCCGGTTTGCCAATTTTTGAAATGTTGTAGTGCATACTATATATATATGCCATGAGTATGTTAGACATTGCAAACTAGGAAATGAGATGCATGTTAGTGAGATGAGAAAATCTTCTATGTATGTTTCTTGCATGATAACTCTTTGAATTTTGTGCGTGTTAATGACAATCATGTAAGGAATATTGTCAAGAAGATTTGGGTGAATATGAGTGTTTCACATGATCATATGTATAGTCTTGATAATATTTTTATTGTTGGCAATAATGTTGTGTATAACATGAGAATATCTTTATAGAGAAGATGGTTGATGTTTATCTTCTAGATATTATATTGCCATAAGAAATGATCATGATGGTTTTTGTGTTTAGTGCACCCAAGACCAAATGGGTCAAGGGTGAGTGTTCTTACCATTGGTGTAAGTTGCACATGTGAGTTGGCTTTAAGATTAGTGTCTAGTTTTGAGTAACTTAGCTAGCTAGCTTTGCTTCTCTATGACTTTGACATGAACTTAGCTATCTCACAAATATCATTATGATAGTCAAAATCCGTTGATTAACTTTTGAGAAGTTGCATATCATGAAATCTATTTGGTGATAATCATGTTAAGACTTTTGGAGAAAGTCATTTTTGTTGTTGTTTGAGTTGAAATGCATGGTCTTTATTCTCTTGGGATGAAACACCAACAACTTGTTGTCATGAGGACAAACAAGCCAAGAGAGCTCATAAAAAGAGCGAAGGCTTTGCATTTGATGAAAAAGCTTGCTTAGGTATTTCTATATCCTAATGCTTGCTTTCTAGCTTTTCATCTTTCGACTCTATGTTTGCATTACATCATGTAGCATGTCATATTATAGAACTAGTATAGCATTCATATGGTTCTTGTTGACATTTGCTCTCTAAAGATCTTTTAGTGATGTGTTCACAATGATCTTATACATGATGCTTGAAATGCTTGTGTGATTGTTGAGTGGCTTGATGAGCAAAACTTAATTTGAATATCATTGTCTTTAAGAGTTACTCACTTGAGAAGTAATGATCTTTAACAAGTATCTTTTATTGTTTTTAGATCATGCACTTGAGCTTGAAAATCTTATTTTTGAAAAGTGCACTAATGCTTCTCTTGTATGTTTTAGTTTTGAGTTTTTGTGGTTGAATATGTGTAGATAATGGATGCATCTAGAAGTTTATTGTTAAGTACATGATAGATGACCTTTGGTATGTATCCATTTTGCTTCGGCACTACATAGTAATCAACGAGCACCCTCATGGAAAGGGCTACACACCTTGGTTGTGAAGCCACCCAATGTAGGAAAGGGCTACGCCATTGTGATGAGTGAAAGCCGCCATGAGGAGTATATGTTTTTGTTAGTAAAATCAAAGAAGTGTTGAAATGAATCATAAAAAAAAATATCTTTGATTCTAAGCCTAAAAGAAATGAAAAATAAAAGGCTTATTGATGTATAGTTGAGAATTGTGAAAAAGCTCGGGTTGACAAATAGAAACGGGAAAACGAGCCACATGCACACACACGCTCATATGTTGATATCTATTCATTTTAAAAGCAAAAACCGGATGAATATCGGTTTGACCTATTTTTGGAAATGCTTTAGATGGATAGGTGTGGAAATTATTTGCATGTTGATGTCACAATTACTCCTATTATATATGTGAGAAGCATTCACACACACACACACATATTTTGCTTATGTGCTTGATTCATTAGCAATGTGAGAATATTTTTGAGAGATTAATGAAAATCTATGATTCTCTCTTGAACTTTGAAAAGTGATGAAATATTTTCTCTAATTGCTTGAATGTGTGATTGTGTGGATTTCGTTGTGAACAATACTCTATCTTGATCTTAGATAGAGCACTTATCAAGGGGGAGCATAGTATGCTAGACTTTGTTCTCTTTTATGATATGTTCACATGCTTCGAGTTGATTCATAATCCCTTGTGAACAAATCTACTTTGTGATAATATGTGAAGCATATGTTTAGGGGGAGCTTAGTTTATTCAACTTCGCTTTCTATACGATTTGTTTGCTTAATATCTCGTTCTTTATCTCTTGTATCCTTTGTGTATTCCTTGACAAAAAAGGGGGAAAATGTATACCTCACCATGTGTGGAGAAATGTTCCAAATGTGAGTGTATTGTTTCTCTTTGTGCTTAATTGAGACTTTGTGTTAAGGGGGAGAATTCTTGTCTTAAAGGGGAGAAAAGAATTCTTGCTTAATAAGGTTAAGGAGCTTAGGAAGAGCTTTAAATATAACATTTATTTGGGATAAAGCATTTGTTTTGAGATAAGGGAATTTATTGTTTGTTTGGCATATTTTGTTTTAATATGATGAATCTTGAAGATGTTATTTCATATGTCTTGATATGCATGATGATTCTTCATAATGATATATGCCTTTGTATGTTTGATCACAATTAATGCATGAATCTTTTTGTAATAATTGTATGATTGTGTTTGCAATCACCTTCTCCTTGTTTGGGGTTGTATAGTAGTTGAGATTGCAATCAATTTCTTCATTTTTGAGGTTGATAAGAGAGTAATTACAATGAATTCCTCTTTGTATGGGGCCGATAGTAATTGTAGTTATAATCAATTTAGTTGAGTGTAGTTGCAATGAGTTCCTCTTTGTTTTGGGGTCGATAGTAATTGTGGTTGTAATCAATTCAATTGGTTATGGTTGCAAAAAATTCCTCCTTGCTTAGAGTGATAGTAATTGTGGTTGTAATCAATTATATTGCTTGTAGTTGCAAAAAATTCCTCCTTGCTTAGAGTGTTAGTAGTTGTTGTTATAATCAAATCTCTTCTTGAATGGGGTCGAGATGATTGTTGTTGATACCAATTCCTTCATATTTGGGGTTGATATGATTGTTTATGCAATTGTTGAATTTGGTAGAAATGACCAATGTGCTTATGAGTAAAATTTATGCATTTGTGATTCATTTTACCTTGATGAGTTTGTTGTGTTGTCTAGATTTGTATAACCTTGCTAGGTTAACATCGATAACAACAAGAATCAAGGGAGAAGATATAAGAGCTAAACACAAAGGTGGTTCAATAAGATGCAAAAAATCAAGAACTTGGAAGAAAGCATTTCTTCAAGCAAAGCATCCACCTCCAAATATGAGGTCATCAAATCGTTCAACGTTCTTTGGTGGCACAAGTTGCTAGCAAAGCTTTTGTGATCTCAAGGTATCTTTTCTCTTTTCCCTTTGGCTTCATTTTATGTCAAAAAGGGGGAGAAATATGATATTGTTTTAGCATATCTTCTTTATGTATGTGTTAAGTATTGAACTTCATATGACGTGTAATATCTTGGATTTGATATCTTTGTTGGATGCATGTATTTAGGGGGAGCATACATGATCCATTTGAACTTTAAATGTGTTATTTTCATTGCCTAAGATTGTATATTGCCATATGTGTTGTCTCTTGGATATTCTTGTGCTTTCAAGTTCTTTTTAGGTGATATCAAGAGAAGACCAAGTTGAAGTTCAAGACTTGTTTGGTTGTTAATTTGTGTCTATATGTGTAACTCATTGTACTCATTGTGACCAAATTTTCTTTGTAATTGTTTTAGTATTTGTTTAGGGGTTTTGACATGGAATTTGCCAAAGGGGGAGATTGTAAGGTTGATAATTAGTGTTGGCATTAATTCCATATCAAAACGTGTTTTACTTGTAATGTTTAGTGGTTAGTAAATGAAGGATTTCGAAGACGAAGGACGTCTCAACCATTATTCGTTCAAGTTGCCGGCTTTTAAGAGTTTCGGACATTATCGGTCTACGAAGGTATTCAAAGACCTCTTATCTCTTACAAGGCTAGGCACACACTCACACATATCATTCTTGTGTGTCCCTTCATGATTTTATTTCATTTACATTTCACTTTCACACACTTGGCAAAATATGCTCATGCATTCACATTTAGTTAATAAACTTTGTGTTTTGCATTTTCTAGGACTATGTCCGGAAACTAGCATATGTGTGTGTATTTGTGCTTGTATGTTTCCGTATTTTATGTTTAGGACTTGAACATGTTCTTATTCAATGCCTTATTGAGTTCCGGTCGTTTCGGTTACTCATTCATAAGGTTTCGAGTCCAAACGTGTTGACTATGCCACTTTACGTTCTCTTACGTTGTGTTGACTTCATCGATGATTTTCGAGATGATTTCTCAACCATTTTTCAAAGTTGTATAGTCGTTATCGTGTGTGAGGGAGTCACGGTTCGTAATCCGAAAACGGATTCGAAATCGGAGGTCGGATGCTCAAGATATGGGCTGAAGATCCGAAGGAGCGCGCGAGGGCATAAGTGGCCAAGAGGCCACGTGTGGCCCACGCCGTGGATGGAGCCGTGGGCCCCACGGCCAGAGGGACTCTCTGCCCCCGTGTGGCCCACGCGCCCCCCACAGGGCTGGGCTGAGGTGGCCCTCTTTTATTGGCCAAATATTGCCTCCTCTCTCCTCTTTTTAAAACCCCTCCATTCCCTCCATTTGTTTTCAAGAAGAAAAAATTAGAATTCCCGTCAGAATTTTTCTCCCAAATTTTCCCAACTTCCAAACACCATAACTTTCTCATACGAAGTCGGATTTGAGTGATTCAAGTTGGAGAACGTTCGTAATCGAGTCCTCTACCTTTTCCAAGTGATTTGGCAGCTGTTTGATCGACTTTTCTGGTGGTTGCACACAGAAAACCGAACCAGCTCGAAAATCCAAGGTAGTGTTCATATCTTTGGGATTTCTTCTTTTATAACCTTCAATTTGCTTGGGGTTTCTTCTTCTATATGTATGTTTATGTATTATGAATGCTATAGAGAAAGATAGCTTCATAATCAATCTTAATCAAAAGTCTAATTAGAGACATATGTGAACTAGTTTCTTAGATTCTAGGTTTTTCACATGTTTGAGAGTTGTATTGTGATTAGATTGATATCTAGGATTATTTGTGGATTGATTGATGTATTTTATGATTAATAATCCTCACATGTGCTTAGATCCTCTTATTGAACAAATCTAAGATTAGCACATTTGATTTTGTATTTAGAGCTAATTAGGATTTAATTGATTATTCATTATATCCTTGCTCTAAATACTTGCTAGAATATTCATTGTATACATTTTGTGATTCTAGCATTTTTTTGTTGTTTGTGTTCTATAGTCTTGATTATGTGCTTAATGAACATGCTTTGTTTTCAAGCTTTAGAAACATGAATAGAATCTAGGCTTGGCATGTTTTAGGTGTTTTGCATGCTCTAGATTTTTGTTCATGTTTAAGATCTAGACTACTTTGTTTTGTGAACTTTGTTGCCTATGTCTAGATCTTCATGAAGTGTACCTTATCCATACATTTCATATGCTCATGCATCATTTTGTATGGTGTCATGTTTTGGATCATAAACTAGAAAAATGTACATTGTGTGCTCATTGATTATTTCTAGTTTCCATAGGATGTATTGATCATATATTCTATGTTGCATGTGTTTGCATCATTTGCATCACTTAGATCATTGCCTTGTAAAAGGTGGAAGTCTCTTGCAAAGTGAGTGAAGCTTTGTGGAAAGAGCAAGGAGTCTTGACTAGGACATGTGGTCCGGATAGTCAAGCAAAAGTCTTAGCTAGGAGTGTGGTACTCCGGATGGTTGAGCTAGGAGAGCTTAACTAGGATCTTTGTGATCCGGATAGCTAAGCACGAAATCTTCCTAGAGACGTGAGCGTCTTGGATAGGAAGTTGCTTCCTAGAGGTGTAGGACACATCTCGGATAGGAAGTAGGCTAGGTGGTTCACTGGGCCCGAGGGTAGACTAGGAGTTGATAGCTTGAGCGGATATCATGAGTTGGTAGCTTGAGTGTGTAAGTCCTTTTCATCATAGTGAATTGCTTTGCCGGTGGTTGTGGATTCAACCCGTGGATGTTTCCTCTTCGGAGGTTTACCACGTAAAAATCAATGTGTCAAATGTCTCTATCTCTATCTCTTTATATTTGTATGTATGATCTATATAACTTGTTTAAGCTCTTCATTTCCTCACATCCTTGTAAACAAGTTATTGATAAAGAAAGAGTTGTGCACATTGTTGGTTGAATCAACATTTGTTTCTTGTATCTTGTAAGTGCTTGAACATTGTATCTTGTGATTCTATATCAAGTTGTAAAGCTCAACTTGGTGAGTTTGCATTGTAATATTCAAAGTACAACTTGTGGAATTTAAATTTGCTCATTATTGAATATACTTGTAAAAGAGATACATTGTTTATTGATATATGTTTTGTAGACTAAGGGTGGTGAATTGAGCATACTTGTGATAATTGTTTTCTCATAACAATCTCGTTTAAGGTTAATATGTATGCTCACCGAGGTTTTGACATAAGTCACGAAAAAGTTTTTTAAAACTAGTGCGTCAACCTATTCACCCCCCCTCTAGGTTGTTTAGCATAACCTTGTAGGTATTTTCATTAGTATTTCACGACCAAATTACCTAAACAAGTCCATTTCCCTTTATGCATGATTCAATGTAAATATGGCCAAACACATAAACCTATCACACAACACCCTAATCCATAGACCTAAACACTTAATCTTACATAGCTACTAATCTTGTTAAGTTCTACTAAAAGTAGAGAATTCAACCGTTAAGCTCAAAATTGTAATAGCGTGTACTGAGGCTTATTTTGTAACTTGTGCTAAAATAAAGGCTTTCAAAAAATTAAGTGTTGAAAATTAAGCACTTAAAGCCTTCAATCTTCAAAGCAATGATTACTCCAAAAAGAGTAATTAGATAGCACAATTCAAAGTTCAAAATTGTAGCCTAGACGTTTGTGTAAATGAATAATCTAAAATGAGCTTTCGATTTGAAAAATGTAATGTGAAACATCTTGGCATGATTAGTATCTTCCATATACATTCCATATATCATACACCACATATCACCCTTGGCCAACACAAGTAGGGAAGATTAATTGATCTTTTAAGAAGTCTATTTAAGGAATACGAATGTTAATATGCTCTCCCACGTTCATGGCATTCAATTCCTTCATGAGATCAATTCACTAAAAATGTGCTTTATTTCAAATACTCACATGCGTTATATATTTGATTTCCATTTACATAACTTCCAAAATGCACAAAACGCATGTGTTTGATAGAGAGTGTGCCTAGGACTCTGAGAGAAAAATAGAGTGAAATCTAGTGAGATTAGAGTCGAGGCGAATTACATTCGAGCATTTGAGTGTGTTGTATTTGATGCTATGCCATTTTGAGTGTGGGACTGTATTGTGTGTTTCAGTCATTTGAATGACTTTAGGTTACCAACTCCTCAGCGGTTCTCACATGTGTGATTCCTCATATGCACAACTCTTTTATATCTCATTTTTGTATGGCTTGTCTTTCGCAATTTGTTTTTAACTTGTAGTTTTTAATTTTTAGCTTTACGTTTGTGGGTATCGTAGCGGTAAACCCTCAGCAGACTACACTCCTCCTACTAAGGACACCTAGGGGTTTAAAAGGCTTGTGGCACGTGCTAAGCGCCATCGTTTCTCCCACGACAGTGGACTAATTAGTTTATGTTTATTTATGCTTTAGTAGTTGTTAATTTTTAATTTTTGTTTTGCTCGAGGACGAGCAAAAGTTAGGTTTGGGGGTCTGATCGCGGTCCAAATGTTCACATTTAGCGCTCCCTTTTCCTATCTTTTTGTGCTTGTTTCTCGGGTAAAACCGAGTATTTAATGGATAAAATAAGTGTTTCAGGTAAATAGGACAAATTAGGGGCATAATTGTTGTAAGGATTCCCGTAGTTATTAATTGGCTTATTTCGTGATCAAACCATATGTGGGGATCCTTGTAAGGGTAGCTTAGGAGTTGGTTTATTATTCGAAGCCCTTTCAAAGACATCGTCTTTAATAAGCACCGAAGGTAAATTCTATGTGCTTACTTATCTTGAAGAGATAGTTGCACACACTCACTTAGCATTCTTACATTTTGTGTGCATACTCTTCACATGTCACATTTCACACTTGCACCTTGATGTTGTATGTTGTTGTGTGTTTATGTGTCTTGTATTTCGTTTCCCGTTGTTGTTCGGAAACGTCCGCGCTGCACCGTGTGTGCTTGTTTTTAGCGCGAAGATCGCCGTTGGAGAATGTCCTTGGCTTCTCCCTTGGTTTCACCAAAATTGGTGAAACGGGGGTTTGGATCGGCGGCCTGGCCGCCGAATGAAACCGTCTTTTGAGTCCAGAGGTCTCTGGATCTATTCGGCGGTTGGATCGGCTGTTGGATCGGCGGTTTCGTGGCCGCCGATCGAAAACGCCGTTTCAGACCTAATTGTTTTATTTCTCTGTCCTGTTTCTACGGTTGGTTCGGCGGTTTCGAAACCGCCGTTTCTCCCCTGTTTCCCCGGAAGCAATTCGGCGGTTGAAATCGGTGGCCTGTTTTAAACCGCCGTTTCTCCCCTGTTTCCCCGGAAGCAATTCGGCGGTTGAAATCGGTGGCCTGGCCGCCGATTGAAACCGCTGATCGGCGCGTTTCTTTGAAACTTACTTAAACGACCTCATTTTGATTTGGCCCCCTATATATATGCCATTTTGTCTTTAGGTCAAGTAAGAGAGTTCATATTCAGATTTCATACTTAGGATATTTTTCAAAGAGAAAAAAAATTCCAAGAACTCATTTTTTATTACTCAAACACTTTTTCATGATCATCAATCATCATCTAGCATCATCTTTGATCTTCTAGATGTCATCTTGCATGGATTCTTCATCATACTTTGCTTGGTAAGCTTTTCACTAATATTTTACATATTTTGTGTTTCTCTTATCTAGCAATCTCAATTAATTACTTGTATGTTATTTTGTATGCTTTGGATACAATATTGAGATTAGTGTGATGTATGTTTGAGAAGTTGTATTGTGCTAGCATATTAGGTTTTGTACTTAATATTGATTAGCCAAACTAATTGACATGTCATTTAGTTTTGATATCTAGGATTGTTCTTAATTGCATATTAATCATCTTAGATAAGCATATAGGGTTTCCCTTGCTCTATGTTGCATTTTGGATATTCACATATATTCACTTAGGGTTGTATTCTCTTCTAGAGAAAGTAAGTCTTGTGTGTAGCAACCGGGATTAGGTTGCTTAGATCGCAAGCAAATTGGACTAGGTTCACTCATACCGGGATTAGGTAGGTGTGTGATTCTTCTGGGATTAAGTTGTAATCGTTTGCACATTTAGTGGATTCGAGATTCGAGTGTGGCTTACTTACATAGCCCGTGGTTTTTCCCGTGAGGGTTTCCACGTAAAAATCAAGTGTTGTTTTAATTTCCGCACCATATTACACTTGCTTGTTTATTTTATCTTGAGGGTAATTTCATAATTTTGACTAACACGAAAAATTGGGTAAAAAACGTAAAATCTATTCACCCCCCCTCTAGATAGTTTTATACACACCGTGCAATAATTAGTTTCAAATGTCATTTTGGACAAATCAGGGGCAAAAGTGTAAAATTTGGGACTTTATTGCAGATTTTGTGAATAAGGGAAAGCTTAGGGTGCTGACTGTAATTAGCCAGCCAATGCACATCGTTAGCCCACGTCACCCCCTGGAGTGACGTCGTTTCGGCCCTGCTTGCATCACGCCTGACGTCATGCTGACGTCAGGTCCGTCTTCTAACTATAGCCGGGTCGACCCGACCCGCCAATGACCCGGTTCAGACCCGGTCAACCCGGCGATGACTCGACGTGTTTTTCGACCGTTTTTCAACCATTTTTTTGGCGGTTCTCCGCCCAGATCGGAAGCCCACTCCTCGCCGGTCCTATTGCACCCATTTTCAAGCTCCCATGCAAAGGTTTTCAACTCCAACAAATCCTCCAAGTTTCCATGGCCATTCAAGCTTCAAGAACATTCCAGCGGCCATTCTCCCGTGAACCAGAACATTCAAGCTTGCCAAATCTTAGCGGTTTCATGCAGTGGGAAAGTGCCTGTAGTGCAGAAGGAAGAAACCCGCCGCCGACTTCATTTTCTCCACTGCGAGCTCCGGCGGTGGGCATAAACCCGCCGGCCAAGGAATCCAAGCTCGCTGGGATGACCGACTTGGAGGATACTTCGTCCAAAACTTCCCCAAAACAGTTCCCTTTATATATTCATCCTTTGTAAACCTAAAACACACCTCCCAAATATCCAAATAGCTCTCAATAGCTTAGTTTTACCTCCCATTAGCTTAGTTTAGCTTAGAATAGTTTAGTGTAACTTAATTCTCACCACCACCTTAGTTATTTTATGTAACTAATATTGATGTTGGGAATTTGGTGTACTTTGTATATTATCTATTCTAATTGTTGATTTTCTATGTTGAGCTTTAATTCATATATGTGTTGATTGAATTGAATAAATTGATTATCATGTAATACAATTTAGACCATGCATGAATAACTCTTGATGTGTGTGTCTTTATTAAAGGTTTAGACTATCCTAGGTAATCCATAGAAATCAACTGATTGATTGGGTGATTGCACTTGTACACCAATATCCCAACATCCCAAGTCTCATTACCACTTTTGCAAGACCATTGCATTAGATGGTAATTAGTTAGTTAGTGTAATTTAGATTGAAAGCATCTTAGTGTAATTGTAGTTTAGTTAGTTATAATTGATGTAATGTAATTTAGTTAATTTGCCATCTTAGTTTAATTTAGTTATTAATTAGTTTAATTGCTTGCTTGCCATCCTTTTAGTTCAAATGCTTACTTGCCATCCTCACCATTTACTTTTCTTGCATGTAAATATGTTGTAATTAGTGTAAATAGTATATAATATATATAAGACTAGAACCGATAAAAGGTACCTCACAATCCTTGTGGAACAAACCGTACTTGCCGTTATGCGATCGTAACGATCCGTGCGCTTGCGGATAAATTCACACGCCCCATCATTTTACCGACAGTTTAAAGAACTGTCGCGTTCGTGTCCCGTGTGCACCGACTAAGTTGTTGGCGCCGCCAGGGATACTTTATAGAACCGTTCCGGGTAGCATCATCGAGTAATCATCTGTGAAAGTGATGAAGTACTCATATCCATCTCTAGCTTGAATGCTCATAGGACCACATACATTAATATGCATTAATCATAAACATTAAGGTTAATATGACCTAGGCGCAAATGGCATAGGTAAGTTTCATCTTATGATAATTTTACTCTTTTATGGTTAGGTTGCGTTAATTCTGTGTCTAACAAGTGAGAGATATTTCTATGTAAATAGAATAGACCATTCTCCAATGTACCTTTGCAAACAAATTTGTCATCTTTACTAATAATAAAAAAATTTATTAAAAGTAACCGAATATTCAAATTTATTTAAACAAGAAACTGAAATTAAATTTCTCTTGAATTGAGGTACATAATAAATGTCTATCAAATCTAAATGCCTACTATAATCTAGATTAACTCTAATATCTCCCACTACACTAGCAGAAACCAACGCTTTGTTGCCTAAACGCAAGTTGATTTCATTCTTATTCAGCCTTCTCCTTTCTTGAAACCCTCATAAGGAATAACAAACATGATTATTGGCTACTGAATCTACGATCCAAGAATCTGTATAATCTGCCAGTAAACATGTTTCAAGATAATTCACATTACCTTGTTCCTTCTTATTCTGAGACTTTGGGCAATTACTTTTCCAATGTCTCTTTTCACCACAAAAGAAGCACTTCCTTTTGATCTTGGTTACTTTCTTAGTCTCCTTCTTGGTAGGCCCAAGTTGCTTTTTCTTCTGTTATTCCTTGACCTTCTGACGGGTCTTAACAGTAGCAACTTTACCAACCATATGAATCTCTTCTAGAGACATCATCATATCAACAGTAGACCCCATTCCTTCATGCTGCTGTTGCAACACGTCGGAGATGGTAGTCATTTGGCCATCTCATTTGAGGTCTTCCACTGCTCATACTCGTCTCTTTGCATCACATTAGATTTGAAACTAATACGCGGTGTGTACTAATATAAAGCTAGAGGGGGGGTGAATAGATTTGATCAAATATTACCCAATTTTCGCATGCAAGTCAATTTGACGAAAATGCCCCTAACTAGTCAAAATAATATATCAAGTGTAATATGTGCGGAATTTAAATAACACAAGATATATACGTGGAAACCCAACCACTGGGAAAAACCACGGGCTGTATAGTGCGCCACACTCGGAACTCGAAATCACTAATTGAAATGAAGTTTACAACCTATGTAGACCTCGTCTAACACTCCGGTCTGTAACCCCTCACTTCTACCCAGCGGGCCTTTATTAGCAACCCTATTCCAATTTGCTTGAGGCCTAAGCACTCTTAGCCCCAAGACTTACTTCTCAATAAAGAGAAACAACCTAAGTGAATATGTATGAATATTCAAAATGCAAATTAGAGCTAGGTTACTCTATATGCTTATCTAGGATAAGGATTTTGCAATTAAAACAATCCTAGATATAAATGGCTAGATGACATGTCAAATAGCTTAGCTAATCAAGATTAATTAAAAACCTAATTAACTATCACAATACAACACCCAATCATTTTCATCACAAATAATCTCTAACTTGTATCTAGCATATAATCAAAAGCATACAAGTAATTAAAGAGATGTATTAATATGGAAAACACTAAAGAAATATGAAATTAGTGAAGAACATACCAAATAAGATGTGATGATTCAAAACCATGCATGGATCAATTCTATGAAGGCATAGAAGATCAAATATGAAATTTGATGCAAAAAGGGTTTGATTTGAGTGTTTAAAAATGAAGTCTTGATTTGATTTTTTCTCAAAAATCTCTCTTTGAAGTTTAGGGTTCTAAGTGATCAAAGACCTTGTGTTTTGAACCAGAGATAAGGATGTATTTATAGAGAGTGAAAAGGTTGGGTGAAAAGACAATTTTGTCCCAACTTTACGGGCCAAATCGGCGGCCTATTCTACTGCCCGTGCCAGCAGAATTGAGGGCGCAGAATTGACCTGACGTTCTGGTCCCTTTTTTGCGCCCTTGTTTTGCGGACACGGCCTGCAGAAATCCGCCACAGCAAAGCTCAATATTTGAGCGCACCGAAACATGACCAAACGACATCGAAACCTTTCATATGATATATCGTTGGCAAGGTATGGAAGTCTACTTTCTACTCCAATTTATGGAATGACATTTTGATGTCTGTAGAAAAAGTTATGGTAAATTTAGTGACCAATGGTCAGATTCGGATCACAGCTGTGATGCCCTGTTTTAGTGGTCACTTTGGAATTTTCAAAACCAATCCAAACGGTCATGAAATATTACGAATAATATACCGTTGGAAAGGTATGGGTGTCTAGTTTTCCCAGAATTTTACAAAACTCAATTTCTATCTTTTTATAAAAAGTTATGGTCACAAGGCCATACAAAGGCAGTTTTGAAAAACATTTAAAACATTGAAATCCAATCTTTTGAAACTAGACACTTACTCCAAACAACCAAACCAAAACTACCACTTATCCAAGAGAAGAATGAGACCTTCTCAAGTGGTTAACCATCGTGCTAAGACATGCACACCATCATGCAAGCACGGACGTTTTCGAACATCCTTCGGGAAACGAATTATACCACACATATACACACAACAAGATATCAATCAAAGTGCTAGTGTGTAAAGTGACATGTGAAGAGTATGCACACAAGAGCAAGTATGCTAAGTGTGTGTGTGCTAACTAAATCTCTTCAACGAAAATCAAGCACTAGAAATTATACCTTTGGCGTGCTTGTCCCTTGAGGTCTTGGAAGGGCCTTTGAGCTTGAAGATCAACCACCTAAACTACCCTTACACAATCAACCCCATCATGTGGTTTGTCCACGAAATAAGCCAATCAAGATATGGGAATCCTAACAATCTCCCCCTTTGGCTATTTCGTGACAAAACCACCACTCACATTGATTCCTCACAACATAATAGAAACTACGGTCTACTATGATTTTCTACTTTACAAAGAGATATATAAAAGTAATCTTGAAGTCTTCAATCTCAAGTAGAACAATCAATCCCTGAAAGCAAAGTTTCTATACTTTCCAATTCAAGTAAAATGTGAGATGAATCAAGTGAGAGCATAAACAAGCATTTGCATTCTAAGAATTTAAGTACAACAAACAACATCATGCAATGTTTGATGAATGCAATGCTCCCCCTCAAAGGGTTACTCCCCCTCAATATATATTCTCCCCAATGTGCACAATTGCTACAACAATTTGCACCTCCCCTTACCACATCCTACTCCTCCTTTTTGTCATGATATAGGCAAAGGAGTAGTCCCCAACCGGGTCACTCAAGGCAAAGAGAGATAGTAGCATTCTAGTATTTGCATAATCAATATAAGTCACTTTATGCAATCTCAATTAATCGGAGAGAAACAAGGAGTTTTATTAGAATAAAAATGTGTGAATCAAAAATGCTTTGCATACAAGACATATAGCATTCAAGTCCAAAATACCATGGTATTTGGCAAAGCAAATGACAAAGGTTTCTAATAGGAATTCAAACCAATTTCACCATTGTCATGAGAGAAGCAAGGATATAGAAATTTCATTGATTTCAATTTAAGAACAACTATATCCAACTTTATAAGCTAAACATGTCATGAGCAACTTTGCACCCTATTTGATTTTTCCGGATAAGATATCCGTATGATAGTAGACATGTTCAACCAATAAAGAAAGAGAAACATTTGGATTTTTTAAATCCTTTGAACGGATACAAGATCCTTTATCATTTGAGTCTCATAAGCTTTTTCACACAAGTTTTTGCATTTAAGAATGCAATCATCAATTCATGCTTTTTCATTTGAGCATGCATATGAATTTCATGCTTTTCATAAGACATTAGCATGTTATAAAAGAATCATCATGTCATGGAGATAACTAAAGGTCATTCAATCATACTTCCTATGAAAATCTCCTAGTCCAAAATGCATGTTTGAACATAAATATGACATGGATTGTAAACAAGCAAGGTTCACACTTATTGAATTGAAAATATATATACATATGTGCAACCAAGCTTACTCAAGCAACAAAAAGAGAAGCATAAGATATTTCAAATTTTTTGCAAGTGACAAGAATGCAAAAATAGCTCTCTTTGCTTGAGTTCCCCATATGGGGTTAGTATCATCCTTCATCAATGAAGGTCATGAGGTCCTATGGACCTCCCAAGTCCATTTGACTTGGATGAACCTATTTGAGACTTGTTAGTCTTGTAGCAAGCGGGTTCATTTTTCCTTATCCACATAGATATTACTTTTTTGGTCTTAGTGGTTAAGGGTTGCATGTCATTCACTAACCTAGGATTATTGACAAAGGATTTCCTAGGCTCATGCAAATGGGCTCTTCTTAGCCTCTTTTTCTCAATCATGCTATTAATCCTACAATGTTTAATGTACTTAAAGCACTTAGGCCTAATATGCCCATAAACACCACAATAATGACAAGTTGGTACAAAGTAAGAATTCATACCATGTCCTTGTGAAGTCATTGGAGACTCATCATGCATTTGATGTCTCCTTTGGTGTTGAATCGGTTCATGTCTTCTATGTGGTTGAACCAGAATGGGTTGCCTCCTTGGATGAGGTAGCATGTTTTGCCTCTTCACATAGTGAGTCATTTGTTGAGGAGAGTTGACTCGAGAGGCTCTAATCCGTTGAGCTTGGGGTTGTCTTGTTTTCACCACCTTCACTTGTACATTTTTCGAACATTGTCCTAGTTCTAACTTCTTCCTAGGAGCTTGCACCGATGATGCTTCTATCTTACCCAAACTCTTCACAAAGACAGTCTTCTTAGGAATAGAGCAATCCTTGCTCACTTTGAATCCAAGACCTCTTTTGTCACAAGGGCTTTTTCCTACACTAAGTATGTTGTCAAGCTTCTTGGTGCTTGTGGTCATTCTTGTCAATGACTCTTTGGCTTCAACAAGCTCTCTCTTCAAACCCTCTTCATTCCTCTTAGACAAAGCTAGCTCATATTTTAGCTTGTCTTCTTCCACCATGGATCTTACCACTTCATCATTCAAGTGGTCAACTTGTGTCGAAAGCCTAAGTAGTTCTTCCTTTAACCTTTGAATCTCTTTTTCATTCTTTAACTTAGAGCTTTCAAAACTTTCAAAGTTGTCCTTAAGATCCATCTTCTCCACTTGCTTCCTTAGGAGGTCATTGTATGTTGAAAGCTCTAGATTTTCTTCCTCTAAAATCCTTAGAAGCCTATCTTTCTTCTTCATGGAGCTTTCAACATTGACTATGAAGTCATGTACATCCATATTCTCTACATTTCCATTTGTAGAGTTAGATAAGGAGTCATTTCCACTAGTGTCATCTTCTAGACCCTTCTCCTCTCCTATGGATTCAATATCCTCATCAAGACCTTCACTTTGGTCTCTTGAGTCAATAAGTGCCATATCCCAATGTGAAGCAACAACTATCTCCTCTAGTGTTACTTCTTCGACTTTCTCTTCTATGGGATCACTAGCAACGGAAATCTTACCAACAATTTCATTTACTTCATTTGTGGCACCCAATGCCTTGAAGTTATTGATAAGCTCATCATCACTTGATGACTTATCTCCCTCTACGGAGTCATCACTTTCACTCCAAGTGGCGGCCAACATTTTTTCTCTCTTGTTCTTCAAATTTCCACAATCTAGTGAGATATGACCTATGCCACCACACTCATAGCATTGGACCCCTTTCTCTTGCCTAGGCTTATGCTTCTTGAAGGGAGCCTTTTTCTTCAAGTCTTGGCCTTTGGATCCAAAGCCATGCTTCTTGAACTTGACAAATTTCTTGAATCTTTGAAGCATCAAGATCATGTCTTCGTCCAAGTCACCTTTCTCCTCCTTCCCTACCTTAGAAGTACTCAAAGCAATTCCTTTTTGCTTTTTTGAAGGAGTGGAGCTAGGACCCTTCCTAGACTCGTAGGCGAGAAGTCTACCTATTACCTCGCTCGGCTTCATGTCCTTAAAATCAATGTTTTCTTCTAAAGCCGTCACCTTAGACTCAAACCTCTCGGGAAGCGATCTCATTATCTTTTGCTTGATCCGTCTATCCGAGTAAGGGTCACCAAATTGATGACTTTGGTTGACAATGTCCATCAACCTAATCTCGAAGTCATTGAAGCACTCATTCTCCTCCATCCTAAGTGTCTCAAATTGAGTTTGGAGGACTCGAAGTTTGGAGTCCTTCACTACTTCGGTTCCCTCGTGTGCAACCTCTAAGATGTCCCATGCCTCCTTGGCTATCTTAGTGTTCTGAATCAGTTTATACTGATTTTCGTCCACTGCACAAATTAGGGCATGCCAAGCCTTTTGATTCCACTTGGACAACTCAAACTCGGCTTGTGACCACTGTGCCTTAGGCTTGAGAACCTCTTCACCTCCACCCGTGGGGTCATCATAGGAGGTGAATACCCTTCTTCAATAGCCATCCATGCCCTATCATGGATTTGACACTCATACGCCTCCATCTTCCCTTTCCATTGGGAGTAATTTATGCCGGTGAGGAGGGGTGGCCGTGTGCTCGAAGCACCCTCATGGGAACCACCGATTCCACTCATAGTGTATAATGAATGGATGAATGAATGCAAGATGTATGAATAATCAAAGAATCACACAAATGCAAAACACACCAAAATGAGCTAGGATCACCTAAGTATATCTAGGAACCCGCTCTGATACCAATTAAAACTAATACACGGTGTGTACTAATATAAAGCTAGAGGGGGGGTGAATAGATTTGATCAAATATTACCCAATTTTCGCATGCAAGTCAATTTGACGAAAATGCCCCTAACTAGTCAAAATAATATATCAAGTGTAATATGTGCGGAATTTAAATAACACAAGATATATACGTGGAAACCCAACCACTGGGAAAAACCACGGGCTGTATAGTGCGCCACACTCGGAACTCGAAATCACTAATTGAAATGAAGTTTACAACCTATGTAGACCTCGTCTAACACTCCGGTCTGTAACCCCTCACTTCTACCCAGCGGGCCTTTATTAGCAACCCTATTCCAATTTGCTTGAGGCCTAAGCACTCTTAGCCCCAAGACTTACTTCTCAATAAGAGAAACAACCTAAGTGAATATGTATGAATATTCAAAATACAAATTAGAGCTAGGTTACTCTATATGCTTATCTAGGATAAGGATTTTGCAATAAAACAATCTAGATAAATTATAAAGGCTAGTTGACATGTCAATAGCTTAGCTAATCAAGATTAATTAAAAACCTAATTAACTATCACAATACAAACCCAATCATTTCATCACAAATAATCTCTAACTTGATCTAGCTATAATCAAAAAGCATACAAGTAATTAAAGAGATGTATTAATATGGAAAACACTAAAGAAATATGAAATTAGTGAAGAACATACCAAATAAGTTGTGATGATTCAAAACCATGCATGGATCAATTCTATGAAGGCATAGAAGATCAAATATGAAATTTGATGCAAAAAGGGTTTGATTTGAGTGTTTAAAAATGAAGTCTTGATTTGATTTTTTCTCAAAAATCTCTCTTTGAAGTTTAGGGTTCTAAGTGATCAAAGACCTTGTGTTTTGAACCAGAGATAAGGATGTATTTATAGAGAGTGAAAAGGTTGGGTGAAAAGACAATTTTGTCCCAACTTTACGGGCCAAATCGGCGGCCTATTCTGCTGCCCGTGCCAGCAGAATTGAGGGCGCATAATTGACCTGACGTTCTGGTCCCTTTTTTGCGCCCTCGTTTTGCGGACACGGCCCGCAGAAATCCGCCACAGCAAAGCTCAATATTTGAGCGCACCGAAACATGACCAAACGACATCGAAACCTTTCATATGATATATCGTTGGAAAGGTATGGAAGTCTACTTTCCACTCCAATTTATGGAATGACATTTTGATGTCTGTAGAAAAAGTTATGGTAAATTGAGTGACCAATGGTCAGATTCGGATCACAGCTGTGATGCCCTGTTTTAGTGGTCACTTTGGAATTTTCAAAACCAATCCAAACGGTCATGAAATATTACGAATAATATACCGTTGGAAAGGTATGGGTGTCTAGTTTTCCCAGAATTTTACAAAACTCAATTTCAATCTTTTTATAAAAGTTATGGTCACAAGACCATACAAAGGTCAGTTTTGAAAAACATTTAAAACATTGAAATCCAATCTTTTGAAACTAGACACTTACTCCAAACAACCAAACCAAAACTACCACTTATCCAAGAGAAGAATGAGACCTTCTCAAGTGGTTAACCATCGTGCTAAGACATGCATACCATCGTGCAAGCACGAACGTTTCCGAACATCCTTCGGGAAACGAATTATACCACACATATACACACAACAAGATATCAATCAAAGTGCTAGTGTGTAAAGTGACATGTGAAGAGTATGCACACAAGAGTGTGTAAGTGTGTGTGTGCTAACTAAATCTCTTCAACGAAAATCAAGCACTAGAAATTATACCTTTGGCGTGCTTGTCCCTTGAGGTCTTGGAAGGGCCTTTGAGCTTGAAGATCAACCACCTAAACTACCCTTACACAATCAACCCCATCATGTGGTTTGTCCAAGAAATAAGCCAATCAAGATATGGGAATCCTAACAAGATTCATTAGTGGGAGCAGGTGGTTTTTAGGAGTAGTTAGAATAAACTTATGTTTTTCAGCTTGCAGCAACAACCCAATTTTCCTTTTCCATGTGACATAATTATCACTAGTTAAAATATTTGTCTTTTAGGATGATCATTAGGGATGGGGTCATGATTTCTTAATAAAACAAAATTATATATGAGTAAATAATCATGTTTTAGCACTTTCGAATATTTATCTTGAATTAAATATATAATTCAATCTTAAAATTCAACGTTTGATCCAACACCCATAAATGTTACGCCTCCTTTGGGAGTTCGCACCATTTACTAGTTGGACTAGGTCTCACCTAATTGTTAACATAACAACCAACGTTTTCAATTTTAGCCTTGTGATTTTATTAACAAGAACTCTTGGGAGGATATCAATAAAACCACATTGAGTGTATTACCAAGATTTCAACCCTCAATATTTTCCCTCACAAAAATCCCTCCTTAGGGAGTAGATCTCGTTTTAGTCAATTGTCTAGTCTATCCTTGTAAGGAAGTATTTTGCTAAATTCCATTCATGGATACCCCTTGGGGGATTACCAATAAAACATAAAGCTCAACTAACCTTGGAGGCCATAGGTGTTTGCACGATACCTTCTCCCACTCAATTATTTAAGGCGTGTGATTAAATCCCATAGAATGATTTACCAAGTTATCTAGATGCCAATTAGATACCTAAATCATTCAATGCATGTTCATACCAAAAGAGATATATGAGTGGCACTCCTATTCTATATGACATGTCATCAAACAATAACAAATATTGTAATATTTATGCAAAATAAATAGCCACAAACCCACAATTTTGATCCATCCTAGAAAAACAAGTAAATTACATTTGTTTGGAATACAAAAAACTCCTTTCTTGGCGAACAAGTCTTCAAGCGGCCATCGTCCACTCACGCACCCCTTGGCTGCCTCCTATGGGCGTGCACACTCCACAGCACCACAAAGGGCTGCCGTGTGCAGCCCATAAGATCCAAAGGGCTGCCATGCGCAGCTCATACCACAACAAGCGCAGCTGCGTGCTAAATTGCACGCACGCTCATTGCTATGGTGCGCACGAGCCCAACTTCGTTCCGGTTGCTTCCATATCTTCTAATCTTCAAATCTTCGATACTTGAAAATATTACAGCAGTAATATACATATAAAATACTGCAGTTTTTTGTTTTTTTTTTTTTTAATTAAACCTACTGCAGATTTTTTTTAACAATAAAAGTGCAGTATTTTTAATACAATTTTCTACTGCAGATTTTTTATTACAATAGTAAAATAAAATAAAATAAAAACTTAGCAACTACCAAGAAGGAACTTGTGACGATAATAGGCCACCCTTCTTGTTACAATTCCGAAACAAAAATACATTGAAATTCTAGGACCAAAATCGAGCAACAACAATTCACTTTATAACAACATATATAAATCCATACATTCAACATGTAATTATATATGAGAATACCTAGAGTGCCATCTCTTTCTAAAACATGCATAATCACAATAAAAAGAAATAGATTCATGTATATACGTTAATTAATTAAAGGGTACAACCATGCTCTGATACCAATTGTAGGGAAAAATACGGTCACGCAGCGGAAGCAAGACTAAAATTGAGTTTAGTATAGTTTAAAATTTTTCCATAATTTGAACCTTAACCCTCTAATTAATTAACATATAATACTAAAGATATCATACCTTTGTCGCGTGATCCGATTGACATTGCGTCGATGGTAATCCGCAAGATCTTCCAATCCAATCACGAACGTGAATCACATAGGAGAGTGGTCTCCCTTCTCTTTGAATTGTGTACCTGAGGATGGATTAACAAAACTTTTTCTTTTTCGTTAGTCACAACAAATTCCAAGAGACAACAAAGAATGTTCCGGTCACTTTTGAATTCAAAATCTTTAGATCGAAACTCACGTGAACCTTATTCAAAATTGTGCCCAAAACCTTTTGATGTAAAAGTAACTAGTGCACTATCGAAACAAGAACAAACTTTTCTCTCTATTCCTCTTGGCCGAAAATCACACTAGTCTAAGAGTTGGATTCTATTTTTCTCTAGCAAAAGAAAAAAACTCTCAAGTCCAAGACATTAGGGTTTGCCGAATTCTATTCACATAATATAATGTGTTATCACCGAACTCTCTTGCCTCATATATAATATATAGGCCGAATTCTTTTCTTAACATATTATATGTTCAGCCACTAGAGGCCATATTAATCACATAAATAATATATATATATTAGGATTCAACTTGCCTATAAATCACATAAATAATATATATATATATTAGGATTCAACTTGCCTATATATCATATATCTGGTGCGTCAATAAATATAATATATATATATATATTCCGGCTAATTGCCATATATATTATATATATCTATATTGAGGCTGAAATCCTTTAGCATGTAGGATTTATGTCTTTTGACTTAAATCCTAACTCTAGGTAGATTTCCTTAGAATTCCAAACCCTAATCCAACTCTTTAGTGTATTTGTGACTATATCAAAGACTTCCTAATTTAACTAGATAAATAAATCCCTTATTTATCTACTTACCAAATAAAGTTTTTATTTATTATACTACCACAATAGTATACTACTAAGAAACATATTTCCTAGTTAGAAAAAGATTTTGATTTTTAATTAATAATTAATTAATCAATTAATTAATTTCCATTTAATCAAATAATAAAAATAAAACAATATAATATCATATATATATCTCGGCCATGTGCCATATATATTAATATCTATATATTTCTATTTTATTAAATCCATTGGACCTTAATAAAAGGCCCACATGTGAACTAGGCCCATTCTTACTAAAAGAAACAAGTCCACATGCCTTAATACAATTCTAGATGGACCCATAAATTAGTTCGGTAGAATATATCAAGTGATTCATGCAAGTCCGTGTGGATTGGGGATCTTGGCGGGCCTATCTAAATTTAAGCTCCAATAGACATAACCCAATCACAATCAACAAATGATTCACTTAGGTTCAATCTATTAATTTTAGTTCATTCCACTAAAAAACTAAAATTGCACTCTTAAATAAAGATGGAATAAGTAAATGATTCTCATTCATACCCTAGACAATCTTATAGGAGATAGTGAATCCTCGTGAAGAATATCAGTAATCCCCAAGAGCTCATAGACCGCCTATAGCTCTCCAAGTTACCATATTTACTCATATGACCACACTTTGAACTTGGATATATTATGACTTGTCCAGAAGTCATCTTTCAATAGTCACTATTGAAAACTCAACGTTAAGATTTAATATCAAAAACCTCAAAACATCCATATGATGATATTCTACTCACATTTAATAAATGGAGCCACGATGTCCATATCTATAAATGTAGTCCTCTATCGATTAACAAATGAGTATCACCAAACTATCGAGGATAGACTATGCTATATAATGTACTTATTGATAACTCAAATGATACCACTTGCAACCATAAGTCCATCATTTATCTCAGGATTAAGATAGACTCTCTGATTGTCCTGATAATGAAAAGACTATTATCTATTGACGGTTCTAGATAAAGTATTTAATTGTGATCCAGTTCAATGCACCTAGTGCACTAGATTCTTTTACTCGAAGACCCTCCGATGATTTTAGACTCATCATAACACATTTGATCCCACTCAAATGCTAGTAAAAGAATTCTACAACTTTAACAAGATAAAGGTGCACAACCTTTAACTTAAGTTGTGAACATTATTCAAGACTAACTAAAGAATTATGTCTACCTCATATATATCCAGATGTACGAACAATTCTTCTTTTCTCATAGTCTTTTGACTTTATGATTATTTACTTTTGACAATTATAATATTCAATCTATAAATGCTATAAGATTTGTTTAAATCAGAAATCACTTTATTAATATGAAAAGATTGTCAAAAACAATATTACACTCTTACTATTGAGCATAATCCTAATGAAAAGAAAGGGGTCCAATGCTATGAGTGTGGTGGTATAGGACACATCTCACCCGATTGTGGGAATTTAAAAAATAAGATGACAAAAGTGATGACCACCACTTGGAGTGAAAGTGATGACTCAGGAGAGGGAGACAAGTCATCAAGTGATGATGAGCTTACCATTAACTACACGGCATTTGGAGCCACTTGTGTAGAAGATAAAGTTGTTGGTAAGAATGCCTTGACTAGTGATCCCATAGAAGAAAGAGATGAAGAAGTAGCTATAGAGGAGATAGGTGTAGCTACTCATTGGGACATGGCTCTCATTAACTCAAGAGACCAAGGTGAAGGTCTTAATGAGGGAAATAACTCCATAGGTGAGATGGAGAGTGTAGGAGATAACTCAAGTGAAGATGACTCCTCATATAACTCTACAAATGGAAATGTAGAGAAAATGGATGTTAATGACTTTATAGTCAAGTGTGAAAGTTCATTGAAGAAACAATAGAAAATTGAAGATGTTAGAGGACGAAAATCTAGAGCTTTCAACACATAATGACCGCTTAAGTAATCAAGTGGAAAGATCCAAGATGATTGAAGACAAGCTAAGAGATAAGCTAGCGTTGACTAAGAGGAATGAAGAAGGGTTGAAGAGGGAGCTTGATGAAGCTAAAGAGTCTTTGACTAGGATAACTTCAAGCACCAAGAAGCTTAACTACATACTTGGTGTTGGAAAGAACCCTTGTGACAAGAGAGGTATTGGGTATGAAGATAGAAAGGAGATCTCTACTCCAACCAAGACCGTCTTTGTCAAGAGTTTGGGCAAGATAGAAGCCTTGCCGGTGCACACTTCTAGGAAGAAAATCGATCCAGGACAATGTTCAAGAAGTGCACAAGTGAAGGAAGCCCCAAGGAGACAACCTCAAGCTCAACGCATTAGAGTCTCTCAAGTCAACATTCCTCATCAAATGACTCTAAATAGAAAGAGGCCAATCATGCAAAATGAACCAAGGAAGCAAGCTAGACCGGTTCAACAACAAAGAAGGATAGAACCCACTCAACCACAAAGTCATGGGAAGGCTCCTATGCATGCTCAAGGACATGGTATGATTTCTAAATTTATCCCTACATGTCACTTTTGTGGTATTGATGGTCACATTAGACAAAATTGCTTTCATTTCATTAAATTATGTAGAGTCAAAAGCATGATTGAAAAGAGAATGACAAGAGCTAGAATGCATGTTAATAGGAAGGAAACATTTCATGTTCATGATCCTATGATTTCTAGAATTCTTGAACCATTGACCACTAGGAAGAAAAATGTCATATCTATATGGACAAGGAAAGATGAACCCACTTGCTACGAGACTAACAAGTCTCAAATAGGTTCAACTAAGTCCAATGGACTTGGCAGGTCCATAGGACCTCATGACCTTCATTGATGAAGGATGGTGATGACCTCATATGGGGAACTGATTGAATGATTTACATACCTATTTGAGGTCCCCATTTCCTAGATTTTGTACTCGTTGTCGAGTTGTGTTTTGTATATAATGCATTTTGTGAGCATTGTGTAGGTTATATGCTCTAAAATAAGGTGTTGAGCATAATTGAAGAGTTTTGGAGGTTAAAGGGCTGAAATTGGAAATTTTAGTGCAGAGCTTTCAACTTTCGGGGGCCATATCTCCCTCCTCCGATTGAAATACGTTTTGTATAACCTATTTTCGGAAAGCCCCACGAGTCTACTGTCCAACACTTTTACGGATCGCGATTCCGAGTTCTCTAGAGGAAGTTATGACCATTTTCGTAACGGTGCGCGAAGCTGGAAAACTTCACCCGAGAGAGATGCGAGCCCAAGGCGAGCTCAAGCAGCTCGCCCCTCAAGGTCGCTAATCTCTCGGGTTTTCAACAGTTTCTTCAACCAAGAGCATCCAAATCACCCCCAGGTCGCCCCAAGCTCGCCCTTTTGCCCAAAATATGTTAAAAATCAAGATTTTACCTCCTTGCCCTTGACCTAATTCATTCATCTATATAAACCTTTGATATTTTTAAACCAAAGGGGAAGCTCTCTCACCCAAGAATAGTCACCAAGACCTCACTTTTACACATTCCTCTTACTCTCACCTTCCATCTTTCACAACACATCTAACTTCCATAACTCCCTAACATCCAAACACACCCATCACTTCCATTTTACCACAACCACCATCACTTCATCTTTTTGGCAAAAGAGAGTTGAAGAAAGAGCTTGGAAGAGGAAGAGCAAAGGAGGAGGAGCTCTACATAGTTTCTTCTATTACTTTATTCTCTTTCATTTTCTTTATTATAGCCATGTATTCTTTTGAGCATATTTATTGTATGGCTACATTTTGTGATATGAGCTAAACATTTAGTGCTAGGATTTGATGAAACCCCACCCATGACTCTTTATATGTATTGACCTTTGTTTATTTTTTATACAAGTGTGATTTATATGGGTATTTTAGTGTGCTTAAAGCTTTCAAGTGATTGATCTCCATTTGAATGAATTATTGTGGTGTGTTATGTACTGACCGGAGACGCACACCACGTGTTCGATAAAATGCCCTCTATGCATGTTTAGAAAAGTAGACCTACTTAGGCTAACGTATAGGATTCGTTAGTGCACCAAAATCCTTAATGAACTCATTCATACATTCCGAGTAATCGAAAGATAAGCTTGGGTATGTTTTGGGTGTAACCTATTCTACTTGACCAAGATTGTAGGTTAATATTAGGGTGCATGAATCTATAA
Source organism: Acer saccharum (assembly GCA_030490815.1). Taxonomy (NCBI): domain Eukaryota; kingdom Viridiplantae; phylum Streptophyta; class Magnoliopsida; order Sapindales; family Sapindaceae; genus Acer; species Acer saccharum. The sequence goes on from CM059871.1 coordinate 18,431,967, forward strand.
ATTGCATGAGTATGTTTTGGGTGAATAATTGAGTCTAAAACGTAAGTCAGTATAGGGTGGGGTGTAGTCAAGTCCTAGCATATTTATCTCCATTATCACATTCGAGTTTATTTCTTGCTAGTTCATTCTTGCATTAGAATTAATCATTTAGTTTAATTTAGTTAATTTACTTAGTTTGATAAAATCTCATTATCGATTGTTTGAATAGCACCAAAACTAATCAATTTCGGTAATCGGTCACTCGATCCCTGTGGGAACGAATCTTATTCATTGTTACACTACTCTCCGACCTCGTTCTATTGCGAGAGTCACTCACTAAAGAGAGCTAGTCAATTTTTGGCGCCGCTGCCGGGGATTGAGCGGATGATTGATATCGATACTAGTTAGTTTATTGCTAATTTGAACTTTTTAATTTAGTATTTATTTATTTTTATTATTATTTCTTTTTTCAGGATTCTATGGATTTCTTCATGCAAAACTCGAGGCCAAGCTCCCCGCCAATGAGCATGTCATCGGAAGATAAGATAATAGAGCTCTTGCAAGATGCTATAGACTCTCAACCGGAAATCACACAGAATTTCAATGACAATATGTCACCTAGCTGGCTAGACCAATCAATAGAGACGACATTTGGAAGGAACCTTAACAACTCTTACAACCAAGATTGGAGGATGCACCAAGACTTCTCAATGAGCTATGATGAGACCAATGGCTTTGAAAAACCTACCTCATCGTGCCAACCAATGTTCAAACATTTGAAAAAGAGAAGAAAGAGTGGCTCAAGCTGTGCGAGAATGTTTTGCATAATAATAGGGTTGTGATGTCTATGCTGGAGGAGTTGAAAGAAAGGAATGCTCAGCTTCAAGAGAAAATAGAGGAAACTTCCCGAGAGAAAGAAGAAATGAGGGAAGAATTTGAGAAGAGGTTGCAGCTAATGAAAAAGGAATTTGAAAGTGAGAGTGCCTTGGAAATGGAAAAGGCAAATAAGCTTCAAGAGCTAAACAAGAAGCTCGTAATTGAAGTAATGGCGCTCAGGGTTGAAAATGGCACACTAAAGAAGATGAATGGCGAAGTCTCCAAACATAGTAAAGATTTTGAAGAAAAAATTGAGAGACTTGAAGTCGAAAAGTGTGCAACATCGAAGGAATTCGAAGACCTTGCAAAGCTATTTGAAGAATTTGAAGAAGAATGTGCAAGGACGACAAGGAAGTTGCTTATGGAAAAGGAGCAAAAAGTAAAAGCTTTGGAAGAAACGAATGAAGCACTTGGTAGGAAGGATGAAGCCCTCAAAATAGCAAAAGTCAAGGAGTGTGACTACATTGTCTATTTAGACAAGGTGGAAAAAGAGGTCAAAACGCTACAAATGAAGCAACATCAAAGGCTTCATAGTCACCTACCAAGAGGGAGTTTTCTAAACCATCCTCCTACTTGCTATTTTTGCTTTCAAAAAGGGCACTTAAAAGCTCATTGTTTTAAATTCCATAAGCATGAAAAATTGAGAAAATCTAGAAATAGAAAAAAGCCGCCTAGAGTTAAGCAAATTTGGGTAAGAAAAGACTTGGTTAACCAAGTTAGGCCCGAAAGAAAAGAAAAGGGGAAATCAACTCAACTTGTTTGGGTTGTGAAAAAGGATCAATTTCCAAACTTGGTAAAACCTCCTTTAGTTGATGACACCCCTAGCACAAGTACATAATTTAGAAAAATTCTTTTTGTGCATTTTATTTTTATGCTTTATTTGTTTAGTTTATTTCTTTTGAATAATTGGTGTTCCAGACTCTTGTTGGCAATTGCATGTATTGAGTTTATGTTTATTTGCCGGAACTTTTTAAGGTGCTTAATGCTTGTGTAGATTTCTATTGCTTCTTGAGGAAGTATGCTGTGGTGCTTGTGCTTCAAGCAAGGTTCTTTATCTCTTGGGATGAAACAAAGACAACTTGCGAGTCTTGGAGGGACGAGCAAGCCAAGAGTGCTCATAAAAAGGGCGAGGACCTTATCCTAAGGTTGCAACATTTTGGAGTTCAAAGAGCTTGAGCACCATGCCACGTCTAGCCGAGACGTTAAACCAAGCGCTTGGTTGGAGGCAACCCACCTAGGTACATTTTCTTTCTTAGTTTATATTTGTTTATTTTGTTTTTACATTTTTGTTTAGAATAAGTGTGCGGATGGTTTGAGTTGTGATTAGTGCCTAAGAGGTTTATGTTGTTTGTGTCTTGAGTTCTTACCTCTCATGCTTCGTTTATTCATTGTCCAATGCATCTCAATGTCATATAAAAATTGAAGACAATGTTATATTAGGTTTGGGGGTGTGAATTCATTATTTGAGTCATTTTTCTTTTTAGTTTTTCAAATCTTTCTTTGACCTTTACGAAAGTGCCCTGTTTTGAAATTTTGAGGTCAAATGTTTCATTTAAACTGTACCGTTTGGTGAGGAAATAAATTATTTCATCCTGTTGTGTTCTTCAATTTTTCGATACGGTTTCAACGATATAAAGAACGCAAAATTCTGGGTGGGGGTTCAAAAGTTATGAATATTTCTTTGGCCAAAGGTCATGGGCGATGCCCTGTTTTAAAAATCTGCACGTGAACCATTTTCGACGTCCGTTTGCACACTTTTCCAATTTGAATTTTGAAATGTTTTCTAAATAAAAAGTGTGCATTTTCATGTCTATTTTCCTGTGCCAAAATTTTAGAAATTTTATTGAGTATTTTTGAAAATATGCACTAAAGAGCGGACATAGGTCGGTTTCAAAAGTCACTAGTTTTTGGAATTTTATCCTCTATGTTGAGATGGCATTTCGCATTGTGTTTTTTGTGTTTTGTGTCATGTTAGGTATGCGCCGTTGTCGGACTCTTTTGTTTCCAACATTGGGGACAATGTGGAGTTTTGGTTTGGGGGTGCGGCCTTTCTATGGCCATTTTTGCATGATTGATTTTTGCGTGTGCTTATTTTTATGAAATTTTTTTCAAATTTTTGCATGATTGTGTGTGTTTAGAGTCCTATTCTGTCCGTTCTCCTGTTTTGAGCCAAATTTTGGAGCATTAGCTTGCTTAATGAGATGCTTTTGGGTTGTGCCGTTTGAGGCAATTTTTGCATGTGTTGAGCCCCTGAGTCTAGGCGAAGGTCGTGCTAGTTAAAGCTACACCACATTGCTTGCACGCACCCTACCAGACTCGAAAGTGTCTAAGTAATTGGGTATCGCGCTTAAGATGTCTAGATCATTAGTGGAGACTACCCGTGTAAGGCCAGAGCCTAAATAGCGTCCTTATGAGTGTATGCTTTTTCATTGTTTCATCTTAAACACTCTTCTTGTAGATAAATAAGCATAAATTAAAAAGGACCTCACTCCATGCTTTGGACATTAAAGAGCGCCATTTTAAGAGCATCACCGTGGTTTTGCCTTTGTTTGCTTGCTTAACTCGTACCTATAGAGATGATGTAGGCAATGTGTGTTAAGTCACTACAAATATCCTAAACACGTCCCATGCCTTGTGTGTGTGCTTAAATGTCCTATCTATGTTGACCTACACACTAAACCCCATCACTATATCCTCCCATATCATACACATCACCATATCTTACATAAACACTAGACCATCCCATTTGCTATGATTATGGCTTGTTATCATATTAAAATGAAGCTCAAGGGAAATCAAAAGGGTAAAATTAGCGTGTACTCAGGCTAGATGTGTAAGTTGTGCAAAGAATAAGGCTCAAAATATATGAAAAATTAAAAGTGCTCAAAAGAAAAAGAATAGCACAAAAAGCCTTCTAAGCTCTAAAGTGTAAAAGTTGCTAAAATATAAAGCAACTTAAAAATGAGCACAAGATGATTAATTGAAGAATTCATGCCTAGACGCTTTATTTGTGATGAGCGTACCAAAATAGAAGTTAAAGCATAATCGGTTGCTAGCCCACAATCCCATACCCACCTAGCCTCTCCACCACCATCTCACCATAACATCACTTGAACTTTAAAGAAGTCCTAATTGATCTTTAGGAGGAGTTTAGCTTGTTAACGAAGGCATCAAATGGTGTTTGCTCTTGTTCTTAATGTTCGAATCCGTTCTTGTGGTCCATTTGCATGTAAGCTTTAGCGGTTTTTCAAAATGTGTCATATGCATGTAATTTGAAAATTCTTGTGCTTAATTTCCAACCGCATATGTTAGTTGAGTGAGCCTAGGTTCTGAGTGGTAAAATGAGAGAGATCCGGAAAGGTATAGAGTCGAGGCGAAATGCTATCATAAGACTCTTGTGTTCGATGCTTTTTGAAGCTTTGTTCACTAAGAAGTATGGAATTGCAATCTCTCTTGTTGTAGCACCTTAGCTTGCATAACCCAAGCTTTTTCTTAGGGGTCTTAGCATGCATGCGTCTCAATTCGGTTCACCATTATTGCATCTCTGTCTATAGTTGGCTCAGCAGGAAAGACGTTTGTGGGTGTCGTACTGTAAACCCTCACGAGACTTCACTCGTCCCACTAGGGATCGCCTAGGGGTTTAAAAGACTTATCATGTGCGTTTTATTTCTTTATGTTTTTACTTTCTTTTGTTTTATTTTTTTTTGTTTGTTTGTTTTGGTTTTGCTCGAGGACGAGCAAAAGATAGGTTTGGGGGTATTTGATTGAATGATTTACATACCTATTTGAGGTCCCCATTTCCTAGATTTTGTACTCGTTGTCGAGTTTGTTTTTGTATATAATGCATTTTGTGAGCATTGTGTAGGTTATATGCTCTAAAATAAGGTGTTGAGCATAATTGAAGAGTTTTGGAGGTTAAAGGGCTGAAATTGGAAATTTTAGTGCAGAGCTTTCAACTTTCGGGGGCCATATCTCCCTCCTCCGATTGAATACGTTTTGTATAACCTATTTTCGGAAAGCCCCACGAGTCTACTGTCCAACACTTTTTACGGATCGCGATTCCGAGTTCTCTAGAGGAAGTTATGACCATTTTCGTAACGGTGCGCGAAGCTGGAAAACTTCACCCGAGAGAGATGCGAGCCCAAGGCGAGCTCAAGCAGCTCGCCCCTCAAGGTCGCTAATCTCTCGGGTTTTCAACAGTTTTCTTCAACCAAGAGCATCCAAATCACCCCCAGGTCGCCCCAAGCTCGCCCTTTTGCCCAAAATATGTTAAAAATCAAGATTTTACCTCCTTGCCCTTGACCTAATTCATTCATCTATATAAACCTTTGATATTTTTAAACCAAAGGGGAAGCTCTCTCACCCAAGAATAGTCACCAAGACCTCACTTTTACACATTCCTCTTACTCTCACCTTCCATCTTTCACAACACATCTAACTTCCATAACTCCCTAACATCCAAACACACCCATCACTTCCATTTTACCACAACCACCATCACTTCATCTTTTTGGCAAAAGAGAGTTGAAGAAAGAGCTTGGAAGAGGAAGAGCAAAGGAGGAGGAGCTACTCTACATAGTTTCTTCTATTACTTTATTCTCTTTCATTTTCTTTATTATAGCCATGTATTCTTTTGAGCAATTTATTGTATGGCTACATTTTGTGATATGAGCTAAACATTTAGTGCTAGGATTTGATGAAACCCCACCCATGACTCTTTATATGTATTGACCTTTGTTTATTCATTTTATACAAGTGTGATTTATATGGGTATTTTAGTGTGCTTAAAGCTTTCAAGTGATTGATCTCCATTTGAATGAATTATTGTGGTGTGTTATGTACTGACCGGAGACGCACACCACGTGTTCGATAAAATGCCCTCTATGCATGTTTAGAAAAGTAGACCTACTTAGGCTAACGTATAGGATTCGTTAGTGCACCAAAATCCTTAATGAACTCATTCATACATTCCGAGTAATCGAAAGATAAGCTTGGGTAGTTTTGGGTGTAACCTATTCTACTTGACCAAGATTGTAGGTTAATATTAGGGTGCATGAATCTATAAATTGCATGAGTATGTTTTGGGTGAATAATTGAGTCTAAAACGTAAGTTAGTATAGGGTGGGGTGTAGTCAAGTCCTAGTATTTATCTCCATTATCACATTCGAGTTTATTTTCTTGCTAGTTCATTCTTGCATTAGAATTAATCATTTAGTTTAATTTAGTTAATTTACTTAGTTTGATAAAATCTCATTATCAATTGTTTGAATAGCACCAAAACTAATCAATTTCGGTAATCTGTCACTCGATCCCTGTGGGAACGAATCTTATTCATTGTTACACTACTCTCCGACCTCGTTCTATTGCGAGAGTCACTCACTAAAGAGAGCTAGTCAGGAACTCAAGCAAAGAGAGCTTTTGCATACTTGTTGCATACAAATATTTGAAAAATCTGTAGGGAAAATACCGTAGAAGTACACGCAGCGGAAGCGAGACTAAAATAGATTTAGTGACTTTTAAAAAATTTTCCCTTTTATGAACCTTAAACCCTTAATTAATTAAACATATATATTATCTAACAAAAGAAATACCTTTTGTCGCGTGATCCGATTGACTTACGTCGATGGTAATCCGCAAGATCTTCAATCCTAGCACGAACGTGGATCACCGGAGCGGGTCTCCCTTTTCTTTGAACCTGTGAATGGACAAACAAACTTTTTTTCTTTGTTAGTCACAAAAACAATCAAAGATGACTAAGATTATTCGGTCACTTTTGAGTTCTCAATCTAGTGATCGAAACTCGGTGAACCTAGATCGATGTGTGTACACACAAGCTTATTGATGAATAAGCAAAAAGTATACCATCAAAGAATAATCTATTATTCTTTTATGTTTTAGTAGAATAAAATAAACTCTCTATGAATTGAGAAGAAGAAGAAAATAGAATCTCAAGCACACAAAGCCTTAGGTGGCCGAATTCTAGAACTATGTATAATAGGTGCCAAACTTTTTCTCTTCTTTTCTTTAGGGTGGCCGAATTCTCTAACCCTAAATGGACTAGGGTTGCCGCAACATACAAGCTTAAAGAGTTTGTGTTGCACCCTAATTCCCATCTAGTTAAAGACTTCAAACCCTAATTTAATTCATAAATCTTTTATTCTTTATTTTGACTAAATAAAAAGACTTCTTATTTGATTAAATAAATAAAACTAATTATTTATTTCCTTATCAAACAAGTCTTTTACTTTTACTTTAGGAAAATATTTCCTGATTAGAAAAGATTTGTTTCTTAATTAAACAATTAATACAATAAATTAATTAATTCTATATTAAAACAATGAACAAAAATAAATTTTAGGTTAAAATTAACCCTGTGCCGCCACTTAGAGTAATGGGCCAAATATTATTTCTTATTTCATTAATACTGGGACTTTAAATATAAAAAGCCCACATGTGAACCAGACCCATCTTACTAAAAGAACAAGCCCACATGCCTTCATAATATATTAATATAATTGAGCAGCCCATTACTAAAATAATGGCAAATTATATCTTAATATATTAAGCAATTCTAGATGGACCTTAAATTGGTCCGGTAGAATATATCAAGTGATCCATGCAAGTCCGTGTGGATTGGGGATCTTGGCGGGCCATCTAAAGAAGCTCATAGACATAACATAATCACAATAACAAATGATTCACTTAGGTCCGATCCATTAATTTTAACTCATTATACAAGAGCTAAAAATGAACTCTTAAATAAAGATAGAAAAGGAAGATGCTCCTCATTCAGACCCTAGACAATCATATGGAGATAGTGTATCCTCGTGATTAATATCAGTAATCGCCAAGAGTTCAAGACGCCGATGACTCCAAGTTCCATATTTACTCATATGACCACGTTTTGAACTTGGATTTTGACTTGTCCAGAAGCCATGTTTTCAATAGACACTATCGAAAAATCAACGTTGAGATTTAATACCAATTACCTCAAAACATCCTATGAGATATTACTTCATTTAATAAATGGAGCCAATGATGTCCATTTATAAGGAAGTCAGTCCTCTATCGATTAACAAATGAATATCACCAAACTATCGAGGATAGAACTATGCGATATAATCTACGGCATTGATAACTCAAATGATATCACTTGCAACCATAAGTCATCATTTAGTCAGGATTAAGATAGACTCTCCGATGTCCTGATAATGAAAAGACTATTATCTACTGACGGTTCTAGATAAAGCTTTCATTGTGACCCAGTTCAACTGCACCCAGTGCACTAGATCTTTGCTCGAAGACACTCCGATGATTTAGACTCATCATATCTCATTTGATCCCACTCAAATGCTAGCAAAAGAATTCTACAACTTTAACAAGATAAAGGTGCCCAACCTTTAATTTAAGTTGTGAACATTATTCAAGACTAACTAAAGAATTGTGTCTACCACATACATATCCAGATGTACGAACAATTCTTCTTTTCCCATAGTCTTTAGACCTTATGATTATTCACTTTGACAATTATAATATTAAACTATAAATGCTATACGATTTGTTAAACCAGAAATCACTTTATTAATATGAAAAAGATTGTTAATTACAACATTACACTCTTGCTATTGAGCATAATCCTAACAAAATCTTATGCTTCTTTATTGATTGCTTGAGTAAGCTTGGTTGCACATATGTATATTGTTTTCAATTCAATAAGTGTGAACCTTGCTTGTTTACAATCCATGTCATATTTGTTCAAACATGCATTTTTGGACTAGGAGATTTACATAGGAAGTATGATTTGAATGACTTATAATTGTCTCCATAACATGATGATTCTTGTATAACATGCTCAAATGAAAAAGCATGAATTGATGATTGCAATATAAATGCAAAACTTGTGTGAAAAAGACTTATGAGACTCAAATGAATAAATGATCGTGTATCCATTCAAAGGATCTAAAAATCCAAATGTCTCTCTTTCTTTATTGGTTGAACATGGCTACTATCATATGGATATCTTATCTGGAAAAATCAAATAGGGTGCAAAGTCGCTCATGCCATATTTCGCTTATAAAGTTGGATATAGTTGCTCTTAAATTAAATCAATGAAATCTCTATATCCTTGCTTTTCTCATGACAATGGTGAAATTGGTTTGAATTCTTACTAGAAACCTTTGTCATTTGCTTTGCCAAATACCATTATATTTTGGACTTGAATGCTACATGTCTTGTATGCAAAGCATGTTTGATTCACACATTTTATTCAAATAAATCTCCTTGTTTCTCCCCAATTAATTGAGTTGCATAAAATGGCTTATATGATTATGCAAGTATATAGTATGCTACTATCTCTCTTTGCTAAGTGACCCGGTTGGGGACTACTCCTTTGCCTATATCATGACAAAAAGGGGGAGTAGAATGGACTGGTGGTAAGGGGAGTTGCAAATTGTGGTAGCAATTGTGCATGTTGGGGAGACACTACATTGAGAGGGAGTAACCCTTTGAGGAGGATTTGCATTCATTATACATTGCATAATGATGTACTAAAATTTCTAGAATGCAAATGCTTGTTTTTATTCTCACTTGATTAATCTCACTTTTACTAGTATTAGAAAGTATAGAAACTTTGTTTTTAGGGATTGATTGTTCTACAAGAGATTGAAGACTTCAAGATTGTTTTTTTAAATATCTCTTTGTAATGTAGATAATCATTGTTGACCTGTAGTTTCTATTATGTTGTGAGGAATCAATGTGAGTGGTGGTTTTATCACGAAATAGCCAAAGGGGGAGATTGTAAGGATTCCCATATCTTGATTGGCTTATTTCATGGACAAACCATGTGTTGGAGATTGTATGTAAGGGTAGCTTAAGTGATTTATAATCAAGCTCAAGACCCTCTCATGTCCTCAAGGTTGACAAGCACACTAAGGGTATTTCTCTGTGTGCTTGATTTGATTTGAAGAGATTAAGTGCACACACACACATTCCATGCATATCCTTACTTTGAGTTTATTGTGTGTCCTTATGTGTGTACATTCATGTTTATATAATAACTCTTCTTGCATGTTCTTTTGATTGCATATTGTATGTCCAATGCCATGTCTTGCATAGGCTTAGGATCTCATGCATTGTAAAGGGCACTGTTGAAAGCGCTGTACGTACAGTGCCCAACTAAGACCTAGTTGAAATGGCCTTTTAATGCATTAGGTCTGATGCATTTTTGAAGAGGCACTGTATGGGCGCTGTTCAGAAGCGCTGTACGTTCATCACCTATCTCAGACCCGAGGGAACAAAGCTATGGTGCTGTACAGAAGCGCTCTACGAACAGCTCCCAAGGCAAAAACATGGTAACTTATCAAAACACACCACTTTGGTTTTGACACCCTATATATATGCCTCTATGCCTTTATGTCAAATAGTTGAGTTCAAAATATCACATTTTTCCTTAGAATATTTTTCAAGTGAAAAATTCTCAAAGAACTCACCTTTAACCACTCAAATCAAATCCTTTGTGCATCAAATTTCATATTGCATCCTCTATGTCTATATAGAATGCATCCACGCATGGTTTTGGATCATCACAACTTACTTGGTATGTTCTTCACTAATTTCATCCATTTTAAGTGATTTTCATATTAACACATCTCTTTCAATTACTTGTATGTTTTAGATCATATGCTAAATACAAGAATAGATAATTGATTGTGATGAATTGATTGAGTGTTGTATTGTGATAGCTAATTAGGTTTTTGCTTAATCTTGATTAGCTAAGCTATTTGACATGTCATTTAGCTTTTGATATTTAGGATTGATTTAATTGATTATATCATCATCCTAGATAAGCATCTAAGGTTCCCTAACCTTGTTTGTTATTTGAATATTCATATATTCACATAGGTCGCATAATCTCTTCATTGAGAATTAAGACTTATGGCTAAGAGTGCTTAGGCCACAAGCAAATTGGACTAGAGCCACTTATAAAGGCCCGCGTGGTAGAAGTGGGGGTTATTGACCGGAGTGTTAGACGAGGTCTACATAGGTTGTAAACTCCGTTTCAATTAGTGGATTTCGAGGTTCGAGTGTGGCGCACTAAACAGCCCGTGGTTTTTCTCAGTGGTTGGGTTTCCACGTATATATCAAGTGTTATTTACTTCCGCACCATATTACACTTGCTATATTATATTGACTATTAGGGGTATTTTCGTAATCTTGACTATACACGAAAATTGGGTAAATTAGTTAAAATCTATTCACCCCCCTCTAGATTAATATATCGAACGCACCGTTAATTTGTTTCACGCAACTTGAGTGCCTAACCCTACTAGAGATCTTTTTCCACTTATCGACATGTACGAGAGCTCCATCGCCATTGTCAACCGAGTGTTTTATCTCATCACCATAGCTATCTAAAGTCTTCGTTGTATTCTTATCATGTCTTTATTGTCAATAAAAGAAGAGTTGTACGTGATACCATTATTACATTAATTTTTGCTCACCATTATCATGGCTTTTCACAGGTTTTATTAGGAAGCTAAGGGTATCGAACTACTTGATACCTCTCCAACTAAGATCTACCTTGATTTCAGTCATATTGAATTGTTAACTGGAAAAATCACTCTAGTGACAATTTTCGGTTAACAAGTACCTTGATTGAATCCGTAATCGACAAGCATTTGCTTCATCCAAAGGAGTTATGTGCATCCACTCCCGGCGGTAATGTATTCGGATTTGGCCGGGGACAAGGAAATGGAGTTTTGCTTCTTGCAAAATCAAGACACCAAGTTGTTCTCTAGAAAAAAGCAAACACCCAGTATACTTTTCCTATCATCACAATTTTCTTGCCCAATCCACATCACTAAAGCAAACTAAACTAGCATTAGTGTCAAAAGAGTACCAAATCCCATAGTTAGATGTCCCATTTACATAGTGAATGATTCTCTTAACGGAAGATAGATGGGAATCCTTAGGATCTGATTGGTACCTAGCACACACACCCCACACTAAAAGATATATCGGGTCTACTTACGGTCAAATAAAGCAAGCTACCATTCATGCTCTGATATAGAGTTTGTTCCACACTTTTTCCACTAGCATCCTTGCTTAGCTTCAAAGTTGTACTCATGGGTGCATCACAATGTTTGGCATTTTCAAGACCAAACTTCTTCACTAGGTTTTTAGCATATTTAGCTTGGGTTATAAAATCTCATCTTTTAATTGCTTAATTTGTAAACCTAGGAAGTAACTAAGCTTACCAATAAGACTCATCTCAAATTCATGAGACCCTAACATCAACAAATTGTTGGACTTTGGTGTTGTTGGTGGAGCCAAACACAATATCATCAACATATATTTGAGCTATGAAAAGCTCATCATTGTTTTTCTTGATGAATAAAGTCTTGTCAACACTACCCCTTGTGTAGTTATTGTCAATAAGAAATTGAGTGAGGCGCTCATACCAAGCCCTCGGTGCTTGTTTCGACTCATATAAAGCCTTCTTGTGGCGATAGACATGGTTGGGGTGTGTGCATCCACAAACCCCTTGGGTTGCTCAACAAACACTTCCTCTTGCAAGAAGCCATTGAGGAAGGCACTTTTCATATCCATTTGGTGCAATTTGAACTTGTGCACACAAGATATGGACAAAGAAGCCTTATGGATTCAAGACGGGCAATGGGAGCAAATGTCTCCTCAAAGTCAATAACCTTAATTTAAGAGTACCCTTGTGCAACAAGCCTAGCCTTGTTACGCAAAATGTTGCCATCCTCATCAGATTTGTTCCTATACACCCATTTGGTGCCCATGATATTAGTGTTTTTAGGCCTAGGAACTAGAGTCCAAACCTTATTTCTTCCGAATTGGTTTAGCTCTTCTTGCATGGCAAGAACCCAAATTCATCATTTAAGGCCTTATCAACCTTTTTGGGTTCAATTTGAGAGGTGTAGCAAGTATAACTAATTAGATTAGCTATTTGACGCCTAGTCTTAGCACCCTCATTCACATCTCCAATAACATCATCTTTGTTATGGATATGTCTAACCCATGGAGTGGGTTCATTAGAGTTCAAAGGAGAAACTCTATCAAGAGGTTGTGTGTCCTCTTCATCAAGGTTAGACCTCTCATCAATAGGATTCTCCACAACCTTCTCCAAAGGAGAATCATCTGCTACAACAACCTCCTCTTCATGGTCAATAGTCTTAGGCCTACTATCATCTATGATAACATTAGATGATTCCATGATGCTTCGAGTCTTCAAGTTGAAACTCTATAGGCTCTACTATTTAAGGCATAACCAATAAAAATTCCCTAATCACTCTTAGCATCAAACTTGCCAAGTTGATCACGATTATTTAAAATGTAGCATTTGCTTCCAAAGGAACGGAAGTAGCTAACATTTGGCTTTCTACCCCTCTCCACAACTCATAAGAGGTTTGCCTAGTGCCTGGCTTTAGGAAGACACTATTTCCTATAGCAATCCGTGTTGACGGCTTCAGCACAAAGGTTCCTAGGGACATTGTTGCTAAGCAACATCACATGGGCCATCTCTTAAGGACCCTATTTTTCCTCTCAACAACTCCATTTTGTTGAGGTGTCCTAGGAGCCGAAAACTCATGGGATCTGCCTAAGCTATTGCAATAGCTTTCAAAGTAGGCATTCTCAAATTCCTTCTCATGGTCACTTCTAATCCTTTTAATGCTTTTAATGTTAAAGTCTTTTCATTTTGAATTTTAGTGCAAAGCATTTTAAATTTATCAAAAGTTTCGGATTTTTCTCTAATGAAATATGTCCATGTGAACCTAGAAAAATCATCTACACAAACAAAAATGTATCTCTTTCCACCTAAACTCTTGGTTTGCATAGGAACCATAAGATCCATACGGAGAAGCTCTAGGGGCTCCTTGGTAGAGAGATACTTGCTGTAAGGTTTATGATTTGTATTGGCTTGATTCCATTGTAAAACGCTCTATGTTTGTATTAGTTATTGCTTAAGATGTTCTTTGAAGAAAGGAAACTCAAAGATGAAGAGCAATGTCTAGTGCAAAAGTCGTCTTCAAGAGGTGAAAAGCGTCAAAGGTATATCTTGACTTATATCCTCTTGCAAGGCGTTAGCGTACACACACACAATTCATACATGTGTGTCCCTGCATCGTGGTTCAAACAATTGGTATAACACATTCACACACTTCATAGTATGCTCATGCATTGATCTTGTATTGACAAACAATGTAGAATTGCATGCTTTGTGACTATCTCTTTGATATGGCATGCTTGTGTGAATATGTGTTTATTTGTTTGTGTATTTTGTGTTTAGGACTTGAACATGTTCTTATTTAATACCTTATTGAGTTCTGGTCATTTCGGTTACTCATTCATAAGGTTTCGAGTCCAAACGATGTAGCTACGCTACTTTTCGTTCTCATTCGTTGAGTTGACTTTATCATCATTTTCTGAGATGATTTCTCAACCATTTTTCAAAGTTTTGTAGTCGTAGTCATGCGTGAGGCAGTCATGATTCGTAATCTATAAATGGATTCAAAATCGGAGTTCGGATGCCCAAGATATGGCTGAAGAACCGGAGAGTACGCGAGAGAGGTGTGGGAGGCCGTGAGGCTCACGGCCAGAGGGGCTCTCTACCCCCGTGAGCCTCACGCGCCCCCCACGGGAGGGTGATGTGGCTCATGTTGATTGGCCCCTGAAATCCTTCTCTCTCTCCTTTTAAACTCCTCTCCTTCCCTCCAAACTTGTGTGTTGAATTTTGAAGAACTTTTCACGAATTTCTGCAGAATTCTCCATTTTTTAGTTTTAGTATTTTGATCATATCTCTCTCATACAACTCGAAATCAATCGATTCAAAAACCAAAATTGTTGGTCTTGAAGAGAGCTACAAATCCCCATTTCCAGAGGCAGCTGACTTCGCCATTTTTCTCAGTTGATGATTTTAAGTACGAGGTCAAGGTTATTTGTTCAACTTCTTCTTTTTCAATTTCATCTTTGATCTTCTTTGATTCTTACTATTTGATTGATGAAATTTGTTGAGAAGTATGTTAGATCATTGCTAGGGTGTTTGATCATTTGTTAATTGAGATTTAGCTTTGTGATTTGTTTTGAACATATATGTGCTAAACTTGATTTTGTGTGAAATTGATTCTAGAAAATGAATATATGATGTTCTCATATTATTTTCTAGGTTTTATTTCATGATCTAAGAACTAGGTTTTTAGTGTGATATTGAATATTCATACCTTTGTTCTTATTGATTTACATGTCTTGATTTCTAGATAATCTTGTGATTGTGTGTTGAAGCATATTCTAGATTCATTGAACATGTACATTTTGCTTGATTGATCATCTAGCTTAATTTGTTTGTGTTTGCATCATTGCATCACTTTAGATCATAGCCTTGCATTAGGTTGAAGTCTCTAGCAAAGTGAGTGAAGCTTTGTGGATAGAGCAAGGAAGCCTTGATTAGAGTCGGGAGGACTCGGATAATCAAGCAAGGAAGTCTTGTCTAGGGTCGGGAGGATCCGGATAGGCAAGCAAGAAATCTTCCTAGAGACGTGAGCGTCTTGGATAGGTTGCTTTCTAGAGGTGTAGGATACATCTCGGATAGGAAGTAGGCTTGGTGATTCACTAGCCCGAGGGTAGATTAGGAGTTGATAGCTTGAGCGGATATCATGAGTGATAGCTTGAGTGTGTAAGTCCTTTTTCACATAGTGGATTGCTTCGCCGGTGGTTGTGGTATCAACCCGTGGATGTTTCCTCTTGAGGTTTTACCACGTTAAAACATTGTGTTCATTTTTTTACTTTTCTTTATCTTCCATATCTTTCATTGATTGCATATCTTGTAAATTGATTAACTCTTGTATAGTGAAATCAATTATTTGTAAATTAATCAAGTGTGCATTTTCATTGTATATTCCGCATTATTTTTAATTGGAAGAATTTGGAGCCTATACCTATTCACCCCCCCTCTAGGTATATTTCACTACTACATTAAGGGAAATTTCATTTGGTATCAGAGCGGGTGTCTAGACGCACTTAGATTGATCCTTTCTTTGTAGTATTTTGTGTTTTTTTTGTTTGTGATAATCATGATTAAGGAAGTGTATTCCTATGTGGCTTCTTTTGTTGAACATATTGACTTAGATGAGAAAAAGATCAATGATCTTACTTTTGAAAATGAACGTTTATCCAAAGTCAATATGTCCCTCAACAAGAAGTAGAGATCATGATCTTGGCTCAAAAGAATTCATGAACTTAAAGACAAGATCTAAGTCTAGAATTGAATCTTAAAGATAGCAATGATAGACTTGGTATCTTGAAGCAAGAAATTGAGCAAAGAGATTGTTCTCTTGTTAATGCTAAGAAACTTGAAAATGTGCTTAAATCCAAACTTAATGAGCATTTAAATCAAGAGAAAAAGTATGAACAATGGCTTGATAAATCACATAAAGATGTTTGTTTAGTGATACAAAGCGGAAAAATATGCCATTGAACTTAGGATGCTTCGTGAGAAACTTGATGAGGCTAATAGGGTGATTAGCAAGATGTCATCTAGTTCTAATAAAGTTGAAACCCTCATTAAAAGTGGAAAGCATCCATGTGACAAAAGAGGTTTGGGTTATATCAATGAGAAGGAGACTCCTTCATCTAACAAATCTACTTTTGTCAAAGCAAGCATTGAATCAATTGTAGGTACACTCTCTCAAGGTAAAGCTATGAAAGCTACCGGAGGTGCCTCTTCATCAACAAGGATGTTCAATGGAGAACTCAACAAAAGCATCAAGAAGCAACAACCTCAAATGCAAGAGGTGAAGCATCAAGGGTTGCTCTTCAAAGAGGTAAAATTGTGAGAAGACCAAATGCTATGGAAGCAAATGCAAATGGTAAATTCTCAAATTTATTCCTATTTGTCATCATTGTAATATGATAGGACATATTCGACCTAGATGCTTTGAGTACATTCGGAAATGCAAACTTGATAATGCTTTTCATGATATGTCTTTGAATGGACCTAGGCAATCATCCATGTATGGATATAGAAATAGACCTAGGAAGACCTTGGAAAAGCATGTTGTTGAAAGTTGTTGATGACTTGCTTGCTAAATCTTGTGTTGTGCCTCACTCTACTATGCATAAGAAAATTGATAATGCTTTGTTTGATATTTTTGAAGATGTGACCAATGAGGTCAAGGTGCATGTTAAAAGCCTAATATTGAGTCAAAGCATGTTAGAAGTAAGAGTGAGAAGCATGTTGTGAAAAATGTGTGGATTAGAAAAGACACATCTAAATGTAATGTTGCACAATATGCTTTACGTGCCAACTCCTCCTATTCTTGGTACCTAGATAGCGGTTGCTCTAGGAACATGACCGGGAACAAAGAGTTCTTTAAGAATCTTGTTTTAAAGGATGGAGGTTGGGTTACTTTTGGTGATGGTACCAAAAAGCAAGTTCTTGGCAAGGGAACAATTTGTATCCCCGGATTGCCTAAACTTCGCAATACTTTGTATGTTGATGGGTTACAAGCTAACTTGATAAGCATTACTCACTTGTGTGAAATTTTTAAGAAGTTAGTTTAACAAAGATGTATGCACTATAATTGATAAAAAGGGCATGTGTCCTAAGAGTCAAAAGGTCTATAGACAATTGCTATTGTCTTGAGATAGATCCTCTAACTGCAACATGGCACATGAGTGCAATAAGCTTGATTTGTGGCATCAACGTTTGGGTCACATGAATTTTAAAGATTTGAAAAAGCTTGAAAAACATGGCATTGTTAGAGGTCTTCCTAATCTTGGTAAAAAGCTTGAGGTGGTTTGTGAACCTTGCCAATTAGGTAAGCAAACCAAAGTGCCTCATAAGAAAAATTCTTACATAGCTACCAAGAGACCTTTAGAACTTGTGCATATGGACCTAATGGGGCCAATTCAAACCGAGAGCATTAATGGCAAAAATACATTTTTGTATGCGTTGATGACTTCTCTAGGTTTACTTGGGTTTATTTTCTTAGAAACAAGACCGAGGCTTTTGATTACTTTAAAAAGTTTTGTAATCAAGTTCAAAATGAAAAAGGTCTTGATATCAAGAAAATATGTCGCATTAGGAGTGATCATGGGACGGAATTTGAAAATGCAAAATTTAGTGAGTTTTGTGATGGTTTAGGGATTTCTCATGAGTTCTCCGCACCTAGAACTCCTCAACAAAATGGTGTTGTTGAGAGGAAAAACGTGTCTTGCAAGAGATGGCTAGGGTCATGCTCAATAGCAAGAAAGTCCCTAGAAACCTATGGGCCGAGGCGGTCAATACCGCTTGTTATGTGTCAAATCGTGTTTTCAAAAGGCCCGGCACAAAACAAACGTCCTATGAGCTTTGGAAAGGCAAGAAGCCTAATGTGAGTTACTTCCACACTTTTGGGAGTAAATGTTATATTTTGAATGATAGAGATCACTTAGGAAAGTTTGATGCAAAAAGTGATGTTGGTCTCTTTCTTGGGTATGCTATTAATAGTCGTGCATATAGAGTCTTTAACTTGACTACTAAGACTATCATGGAGTCTATCAATGTGAAGATAGATGATCTTAGCATGCTTAATTTGTGTGATGATAATGGTGTCAATGAACCTAAAGAAAACATGTTAATGACACTAAAACCTATTGATGTGGCTAGTAGTGTTTCTAGTCAAGATGATGAAATGATAGTCATGTTGAAGTTGTAAGTCAAGGGTTGGAAAATGCTTTAAATGATAATCAACAAAATGACCAAGTTGTTGAACATTCTCACCCAAGACTTAGAAACTTACACTATCAAGGAGACATCATAGGTGATTTAAATGAAGGGGTTAGAACAAGAAATCAAATTGCTAACCAAATATCCTATGCTTGCTACACTTCTCAAATTGAACCCAAAAATTAATGAAGCAATTGTTGATGAATATTGGGTTGGGGCTATGCAAGATGAACTTAATCAATTTGAGAGGAATGAAGTGTGGTCCTTAGTTCCTAGACCCAAAGATATAAATGTAATTGGCACTAAATGGGTGTTTAGGAATAAGACCGATGAAAGTGGCAAGATTGTGAGGAATAAAGCTAGACTAGTGGCTCAAGGTTACACTCAAGTGGAGGGTGTTGACTTTGATGAGACGTTTGCCCCGGTTGCTCGTCTCGAGTCCATTAGACTTTTGTTGTCCATTGCATGCATTAAAAAGTTCAAATTATTTCAAATGGATGTCAAAAGTGCTTTCCTCAATGGATACCTTCAAGAAGAAGTGTATGTTGAACAACCTAAGGGTTTTGTAGACCCACACTCTCCTAATCATGTGTTTAAATTGAAAAAGGCTCTCTATGGCCTTAAACAAGCTCCAAGAGCTTGGTATGATAGGTTGACTCAATATCTTATTGACAACCAATATAGGAGAGGTGGCATTGATAGAACTTTGTTTATCAAACATCATGATCATGATATTTTTGTTGCACAAATATGTTGATGACATTGTTTTTGGGTCTACTAATAAAACCAAGGTTGATGAATTTGTTAGTGTTATGTCAAGTGAATTTGAAATGAGTATGGTGGGTGAGTTGAATTATTTTCTAGGAATGCAAGTAAGCAAACTAGCATGGGCATAATGTTGAATCAATCTAAATATGCTAAAAATCTAGTTAAGAGATTTGGCCTAGAAAATGGAAAAGATTTTGAAACTCCCATGAGCACCACTTTAAAACTTGACAAAGATGAAAAAGGGAAAAGTGTTGACCAAAGCCTTTATAGAAGCATGATAGGTAGTCTACTTTACCTAACGGCTAGTAGACCCGATATTTGCTTTAGTGTTGGCTTGTGTGCTAGATTCCAAGCAAATCCCAAGGAATCTCACTTAAAAGCCGTCAAGAGGATCATTAGGTACATCAAAGGAACTCATAGTCTTGGTCTATTCTATTCATTTGATACCAATGATATCCTTGTAGGCTATTGTGATGCGGATTGGGCGGGAAACATAGATGACCGAAAAGCACATCGGGCGGTTGCTTTTATGTTGGTAATAACTTGGTTTCTTGGTCAAGTAAGAAACAAAATTCGGTTTCCCTTTCCTCTTCCGAAGCCGAATACATTGCGGCCGGAAGTGCTTGCACACAATTACTTTGGATGAAACAAATCCTTAAGGATTATGAGATAGAACAAGGAAAAATGACACTTTATTGTGATAATTAAGTGCCATTAACATCTCTAAAAATCCGGTTCAACACTCCCGCACTAAACACATAGACATTAGGCATCATTTCATTAGAGATCTAGTTGAACATTCTATTGTTACTCTAGAGCATTTGCCTACTAAAAATCAACTTGCGGACTTGTTCACTAAGCCCTTGGACAAAGAGAGGTTTAAAACTCTTAGAATGTCCATTGGCATGATTTGTGTTGATTGATGTCTTTGTGTGATTGTGAGTGGCTTGATGAGCAAAACTTTAATTGATATCATTGTCTTAAGAGCTACTCACTTGAGAAGTAATGATCTTTAACAAGTATCTTTTATTGTTTTTAGATCATGCACTTGAGCTTGAAAATCTTATTTTTGAAAAGTGCACTAATGCTTCTCTTGTATGTTTTAGTTTTTGAGTTTTGTGGTTGAATATGTGTAGATAATGGATGCATCTAGAAGTTTATTGTTAAGTACATGATAGATGACCTATGGTATGTATCCATTTTGCTTCGGCACTACATAGTAATCAACGAGCACCCTCATGGAAAGGGCTACACACCTTGGTTGTGAAGCCACCCAATGTAGGAAAGGGCTACGCCATTGTGATGAGTGAAAGCCGCCATGAGGAGTATATGTTTTTGTTAGTAAAATCAAAGAAGTGTTGAAATGAATCATTAAAAAAAAAAAAATCTTTGATTCTAAGCCTAAAAAAAAAAAGGCTTATTGGTGTATAGTTGAGAATTGTGAAAAGCTCGGGTTGACAAATAGAAACGGGAAAACGAGCCACATGCACACACACGCTCATATGTTGATATCTATTCATTTTAAAAGCAAAAACCGGATGAATATCGGTTTGACCTATTTTTGGAAAGGCTTTAGATGGATAGGTGTGGATAGAGTTTGCATGTTGATATCACAATTACTCCTACTATATATTTGAGAAGCATTCACACACACACACTTTGCTTATGTGCTTGATTCATTAGCAATGTGAGAATATTTTGAGAGATTAATGAAAATCTATGATTCTCTCTTGACTTTGACAAGTTATGAAATATTTTCTCTTATTGCTTGATTGTGATTGTGTGATGTCCCTTGTGAACAAATCTACTTGTTGATAATATGTGGAGCATATGTTAAGGGGGAGCTTTAGTTTATTCAACTTTCGCTTTCTATACGATTTGTTTGCTTAATATCTCGTTCTTTATCTCTTGTGTCCCTTGTCTATTCCTTGACAAAAAGGGGGAGAAAATGTATACCTCACCATGTTTGATATTGGGGAGATTTTGTATACTTCACACTTGTGTGGAAATGTTCCAATTGTGTGATCATATTCCTCTTTTGCTTTTGTCTTAAGTTCTTGTCTTAAGGGGGAGAAAGAATTCTTTCTTGATAATGTTAAGGATAGTTGGTCTTGGAATTGGGAAACTAAGGGAATGCTTTAATATGAATATTTTATTCACTTGAGATAATGCATTTGTGTATGAGATAAGGGATATCTTCTATTTTGTTTTTGGTTAAATAACTCACCATTCTTCTTTAGAGAAGATCTCTTGTTTGGTTGCTATTTTCTCTCATAGGTACTTTGAAGACCGAAAGAGGAATTCTTGAAGACTTGAAGACTTTTTAGTCTAGGAATTTCTTTGTAATGTGAGATTGAGAGTATGCTATCATCTTGAGTTTATTTGAGTGAAACATTGTATGGTGAGGTTGAGTGTTTTGCCAATGGAATAGCCAAAGGGGGAGATTGTAAGGTTTATGATTTGTATTGGCTTGATTCCATTGCAAAACACTCTATGATTGTATTAGTTGTTGCTTAAATTATTTGAAGAAAGGAAGCTCAAAAGTGAAGAGCAACGTCTAGTGCAAAAGTCGTCTTCAAGAGGTGAAAATGTCAAAGGTAATCTTGACTTCCATCCTCTTGCAAGGCGTTAGCGCACACACACACAATTCATACATGTGTGTCCCTGCATCGTGGTTCAAACATTTGGTATAACACATTCACACACTTCATAGTATGCTCATGCATTGATCTTGTATTGACAAACATTGTGAAATTGCATGCTTTGTGACTATCTCTTTGATATGGCATGCTTGTGTGAATATGTGTTTATTTGTTTGTATTTTGTGTTTAGGACTTGAACATGTTCTTATTTAATGCCTTATTGAGTTCCGGTCGTTTCGGTTACTCATTCATAAGGTTTCGAGTCCAAACGATGTACTACGCTACTTTTCGTTCTCATTCGTTGAGTTGACTTTATCATCGTTTCCGAGATGATTTCTCAACCATTTTTCAAAGTTTTGTAGTCATAGTCGTGCATGAGGGAGTCACAATTCGTAATCCACAAACGGATTCGAAATCAGAGTTCGGATGCCCAAGATATGGCTGAAGAACCGAAGAGTGCGCGAGAGAGGTGTGGGAGGCCGTGAGGCTCACGGCCAGAGGGGCTCTCTGCCCCCGTGAGCCTCACGCGCCCCCCACGGGAGGGTGACATGGCTCATGTTGATTGGTCCCTGAAATCCTTCTCTCTCCTCCTTTTAAACTCCTCTCCTTCCCTCCAAACTTGTGTGTTGAATTTGAAGAACTTTTCACGAATTTCTGCAGAATTCTCCATTTTTTAGTTTTAGTATTTTGATCATATCTCTCTCATACGAACTCGAAATCAATCGATTCAAAAACCAAAATTGTTGGTCTTGAAGAGAGCTACAAATCCCAAGCATTTCCAGAGGCAGCTGACTTCGCCATTTTCTCAGTTGATTGATTTTAAGTACGAGGTCAAGGTTGTTTGTTCAACTTCGTCTTTTCAATTCATCTTTGATCTTCTTTTGATTCTTACTATTTGATGATGAAATTTGTTGGGAAGCATGTTAGATCATATACTAGGGGTGTTTGATCATTTGTTAATTGAGATTTAGCTTTGTGATTTTTT